>CM022299.1:529390886-529930099 GCA_011799875.1 Thinopyrum elongatum
GAAGACTGAAACTTAGAGCTATCCTCTATTTAATTAAATTTAACAATCCGAGTTACGGTCCCATGTAGTCGAATCTAGTATAAGCAGTTACAGTGCAGTGCAAACTACAGCGAACCAAATACAACAAGCACCAAGCAGACATCGTTTGTCTCAAAAGATAAACATGAGACATGCATCTGAGGAATGGGAACTCGGGAAGGAGATGATAATGATGGTCGTACGATATATTTTTGTAGTGTACATCAAGCATTTCCCTGGATTTTAAAGATGGTGGTTATTGTTGTTGACTGGCGTGGTGTACTGTTTATAGACAGATTGAGATTGTGCTCATTAAGTAATTATCCCATGCTACTGGTGGATTAGTTGGGGTGGTTGTGACCGGTCGTCATTGTTGAGACGGTGTATTGTTCAGGTTTACATATTTTTACAGCTTGTCTATTGGTATCTGTTTCTATGAGATTTTGTTTTGTACATGCTTTTAGCTTAATCATGTTAAACGTACACAATGTAACGTGGCATAGGGATAGATATTCAAGTTGTTGGTTTCAGTAGGACTCTAGGTAGATCACGATGTACTCCTATCTCCTGTAACCGAACCCTCTTATCCCTTCTCCTCCAAGTTTGTAATCTCACCAACATGTATGCGCTGTCATCAGGGATGTGCGCCCCTGCCTATAAACACGTACGGCGCCCCCTCATAAGAGGGTAAGACGCTTTCCGCCTATCACACATGGTAATCAGAGCAACTCCTTTCCAACTCATCTAGCTTTCAATCTCCATTAGTGCCTAGCCATGTCTTCCTCCGGTTCCTCCCAGATTGGTCTCAATAGCCAAGTCACGGAGAAGCTCACCCGCACCAACTACGTGCTGTGGCGCGTCCAGATCACACCGCAACTAAGGGGAGCTGGCGTCTTCGGCTATGCCGATGGCAGCACGCCGGAGCCAGCCCGTTTCCTTCCTGGCAAGGACAAGGACAGCAAGGACTCCACCGAGCCCAACCCTCTCCACCCCATCTGGGTCCGGGAGGATCAACAGGTGCTCGGGTACCTGCTCAACAATCTCTCCAAAGAGGTGTTGGTGCAGGTGACCGCGATCACCACGACGCACGCGCTCTGGACGACCCTGGCGGCCATGTTCTCCTCGCAGTCGCTAAGCTACGTCAACAACATCCGTACGACTTTACTTCATGCGCATAAGGGAACCCAGCCGGTCGCCACCTTCTTCGCCTATATGCGCGGCCTCGCTGATGAACTCGCTGCGGCCGGCAAACCCCTGCAAGACGACGAGATCGTCTCCTACATCATCCACGCACTGGACATGGAGTACCAGCCCTTGGTGTCGGCCCTCGACGCCCGCACCACCCCCGTCTCCCTGGATGAGCTGTTCACCATGTTGAGCAACTTTGACCAGCGCGTCACGCTCTACCAGAGTTTGGGCGGCTTCAAGTCGTCAGCGAACGCAGCTTCCCGTGGCTGCGGCGGCCGCCGCGGCGGACCTCCACGCGGCAAGGCAAAGGCGGGAGGCGGCGGGAACTCCTCCAGCAGCACCAATCCTCGCACCGGGCGGCCCTCCTCCAACAACACCAAGGGGCGCCACGACAGCGACTCCAACAGAGCGCGCCTTGATGCACCGCGCTGTCAGATTTGCGGCAAGCTCGGGCACAGCGCCAAGGACTGCTGGTACCGCTACGACGATGACTCCTCCTCCTCCCAGGATGAGGACAAGGTGGCTGCAGCTGCGGATGGTTCTTACGACGTCGACACCAACTGGTGCGTCGACAGCGGCGCCACCGAACACATCACCAGCGAGCTCGAGAAGGTGACCATGCGGGAAAAATACCGCGGCAAGGACCAAATCCACACTGCTAGTGGTGCAGGTATGAGGATCCGTCACATTGGTCATACAATTATTAAAACTCCCCATCGCAAACTTCATCTTAGAAAAAATTTGCATGTCCCTCGTGCCAATATGAATCTTCTTTCCGTTCATAGAATTGCCATTGATAATCATGTCTTCCTCGAGTTTCATCCTTCTTTTCTTTTTGATCAAGGATCAGGCAACGAAGAAAGTTCTCTATCGAGGTAGATGTGTTCGAGGGCTCTACCCATTGATTCCGGAGCATAGAAGATTCAATAAACGAGCCTATGGCGTTGCCAAACTTTTGTCAACACGATGGCACGATCGATTAGGCCATGCCTCTTTTTCTTTAGTTGAAAGATTGCTTAGGAAAAAAAAAGCTCCCGTTTGTTGGTGAGCGCAATGTCGAAACAGTTTGTGATTCATGTCAATGTGCTAAGAGTCATCAATTACTGTATCCAGTATCAACTCGTGTTTCTACCAAACCATTGCAATTAATTTTTTTCTGATGTTTGGGGTCCTGCCCCTAGCTTTGTTGGTCGACACACATATTACGTGAGTTTTATTGATGACTATAGCAAATAGTCCTGGATCTATCTCCTTAAGGAAAGATCCATTGTTTTTCAAGTTTTTCAAAACTTCCAAGCTCTAGTTGAGCGCAAGTTTGACAACAAGATCATTGTTGTCCAATCCGACTGGGGAGGAGAGTACGAAAAGTTAAACTCTTTCTTCCAAAATCTTGGCATTTCTCACCATGTGTCATGCCCTCATGCTCACCAACAAAACGGTTCCGCCGAACATAAACACAGACACATCGTCAAAGTAGGACTAGCTCTCTTAGCTGGCGCCTCCATGCCCCTCAAGTTTTGGGACGAAGCTTTTCTTACAGTTGTCCACATCATCAACATGCTTCCTATCCGTGTCATTAATAATTTAACTCCATTAAAGAGACTTCTCCACACCAAACCTGATTATAAATCACTTCATGTGTTTGGTTGTGCATGTTGGCCCAATCTTCGCCCATACAATAATCGCAAACTCGTGTTCCGCTCAAAGCAATGCGCTTTTCTTGGGTATAGTGCTCTTCATAAAGGTGTAAAGTGCCTTGACATATCCACTGGTCGTGTCTATATTTCTCGTGATGCCATTTTTGACGAGACAAAATTTCCCTTTGCTGATCTTCACCCTAATGCCGGTGCTCTACTTCGTCAAGAAATACTTCTCTTGCCACCTCATCTCACCGGTTTTGATCAAAGGGGAGAAAATAATTGTGATGATCCAGTGCTGACTAACCCTCTTAACCATGCACATGGGGCTTGTGATGTTACAGGTGAAAGTGGTGATGAAAACAGCAAAGAAAATGATGAAGAAATCAGCCCCCAGGCGCCATATTTGATGTGTCATGGCATGGGGGGCAGATCCTCCGGGATCGCTGCAGGAGCAGCAGCGCAGGCAATCTGCACCGGGATCAGTGCGGGCTGACGCGTCAGAGCCGACAGCGGATCCGCTCGCCCGTGCGACCGCCCGCGACTCCGCGCATGACACGCGCCAGCCCTCACGTGGAGGCAGCCCAGCGCCCGCCCTGCACCAATCATCGCCTGCCACTTGGCAGTTCCCTGGTGGCCCAAGCGGCACGCGATTTCTGGACGAATCACGGTGCTACAAGAGGCACAGCCAGCCGCGGCTGACGGGCGCTGGATCCGGTGCAGATTCACGCAGGCCCGCGTAATCATGTGCCCATGATGAGCCGGTGGGGAGGCCGGGATCTTCTGTGGCTTCTACCGAGCCTGCATCGCGGGCCACAGCCACAGAGGATCCCGCGCCAGCGCGAGGCGAATCCGCCTCGGGATCTGGTGCGCCCAGAACTCCTGTGCGTGGCTCGGGATCTTCTGCGCCGGCCGATCCTGCTGCACCATCACAACGACGAACACGGCTACAACAAGGTGTGATACAACCTATTGATTACAAACACATAACCAAATATGCCCTAGTTTGTTCTATAGGTGAACCAGGTGAACCAAGCACTCTTGAAGAGGCACTTGGTGATGAAAAATGGAAAAAGGCAATGAAGGAAGAATACTAGGCACTAGAGAAAAATAACACGTGGCATCTATGATGGAAATATGCCCTAGATGCAATAATAAAGTTGTTATTATATTTCCTTATTCATGATAAAGGTTTATTATTCATGCTAGAATTCTATTGACCGGAAACTTAAATACATGTGTGGATACATAAACAAATACCGTGTCCCTAGTATGCCTCTACTAGACTAGCTCGTTGATCAAAAGATGGTTAAGGTTTCCTAATCATAGACATGAGTTGTCATTTGATAACGTGATCACATCATTAGGAGAATGATGTGATGGACAAGACCCATCTGTTAGCTTAGCATATGATCGTTCTGTTTATTGCTACTGCTTTCTTAAATGTCAAATACATGTTCCTTTGACCATGAGATCATGCAACTCCCGGATACCGGAGGAATGCCTTGTGTGCTATCAAACGTCACAACATAACTGGGTTATTATAAAGATGCTCTACAGGTATCTCCGAAGGTATCTGTTGAGTTGGCATGGATCGAGATTGGGATTTGTCACTCCGTGTATCGGAGAGGTATCTTTGGGCCCTCTCGGTAATACACATCATAAGAAGCTTGCAAGAAAAGTGACTAAGGAGTTAATTGCAAGATGATGTATTACGGAACGAGTAAAGAGACTTGCCGGTAACGAGATTGAACTAGGTATGGAGATACCGACGATCGAATCTCGGGCAAGTAACATACCGACAGACAAAGGGAATTACGTATGTTGTCGTAACGGTTCAACCGATAAAGATCTTCGTAGAATATGTAGGAACCAATATGGGCATCCAGATCCCGCTATTGGTTATTGACTGGAGAGGTTTCTCGGTCATGTCTACATCATTCTCGAACCCATAGGGTCCGCACACTTAATGTTCGTTGACGATATAGTATTATATGAGTTATGTGAATTGGTGACCGAATGTTGTTCGGAGTCTCGGATGAGATCATGGACATGACGAGGAGCTCCAGAATGGTCCGGAGGTAAATATTGATATATAGGACGATGCTATTTGGACACCGGAAAGGTTTCGGAATGTATCGGGTAGTCATCGGATCACCGGAAGGGGTTCCGGGAGGCCCCGGGAGGTATATGGGCCTAATGGGCCAAGGGGAGGCACACACCAGCCCACAAGGGGGCTGGCGCACCCTCTCCCTGGATGCCGGCCCTAGGGAAGGAAAGGGGAAGGGCTAGCCCCTCCTGCCTTCCCCTCCTCATGGGAGAAAGGAAAGGGGGGGGCACCTCCCCCTGCCTTTCCCCGCGCGCCTAAGAAGGCAGGAGGGGCTAGGGCAGGGCCAAGGGTGGCTGCGGGCCCCCTTGGGGGCATCCTAGGCTGCCTCCCCTTCTCCCCCCCCCACCTATATATATGAGAAGGAGGGGGCACCACACAACACACGACAATCTCTTAGCCGTGTGCGGCGCCCCTCTCCACAGTTTCATCCTCCGTCCAGTTTTTCCGCAATGCACGGCGAAGCTCTGCGGAACAAGTTCACCATCACCGTCACCACGCCGTCATGCTGCCGGAACTTATCTACTACTTCGCCCGTCTTGCTGGATCAAGAAGGCGAGGACGTCATCGAGCTGAACATGTGCTGAACACGGAGGTGTCGTACGTTCGGTACTTGATTGGTTGGATCGCGAAGGTGTTCGGCTACATCAACCGCGTTGACAAACGCTTCCGCTAAACGGTCTACGAGGGTACGTAGACACACTCTCCCCTCTCGTAGCTATGCATCTCCATGGATAGATCTTGCGTGTGCGTAGAATTTTTTTTGTTTTCCATGCAACGTTTCCCAACAGTGGCATCATGAGCCAGGTCTATGCGTAGATGATATGCACGAGTAGAACACAAAGAAGTTGTGGGCGGTGATGTTCATACTGCTTACCACCAACGTCTTATTTTGATTCGGCGGCATTGTGGGATGAAGCGGCCCGGACCAACCTTACATATCCACATACATGAGACCGGTTCCACCGACAGACATGCAACTTATTTTGCATAAAGGTGGCTGGCGGGTGTCTGTTTCTCCTACTTTAGTTGAATCAAATTTGACTACGGATGGTCCTTGAAGAAGGTTAAAATAGCAAACTTGATAAATCACCATTGTGGTTTTTGCGTAGGTAAAGAACGGTTCTTGCAAGAAGCCCGTAGCAGCCACGTAAAACTTGCAACAACAAAGTAGAGGACGTCTAACTTGTTTTTGCAGGGGATGTTGTGATGTGATATGGTCAAGACGTGATGTGATATACGTTGTTGTATGAGATGATCATGTTTTGTAATATCGACAACCGGCAGGAGCCTTAGGGTTGTCTCTTAATTATTGTATTAAATGCAATTGCCATGTAATTGCTTTACTTTATCGCTATGCGTTAGCAATAGTTGTAGAAGCATAGTTGGCAAGATGACCCCGACGCAACGATGGAGATCAAGGTGTCAAGCCGGTGATGATGGAGATCATGACGATGCTTTGGAGATGGAGATCAAAAGCACAAGATGATGATGGCCATATCATGTCACATATTTTGATTGCATGTGATGTTTATCCTTTATGCATCTTATTTTGCTTAGAACGATGGTAGCATTATAAGATGATCCCTTCACTAAATTTCAAGATAAAAGTGTTCTCCCCGACTATGCACCGTTGCTAAAGTTCGTCGTTTCAAAGCACCTCGTGATGATCGGGTGTGATAGACTCTACATTCACATACAACAGGTGTAATCCAGATTTACACTGATGTCGCTTGAACTACGTCAGTATTTCCCCAAAGAGGAAGGGATGATGCAGTACAGCTACGGTAGGTATTTCCCTCAGTTATGAAACCAAGGTATCAATCCAGTAGGAGAACCAAGCAACACTATATAAACGGTACCTGCACACAAAGAACAAATACTTGCAACCTGACGATTAGGAGGGGTTGCCAATCCCTCAACGGGTAACGGTGCCAGAAATTGTCACGTGGACGGGATAAAGATTGTGATAGATTGGATAAATAGATCTCGATAAAACGTGAAATAAAATAAATAGCAAAAAAGTGCAGCAAGGTATTTTTGGGTTTTTGGAATTATAGATCTGAAAACAAAAGCGAATAAAAATAGATCTCAAAGCAAATATGATGGAGAATAGACCCGGGGGCCGTAGATTTCACTAGTGGCTTCTCTCAAGAAAATAGCACACAGTGGGTAAACAAATTACTGTTGGGCAATTGATAGAAGATCGAATAATTATGATGATATCCAAGGCAATGATCATTATATAGGCATCACGTCCAAGATTAGTAGACCGACTTCTGCCTACATCTACTACTATTACTCCACACACCGAACGATGATACGTCCATTTTGCATCATGTTTTCCTACTGTTATTTATGATGTTTTTATGCATAATAATATTTTTTGGAGTAATTCTAATGCCATATCTCTCATAATATGCAAGGTTTACACAAAGAGGGAGAATGCCGGCAGCTGGAATTCTGGACCTGAAAAAGCTACGTCAGAGTTACCTATTCTGCACATCTCCAAATGAGCTAAAACTTTACGGAGAATTATTTTGCAATATATAAAAAATACTGGAGCAAACAACTACCGTGGGAGGCCCACCAGGTGGGAACAACCTACCTGGGCGCGCCAGGCCCCCCAGAGGCGCCCTGGTGGGTTGTGCCCTCCTCGGCCCACCTCCGGTGCCCATCTTCTGGTATATAGGTCATTTTGACCTAGAAAAAATCAGGAGGGGACTTTCGGGACGAAGCGCCACCGTCTCGAGGCGAAACTTGGGCAGGAGCACTTTTGCCCTCCGGCGGAGCGATTCCGCCGGGTGAACTTCCCTCCCGGAGGGGGAAATCATCGTCATCACCAACAACTCTCCCATCTTGGGGAGGGCAATCTTCATCAACATCTTCAACAGCACCCTCTCATCTCAAACCCTAGTTCATCTCTTGTGTTCAATCTTTATACCGGAACCTTAGATTGGTACCTGTGGGTGACTAGTAGTGTTGATTACATCTTGTAGTTGATTACTATATGGTTTATTTGGTGGAAGATTATATGTTCAGATCTATTATGCTATTTAATACCCCTCTGATCTTGAGCATGATTATCATTTGTGAGTAGTTACTTTTGTTCTTGAGGTCACGAGAGAAGTCATGCTGCATGTAATCATGTGAACTTGATATGTGTTCGATATTTTGATGATATGTATGTTGTGATTCCCTTAGTAGTGTCATGTGAACGTCGACTACATGGCACTTCACCATATTTGGGCCTAAGGGAATGCATTGTGGAGTAGTTATTAGATGATGGGTTGCTAGAGTGACAGAAGCTTAAACCCTAGTTTATGTCGTGGATTTAACACGGCAGATGCCCTTGTGAAAGGGCTTAGGTGTGGAGCCATCGCGCATAGGTTAGCTTGAAGGGGTTAGCGGGTCAAAAGACACGAGATTTACCCAGGTTCGGCCCCTCTCAACGAGGTAAAAGCCTACGTCCTGCTTCTAGTTGTATTGCTTGAGTTTCGATTACAAGGGAGCAAATATGCTTGACCTAGCTATCGATTGGTTGTCTTTTTTGCTACCTCTATTTCGAGAGCTATTGACTTGTCTGTCTCAACCTGTCAAAACCTGTCCCTCTTGGGGTGCCCTGCCCCTCCTTATATAAGTTGGAGGGGCGGGTTATATTTGGAGTCCTAGTAGGATTAGGACTGTTCTATTACAAGTGGAATCCTAGTCTTGCTTCCCTTGTAAGGGAATTATTTCTTTTGCCTTCCTTCTCAAGCTGGCCCACCATAATGTGAGTCGGCCTTCCTATGGGCCACCTTATGGGCCGTTGGGTCTTGTCGTCGCGTCTGACCCGCCTGCCGGGTCACTAATGAGTCGCAAAGCTCGGGTGGGTTACCCGTGAGTCGCCAGGCCCGGGCGGGTCACCAGTGAGTCGCCAAGCTCCAGCCGGGTCATACATCAGGCCGGGTTACACCGCGGGGTATATCCCCGACATTAGCCCCCAGTTTAATTTGGATTTATCTATGTTAAACTGATCCTGCAAAATAAACACAAGAACAAATTTGACAGGTTGTGCTCCGGGTTAAAAGTTTTTCTGAACCGGCACCTGATCATCCTTAAGTCCTTGTCATTTCCTTCTTCTGGATAGTCCGGGTCAATAGACCAGCTTCATAGTCAATTTGCTGACATTGGCTTCTTGTGGAAAGACATTGTGAAAAATAATCCATTTGAAACGGCCTCCAATGCTCTGACTTGGCAAAAATATTGGTCTTGAAATATTCATTTGATGTTCAGCCGGTTTGAAGATGTAGAGCTTGTCGAGTTATGATTGCCAAAATTGTCGGGTTATAAAACAGATGATACCGGGTCATGATTGTTACAGACGTCGGGTTATGATTGTTGCCAACGCCGGGTTATTTAATTTGCCTTCCTGAGTTTTTCAGGCCAAATCCTTATAAGATGAATCCTCACAGTCCGGGTTTTCTCAGCCCGGGTCAATCTTGTGATGACTTGGTGCTCGCTTTCTGTAAATATAGCTTCCAATCATTGAGTCGGCTCTCCGTGCCCTTCTATGAATAGCTCGGAGGGGATAAACTTTGCAAATTTCTCCACTATGAATATGATACCCGGTCTGCTCAAAGCTGAGAACTTGAAGTGTACCTCCCTTATATCCATATTACCTGTAGCCCCCAAGTCTTGAGTAGAACAAAGTGACAGCTTAAGACTTGCTTCAATACAGCAACTTTGGAGAAATCCGAGTTGTTCATCTAAGTCGCCAGTCATAAACTGAATATTTTGTACTTCACATGTGTAGCCCCCAAGTGCCGGGTCATTATGCAATAATGAGTAGGGACTTTGTAGATATGATTACGTAGACTTGAGCAGCAGCGTGTAGCCCCCAAGGGCCGGCTCAGTAAGATAATACTGAGCTGGGACTTTACATATAATTCATTGAAAATAACATCATATGATGTAGCCCCTAAGTTTCGGGTTACCTTTGACAGGAGCAATTAGTAGCCCCCAAAGGGCCGGCTCATCACTATGTGATGGGTCGGGTCTTCAATGAGGCAAGTTAAAAATGACTTTGCATTAGCCCCCAAGTGCCATGGTGCATGCTTGTAGCGACATGGGACTTGCATACTTGATGTAATCTTAATTTGAATAATGTAGCCCCCAAGTGCTGGGTCGTATGCCTGCAGCGACTCGGGGCTATTCTTTCCATTGTAGAATAAATCATATCCATTGTCTGGATGATGTTGCTGAATGCCTTGCATATCAATATTGAACCATGCTCTCTGTTGTGAACTGGTATTCTTGGATGAAGAAATAATAGCCATTGCTCTGAAGCGGCTTTGAAAACCTCAATCATAATACTGGTTATTGATAACCATAATAAAAATCCAGCCATGTTGGCTATTAAAGATTTGAATAATATAACCCGGTTGGAAAATCTCAATCATTCAATACTGGTTATGACAACCATAATGAAAAATCTAGCCATGTTTGGCTATTAAAGATTGGAATAATATAATCTGGTATGAAAACAATCACAAGATCTTGTCTGTTGACAAGTAAATTCAGAGTTAAATACTCAGTGGCTCTTGGCCGATGGCGACTTAATGCACGTTCATTGTAATCCGGGATTTTTGTAACCCGGCGGCTTATAGCCTTTGTAAAAATCAAGAACTGATACCCCTTTTGAAACACCAATTTTAATCTTTGATGATGGGCTTGAACTTAATCATTTATATAAGCCATAGCTCTGCATGTCCTGCACAAAGTTTAAACAATATATGCCCTGGCAACTTAACGTCAAAAGTCAGGGCGGGTAACAACCCAAACATAATATAGTCTTATGCAATTATGGAAAAGACTAGAATTAAGGCCATATAAGCCAAAATATACTGGCGACTTAAAGTCAAAAGCCAGGGCGGGTTATCAAACCGCGCATATTTTTATAATAATTAAAAACATACCTTTAAAATTGGCTCATACTGCCGGCTTACATCGCCATATCCAGTGAGGGTGACAACCCAAAGATTTGCAAGCGCATGGCTCCAATTGCGCAAACTAAAGCATACTGGCGACTTAAAGTCCATAACCAGGGAGGGTTACCAAACGCAAAATGCTCAAATATGAGTCATACAGTCAGGGCTACATGACCTGGATTATTGAAAAATGTACTTAGCGGATTTTTTTTGAGGAAACACAAATCCAACAGAGTCAAAAAAGAAAAATTCAAACACTCTCAAACAATAATCTGGCCGACTCATAAAAGCACGGCCAGATAAATTGGCTATCAAAGCCATGTGCTTTCAATGGCCGCACAGCCTTTTGGCACCCAGGCCTTATGTTTGCTTTCAAGGCCGCAACAGCCGTTTTGCACTTAGACCACATGATTGCTTTAAAGGCAGCAACAGTCGTTTGGCACTCAGACCACATGATTGCTTTCAAGGCCGCAACAGCCGTTTGGCACTCAGGCCACATGATTGCTTTGAAGGCAGCAACAGCCATTTTGGCACTCAGGCCACATGATTGCTTTCAAGGCCGCAACAGCCGTTTTGGCACTCAGGCCACATGATTGCTTTTAAGGCCGCAACAGCCGTGGTTTTACCTAGCTTACTGTAAGCCGGCTCTCACATGACATAAGCCGCCGTTTAAACCTTAACAAGTTCAGGGTCTTAAAAAAGATTGACTTGTTAAGAGTTGGGCGGGTCAGGTAGTGGAACAGCCAGTTGCAAACAGGCAGGAAAAACCTATAAGAAGTGGCATTCAAGCCGGTCCAGAGGGTATGAAAACTAAACCCAGTGGTTGGAAGAAGCCCCCAAGTAACCTTATGATCAATCAATAAAGGCTCAGATACTCAAAGATGAAACGATAGAGGCCCTGAATTATCAGGGATGCCGGCTTTATTAAGTTGATCATAATAAGATAAGCCCATAAGGCAGGATACCCATGTTTGAACCGCGCATCATGGCAGCAAGTTCTCTCTGGTAACCTTTAATTTTTCATGAGAACTCGAACTTGCGAGAGGTGTATTCTTCTTGAACCGGATGTTGAACCGGATATTAAGAGCTCAAAATTTTGTGAGAGATAGATTTTCCTTGAGCCGGATTTTGAACCGGAATATTTTCTGATAACCCGGAATCTTTCTGTTGAGCCGGAACTTTCTGATTGCTTAGCACTTTTTAAATTTTCACCAATGTGGCAATAGTCTCCAGGACCAGGTTGTTTTCCCTCCAATGACCCGGGGTTCTTGAATTTGCTGAAACTGGCAAAATTGCTAAGTCATGTCCGTGTAGCCCCCGAGTCTTAAGACGACTCGAGGAGTTGGGTTAAGATTCTCCATACTTGACCGTGATATAAACCGACATATAATTGAACAGTGGAATGCTGGAATATGTTGAAACTGGAGTGTAACACCCCCAGTGGTTAGCCACAGTAATTCCATTTTGGTAATGCCAAGTCATCATGTTTAACAGTGCATGATCATCATTGGCATCATATTGCATTTCAACTCCTAAGTCAAATTCAAATTTAAATGAAAATGAAATATAAAAGTTGTCCAGCATAAAAACTAAAATGTTCGATAAATGACAAATATTGCAGAGGCTAGTCTAAAATTGAAACCAATAAATAATAAAATACTTAGGTGGCTCTAACATAATTAAAACAGTAAGGTTTAATGCATTTTAATTATTATAAAAGTGGTGTGAACTCAAATTGTCTCCAAACTAAATTTTGGTAGTAGTTGAGGATACCTAGTATTTGTTGGAGCAGTCCCTGTGTTTTGCAAAATTCAAAATGTGGCCTAACAATTTGCTAACTGAGAAAAGAAAATAAATAAAAGAAAAAGACAGAAGAAAACAGAAAAAGAAAAAGGGAGAAACCCCCCCGGCCCAACTGGGCCTCAGCCCACCCGACCGGCCCAACTCCTCCCTCTGGCCTATAGCCACCCACCCCCACTCCCACCCCCACTCCCACCCCTCGTTCCCCACTCCCCCCTCCCCCCCCGTTCTGGATCGGGGCAACGAACCCCGATCCCTTCGCCCCCGACGCCGGCGCCCCCTCCCCAGCACCGCCAACGCCGCTCGCCGTCGTCCTCGCCTCCTCTTCGACGGCCTCCTCGTGCCCCGTCGCTCCTCCTCGCCTCTCCCTCGCCGGCCACATCGCGCCTCGCCGCCCCACTCCCCATCAACGTGGGTGAGAACCCCCTCCGTTCCCATCCGCCTCTCTGTGCCCGCATCGCCGCCGCACCCGCACGCCCGCGAAGCCCGTGCCGTCCGACCCCGCCTACTGCCGCGCCCGGGGACGCGCTCACCGTCCCTGGCCACGCGCGCCCGCCGTGTTCTGGGCACGCCCACGCGCGCCTCCACAATGGCCTCTGCTCGCCGTCGCCGCGCCTCGTCGCTGGCTGCACGCGGCCTCGCCCCGTTCGCGTCGCGCCGCCCCTGCTCGCTACTGCTGCTGCCGCTATCCTCCCCGGCCGCCATTGCTTCCCCCCTGCAGCGCCGCCGTCCGCCTCCCGCAGCTCCGCCGCGCCGCCTGCTGCTCGCCGGCCTCGCCGCGCCGCGCTTCGGCCCTGGCCTCGCCCTCCTCGGCCGGCGCCTTGCCCGCCGTTGCCTGTTGCCCCCCGCGCGCGCGTTGTGCGAGCCCCGGACGTGTCCGGCGCCCGAACGGGCACCGACGGACATGTCCGGCTCGGGCCACTGTCAAACGGGGCCCACGGCCCAGAACGTTTTTAATAATAAAAATGAATTAATAAAATAATTAATTAATTAGTGAATTAATTAGTTTAATTAATCCTGATTAGGTTAATCTAATCTAATTAATTAGTTTAATTAAACAGTAATTAGTTTAGTTAATCCCTAATTAGCCTGACGTGACACTGACAGGTGGGACCCACTGGTCCTGATGTCATGCTGACGTCAGCAAGACACTGTTTCGGATAATGTTAATTTAAATAATTAATTAAATTCTAGAAATTAATAAAAACTTTAGAAAATCATATTAAATAATCCGTAACTCCAATGGAAAAACTTTGTACATGAAAGTTGCTCAGAACGACGAGACGAATTCGAATACACGCTCCGTTCGTCCGTCACGTGTCCCTAACTATCCGAACATGCAACCGTCCCTCTCCGGTCATCTGTCTGACAAATGTCCGGAACCGGAAAAACATTCCCGGATGGATTCCTCCTTCCTCGGTGACGTGCAACCACACGTTAGAACACACCCGACACTGCACATTGTCATGTCGTGCTTTGTGTTGCTCATGTTTGCTCTATATTTATACTGTTTCCTCCCCCTCTTCTCTCTCGATAGCCCCGACCTCGACGTCGTCCCCGAGACCGACGAAGCTCCGGAGCCCGAAGACACTATTGACAACCTTGCCCTTACCGCCGAGCAACCAGGCAAGCCCCCCCCCCCTTGATCATCCCGATATCGCCCATTCTATTTCTCATGCTTGCATTAGAATTGCTGCTGCTACTGCTTTACCTATTCTGATGCATAGCCTGTTCATTGTAGCCTGCTGTTGATAATTACCTGCATAACCTAAACTGCTTAGTATAGGCTGGGTAGAGACCTATCAGTGACCCCACTTATCCCGACTGCCGCGCTGGATTGTCAGAAGACCCGATCAACGGGAATTGAAGACCAGGCCCCGACACCGCACATCACCCCCCCCCCCTTAGTTGTAACGACATTGCAGCGTTACTATCGAGTGCCGAGGGTGAAACCTCTTGTAGCACTTCTGATGTTAACTCTGTAGAGTAGCTATTCGGTCGTGGTCATCGAGGGTGATTCCTCCTTCACCGCTTCCGATAATGACGCTGTCGTACAGCACCTCAAGTGTGGACCCAGTGAGGGTGATTCCTCCGAGTTCACCTTGACGGAGACATCGGGTAGGAATCCAACGAGAGTGATACCTCGGATTCCCCTGATGTTATGGACACACGGATACTTGGACTTTACACTGTTACTTGGATAGGCGGGTCGACCCTGAGGGGTACCCGCGTGCGCCTGAGAGGCGAGTGTTGTGAAGACGGGTGCCAGTGTGGTGCCCGATTGGTGAATACGAGGCGCGGCCGGGCATTCTTAACCCTTGCAGCAAGTCCTCGAGACGGGGCGACGGGGTCACATCTTTCGTGAGTCTCTGCTCGTTACCGCAAGCCCCTAGTCCTAACGATTTAGATATTTGATCCGAGCAGGCCTCTGGCCTGATAGCACTAACCATCACGTGGGCATAGTATGGGCGTTCTGCATCGTATGCATCAGCCGAAAGCTCTGTCAGACGTCCAGTTCAGCACTGCGGCCGGGCTGGGCCGGCGCCATCCTGAGGGGTGGTACCGAGATTCGCTCTGCTCGCAACGACCCGGAGTGCACAGGGCGATGGCCCATGACCCCTGAGCGCTTAGGATATAGACCGACGGGGACCTCTCTGCTGAGCTGTAGGTAGGGTTGCGATGTGTCGTTTGACCGAGGCCGGGCATGACCCAGGAAAGTGTGTCCGGCCGGAGTTAATCGAGCGTGTTGGGTAAGTTGGTGCACCCCTGCAGGGAAGAATACTTCTATCGATAGCCGGTCCTACGGTAAAGGACACTCGGAGTTGTATCCTGATTGATACAATTTAGAACTGGATACTTGGATACTATGGCTCTGGGATTGCTTCTCGCAGGGAGTCGAGAAGGGATCTCCGGACGAGGTAGATGACTGTATGGCTCTGGGATTGCTTTCTCGCAGGGAGTCGAGAAAGGATCTCTGGGTGAGGTTGAGACTTAATGATACTGCTTCATTATATTGAACTGTCTACACTCTTCTATTGCTGCAAGACCGATGAAGATGCTAGTCTTCGATAGGACTAGGCCTTCTCTCTATTCTGGCATTTCTGCAGCCCAGTCCACATATACAGCCTCCCTTTGGTAATGTTGCATATGTAGTGTAGATCCTTGCTTGCTGAGTACTTCTGAGTACTCACGGTTGCTTTGTTTTCCTTTCTCCCCATATCAGTTTGTCGTAACAAGATGACGGAGCCCCTGAGACAGATGCCCCGTCGATCGACTACTACTACTACCCAGAGGATGGATTCTACTACGAGTTGACTGAAGACCAGGAGTAGGATCGGAGGGTCCCAGGCAGGAGGCCTACGCCTTTCGATCGTAGCGTTTTATTTTGCCCCGCCTTTCTAAAGGCCTTTCTGTTTCTCTTTTAATATCTGTACTCAGATATCTGATGCTTCCGCTGACGCTTGTACGCAAGCTTATGTATTCGAGCCCTCGAGGCCCCTGACTTGTAATATATAGCTTGTATGACTTTATTTATGTTTTAGAGTTGTGTTGTGATATCTTCCCGTGAGTCCTTAGGCTTGATCGTCTGCATTTGCGTGTATGATTAGTGCACGATTGAGCCGGGGGCGTCACATGGAGGCGAGTTGATAATCTTCGCAACACTCATTGTATATCTTTAGCGTTGATAATGCGATGTGAATCCACGGAAAGTTGAGATCGACCTCGGCGGGTTATAAATGATCCCGTATGAGTTGTTCCAATAACCCGGACGATGGTTCGTCCTGGCTGGTTGTTGAAGTTAACCAAAACGCAGTGGCGGTGACTTATGCGCCTGTCCATTAAATCATCCGGTGCAAGCGGAGGCTGATAATATATCATTATTTGCTTCAGAGTTATTGGAGTAAACCAGGCCGCGGGGCAGCGACTTGGGCACTTCCGTTATACGGGGCAGTACGGACAAATATCAGTGCAGAATGACAATGTTGTGCACTCTGTATCCACGATAAAACGTCACCTTGGAGTGAATAATTCTCCTGATGTATTTGGACGACAGGTGAACTTGTCGTGTCTGCCATGAACACGGGACAATTATCCTGTGGATAAAAACATTAAAGGCAGAAAAATTGTTCTCAGAGGAATTTAAAGTGTATTGGTAAAATAAATAGGACGGATAGCACCTGGTTATTTTGTCGGATGAACGCAGATAGAGCAAACCAAGTTTCAATACTCAGATGGCACCCTCAAATTCTGGCTGTGCCCCTAGCTCACATCCAAAATACTTAGTTGTGAAGGAAGCGGGTCTGGCAAGTGCTTTTGCTATATCAACCATGTTCACAATATTGGTCTTGATGCCATTACCACGGCCTTCAATTTTGGTCAACAGTCTGGGCATCTTATTCCTTTAGAAACAATCATCCTTGTCCGAAATATCAATGTCTTGCAGCGCCATCTTGAGAGAATCTTTCCGTGGCAGACACTAAAGAACCCTTGATGCATGCAGGGGAGCACAAACTTAGCCCTTTTTCTTTACTGTACGAGAGTACTTTCCCAGCAATCCAACTGATCCCAAATACGCCGATGCTCATTAGCGGGCGGGGGATGAAACCGCAATCGAACCAAAATCGATCGAAGGCTGCGGCGGGTGGGCGGTTGCGGCGAGACCACAGAGTGGTTGAAAGCAGCAGTGGCCGGCCATGATTGAGCGGCGAGTTGAAGCGAGATGCGGCGGCGACTTGACGCAGGGTGACGCGGCGACTCTCCCGCTGCAGTCGACATGGGCGGCGGCTCTCCCACTGCTGTGATTGAGGCAATGGGGCTCACCGGCAGAGACGGCAACTTTGGAGACGGCGGCTCAAAGCCGTGGGGGCGAGGCCGGTTTTGCGTGGGCGGCCCGGCTCACAGGTGCCGCAGCAGACCGACGAGGGCGGCTTGGGTTCAGGCGTGAGCCGGGCCGGCGGCTCAGAGGGCCGCGCGTGCAGCAGAAGAAAACGGTGGATCGACCAGAGGCGGCTCAGCGCGGTGGCGGCGGCTTGGCAGCAGTACAGGCCGAGGAAGCCCATGACAGAGGCGGAACCACGGCGAGAAGGAGAACAGGAGCAGCGCATGGTGCGGGCACTTGCAAGCTGAGGCAGATGGCGCGAGGCATGGCGCGGCAACAGCCGGGGCGGCTCTGAGTGGTGGCAGAGCGAAAGAGGCCGGGCGGTTCAGTGGCGCGGCGGAGTCGAAAACGGCCGTGACATAAGGTAGCCGGCCGGAGAGTACACAGCAGCGGCTGGTGGCGGTTCAGAGGCGGCCCAATGGAAATCAGCGAAGCAAGGCCGGCGATTCGGCGTCGGATTCGCACGGGGCGGGTCAAGGCAGAGACCGAGTTCGTGGCAAACTCTGCTTTCCGAGTCGTGGACTGTTTCTTCTCGTTTTCTTTTCATGGGCCAGCTTTGACTTTGTATCTACTACCTAATTAACATGGACGTGAAAGCAATACTTCCGACTAAGAAGCAAATCCGTAAACCTTTTGGATCAAAAAGCAAT
Source organism: Thinopyrum elongatum (assembly GCA_011799875.1). NCBI lineage: Eukaryota > Viridiplantae > Streptophyta > Magnoliopsida > Poales > Poaceae > Thinopyrum > Thinopyrum elongatum. The sequence continues at coordinate 529,409,135 of CM022299.1, forward strand.
CGTCCTCTACCAAAACAGCAATACTGCAGCAGCCACTCCTGCTGCGATTTTATTCACAGAACATCTCTATAAAATCTTGATTTGACAAGTCGCCGGGACAGTTTGACACGGTCATGGCAGCTTGGCACGGTCAAGGCAGAGGGGCACCGACGTCTCTGCGGTGGAAGAGACCAGCAGAAGTGACTCGCCGGCGACGGAGACTGGCGACCGAGGCGGAGAACGGCGGCGTTGGGGGCGTCCGGATTCTGTGCTCATGACCACACCCGTCTCCGGATTCCTGATCCTTCATCTGATGTACTCTGCTACCATTGAAGTTGACTTTTGACCCGGATCTGACTTGTACTACCATCGAAACTTTTTCAACCTGAGCTGATAAAAACGGAGTCGATGTAGATTCCTTCCAGACCGGCTCTTCTTCACCGGAAAATTTTGTGAACCTCTTGATCCCTGAGAGACATCCCTCCAAGAACTCAACACCACCGTGCATGGCCCCACGGTGGGCGTCAACTGTCGTGGATTTAACACGACAGATGCCCTTGTAAAAGGACTTAGGTGTGGAGCCATCGCGCGTAGGTTAGCTTGAAGGGGTTGAGCGGGTCAAAAGACACGAGATTTACCCAGGTTCGGCCCCTCTCAACGAGGTAAAAGTATACGTCCTGCTTCTAGTTGTATTGCTTGAGTTTCGATTACAATGGAGCGAATACGCTTGACCTAGCTATCGATTGGTTCTCTCTTTTGCTACCTCTATCTCGAGAGCTATTGACTTGTCTGTCTCAACCTGTCAAAATATGTCCCTCTTGGGGTGCCCTGCCCTTCCTTATATAAGTTGGAGGGGCGGGTTATATGTGGAGTCCTAGTAGGATTAGGACTATTCTATTACAAGTGGAATCCTAGTCTTGCTTCCCTTGTAAGGGAATTATTCCTTTTGCCTTCCTTCTCAAGCCGGCCCACCATAATGTGAGTCGGCCTTCCCATGGGCCACCTTATGGGCCGTTGGGTCTTGTCGTCCGTCTGACCCACCCGCCGGGTCACTAATGAGTCGCAAAGCTCGGGTGGGTTACTCGTGAGTCGCCAGGCCCGGGCGGGTCACCAGTGAGTCACCAACCTCCAGCCGGGTCATACATCAGGCCGGGTTACACCGCGGGGTATATCCCCGACAAGTAGTGTCATGTGAACGTCGACTACATGGCACTTCACCATATTTGGGCCTAAGGAAATGCATTGTGGAGTAGTTATTAGATGATGGGTTGCTAGAGTGACAAAAGCTTAAACCCTAGTTTATGCGCTACTTTGTAAGGGAACGATTTGGATCCAAAAGTTTAATCCTATGGTTAGATTTTATCTTAATACTTTTCTTGTAGTTGCGGATGCTTGCGAGGGGGTTAATCATAAGTAGGAGGTTTGTTCAAGTAAGAACAGAACCTAAGCACCGGTCCACCCACATATTAAATTATCAAAGTAGCGAACACGAATCAAACCAACATGATGAAAGTGATGTGGTGAAATTCCCGTGTACCCTCAAGAACACTTTGCCTAATATAAGAGACCATTTTGGCATGTCCTTTGCCACAAAAGGATTGGGCTACATTGCTGCACTTTATTTACCGTTACCGTTACTTGCTCGTTACAAATTATCTTGCTATCAAACTACCTGTTACCGACAATTTCAGTGCTTGCAGAAATTACCTTGCTGAAAACCATTTGTCATTTCCTTCTGCTCCTCGTTGGATTCGACACTCTTACTTATCGAAAGGACTACGATTGATCCCCTATACTTGTGGGTCATCAAGGCTCTTTTCTGGCGCTGTTGCCAGGGAGTGAAGCTGTCGGGGCCGGTTTTCCGGGACATCAAATCCCAGCAAATGACCCTTGTGTCACCACCAGCCCCAGGATTGCTGTTGCTGGTGGACACTTCCTTGATATAGAATTCCAAGCAGTTACAAGAATTTGAGTACAAGACCATAAAGGTCCAATGAATATAACAAGGATCTCTAGTGGTGGATGACGGAAGCGACTCGTGGATCTCCAACGTTGATGGGACTCCATTCCCATAGGAACAGCTGACCTGGATAACTCCAATCTCGCGTGGCTGCTATCTCCGAATCCTAGGTCACGGGGTGTCTTCGTAGTACTCCTCTCTGAATCATGATCTGGCCAAGACAATAGCCAGGGACAAGCCAGTGAGTACGTTTGAATGTACTCGCAAACATGATGAACAAAAGATATACCGAATGCATTGCTCATGATGAATTAAATTATATGCATGTGCTGACTGGAAATTAAAGCATGGCATGATAAATATTAATACGGTGCGGAAGGATAAATAATTCATGTTAGTAGTAGATCAAGAAAATAAAATGGAACATCGGGCGTTGGACCACCCGAGGAATTCCAAGAAAAATACCAAGCGGGTGTCTAAAAGCGACGCCTCGAGAGGTCTTGAAAAGAAATGCCAAATGGGTGTCTAAAAGCGACTCCTCGAAAGGTCTTGCAAAGAAATGTCAAAAGGGTGTCTAAAAGCGACGCCTCGAGAGATCTTGAAAATAAATGCCACAGTCGGGTGTCTGAAGCGACGCCTCATAAAGAGCTTATAAGACAATAAAAACACGAGTATCTAGGTGGACTAGCCATCCCAAGTGATACCCAGAAATGAAAATAAAAATGAGTATCCCAGGTAGTCTAGCCATCCCAAGAGATACTCAAGATTGCACATAAGAGGAAACGGTTAGTCCACAACAATATTCATGTCAACAATAATATTCATAAAGGCACCAGTAGTGACAATAATTATCCTGCAAAATGAACCATGATCAATTTGATTATTTCCTCCAGAGACTGACACTAAGACCAACACTTGACCAACCCAGACTGTAATCCTTAACCGCGGACACGACTATTCGAATAGATATAACTCTGCAGAGGGTGTACTCTTTACCCACGTGTATAGGATTTCTTTAGCCAACACCGAGACGCTGACTAATTCCCGTTACGGCCTTTGTGTTGAAAACACACCAGACCAGCACACATCAGATAAACTTTCCGGATGCCAGGAATCACCCACAGCATCGTTCAAGAGAAACTATAAGGCGGGGAGACCATCGTCTCGAGTAGCATGGGATCACTATTAACACGCGCGGATTACAAGGGGTGCCCCCCTCTCGGCCCAGCCGGATACACCCATGCCCCCTGACCCGATGACTGGCATTGCAACCGGTACCTGGAAACCTTCATCGCGGCCTCTCTGTACGGTGTGTGCAGGGAAAGGGGTTAACAACTTACTGAACCATACCCTACCTGTGGCAGGGACATGTGGTAGCACGAAACCAGTATGGGGGTTACTGGAACAAGACTCGATCTATGGTCAACTCAGGAGGTTTAAGTTTTCATGCAGTGGTTAACACAATATAATCCGTTAGCAGTACCCAACAGGGTCATCATCTGGTATGTCCCAACATACCCTCACTAATCATTCTCGTTACAACGAGATTTTAGTCTCACGGTCACTTTTCTCGTGACTGATTCTTCCTGCAAATTAGCCTGGACCAACACATGCATATGTGGCACGTGACAATAACCATACTCACTTATGCTCCATGCTTAAATGAAGATAAAATACCATTTAGGGGTTCATGCATGAATGACTAGCAATATGAAAATTCTATATGAATTCAACATACTCATAATTCAAATATACTAGCAAACAAACCATTATGCATTCACCATATCATGTGTTCTAGATGCTTGCCTTGAGCATGCAGAAAGATTGGGTGCACTCCAAAACTTTGAAAACTTTATCTCCCCTCCATTTGCTATTTTCAAAATATTACAATTACTACATAAAGCCAAAATAGTGCTACAAAGTTGTTTGGAAATTTTTGAAATAAATACTGAAATAAACTAGATGAAATTTGAGAAGTAACAGAAAAAGAATCAAGTCATTTGGAGTTGTGGTTTAAAAAATTGAGGCAGTCAAAGTTAGGGTCAAATCTGAGTTTAATTTAAAACTGAAAAAGAAAACGGTTCGAGTGAAAATACGCTTTTAGAATAGGGAAAACGTACTTCAGGGATTACGCTTCAACGGATTATGCTTTCAAAAGGGGAAGACGTACTCCGTGGAACACGTCTCCACTTAAGACGAGCTGGCGCGGCGCTGGGTCACTGACAGTGGGCCCGCCTGGCCCATTGGTCAGGTTTGACCAGTCGCCAGCGCGCGCCTTCTCCTCCGGCCGAACAGAGGCGGAGCTCCAGCGATCCTTACCGGTGAACGGCGGCTCCCCCTAGTGATCTGAGCACACGGGCATGCTCAGGATGCCGTGGCGATCCTTCCGGGGCTTGCCATGGTTATAGGGGTGGACGGAGTCGCCGGCGGCGAGCTCACCCGAAGAGCTCCGACGGAGACGAATTGGGGCTTTCACCCACAGGCGATCTCGAGTGGAATTGAGGGGTGGAACGGGTTCGTGGGATCAAGGGGGAGCTCTTGGTGAAGAGAGTGGAGAGGGGGAGGCCCTAATGGCATCGGAACCAACGAGGCAGTGGCGGTGGCCGTAGCTGCCGGAATCGGAGAAGACGACCACTCCAGGTCGTTCTGCTGCTCGGGGAGATTCACAGAGGGAGAGAGAGGGGTGGTGATCGACTAAGTGAGCCCAGGGTGAGCTTAAATAGGCGGGGGAGGGCGGTGCCGCGGTTTCCAGAGACGAACACGTCGACGGCGGCCATTCAAGGCGAACGAGTGGGCGGTCGCGAGGTAGGCGTGGCCGGTGTGGCGTTTGTGCGGTCGGTGAGTTGTGGATGAGCTCGAGCCGTTGGCATTCAAGCGAGAGGGGCCCGGGCAGAGACGTGGCGAAGGAGGACTCGTCGGGCGGCGCTCCTGGTCGTCGTGGACGGCGGTGGACGGCGCTAGGGACCAAGCGAGGGTGTCGGCGAGGTTCCAGGTGGTCGGGCTGATCCAGAGGAGGATCAGGATGACAGGAAGAGGCAGCAGAGCGGCGGCAGGAGCTCGATGCCACTGGTTGCAATACAGGCGCTCTGGCCATGCTATGGACACGCACGGGACATGCTCGACGAAATGCCAGGGCAGCCTAGAGGGATCTGGTGCAACTGAAACTTAACAGGGCCAAGAGTGTGGGTAAGATAGAGTTAGTGGACATGCTAGTTCGGCCAAATGACCAAGTGTCCAGTGTAGTTTGGGAAGTGGCAATATTTCTGTCATGCACATGAGGTGTTCGACAGAATGCTAGGGCCAGCTAGAAATTTATGTTGGATTTGAAAATTGGCAGGATGGGGTCTCTTTAGATGATAGAGTTGGTGGTGGAATTAGTTTGGCAAGAAGAGAAACTACTTAGTGCAAGTTTTACCAGAATTCAATTCTGGACAGAAACTACAGAGGAGTGTTTAGTGGACTTAAAAGATGCAAGTGGAGCTGGTCTTTTGGACTTAAGGTACTAGTTGGAAGGACTACAAGATATAAAAGTTTCAAAATTAATAGAGCTACGAAAAATAGGGTTGTAGTTGTAACTCAAGAATGGGCCAGAATTGAAAAGAGAGTGTTTCACTCAAAATTTTCAAAAGACATAGTTAGGTTTTTGCATAAAAGTGACATATAGGCATCACATGGCCTCCCATAATTTTTTTGGAATTTTAAAAGAATTATTTGAAAGGGTCTTAGTGCAACAGAAGCATTTCAGGGATTGAAAATGCTATTAAAAGAATTGTTTTGTGGCATATTTTATTATGAAAATATTCCCTACTATTATTTAAAATACAAATGGAAAGATTTAAGAAAGCTACCAAAGCCCCTAATATTTTACAAAAATTCTATATGAAGGGAAGAATTTTGGAAAACAGAAGACAGAAAAGGCTCTGAACTTAATAAATGACCTAGTATAATTCAAAATTTTATTTCTGGCCAAATTTTACTTAATAAAGTTATGGTTAAATTTTTGGGGTGTTACAGAAGCGCTCTTGGTAAGTGGAAATTGGTAAGGAAAAATTATTACTACGTGCTGAAATTTATTGTCACTTGTTACTATGGAGAATCATCCTTTGAGGGGTTTGTTCGGGGTATCTTCACCTCGACCGGAACCACAATTAGTTACACCTCAACCTACTGCACCTACTAAAAATATTGGTTATGTAATTCCTTCGGGTATGATAGAACAACTGCTAGCTATTCCTTATGCAGGAGATGGAACTGAACATCATGATATGCATTTGATATATGTGGATGAAATTTGTGGATTATTCAAACTTGCAGGTTTATCCGGAGATGAAGCTAAGAAGAAGGTTTTCCCTTTATCTTTGAAGGGAAAAGCATTGACATGGTATAGGCTATGCGATGATATTGGATCTTGGAACTGGAATCGATTGAAATTGGAATTTCACCAAAAAAAAAAATCCTATGCATATAGTTCATCGAGATCGGAATTATATATATAATTTTTGGCCTCGTGAAGGAGAAAGTATCGCTCTAGCTTGGGGGAGGCTTAAGTCAAGGTTATATTCATGCCCCAATCATGAGCTTGTTGGGGATCGTAGCAGAATTTTAAAATTTTCTACGCATCACCAAGATCAATCTATGGAGTCATCTAGCAATGAGAGAGGGGAGTGCATCTACATACCCTTGTAGATCGCGAGCGGAAGCGTTCAACAGAACGGGGTTGATGGAGTCGTACTCGTCGTGATCCAAATCACCGATGACCGAGCGCCGAACGGACGGCACCTCCGTGTTCAACACACGTACGGTTGGGAGAGACGTCTCCTCCTTCTTGATCCAGCAAGGGGGAAGGAGAGGTTGATGAGGATCCAGCAGCACGACGGCGTGGTGGTGGAAGCAGCGGGATCTCGGCAGGGCTTCACCAAGCACCAACGAGAGGGAGAGGTGTCACGGGAGGAGAGGGAGGCGCCAGGGGCTGGGGTGTGTCCTCCCTCCCACCCCTCCACTATTTATAGGGGGAAGGGGAGAGGGGGCCGGCCCCCTCAGATCCAATCTGAGGGGAGGGGCGGCGGCCAAGGGGGTGGCTTGCCCCCCAAGCCAGGTGGAGGCGCCCCCCACCCCTAGGGTTCCCAACCCTAGGCGCAGGGGAGGCCCATAGGGGGGCGCACCAGCCCACCAGGGGCTGGTTCCCTTCCCACTTCAGCCCATGGGGCCCTCCGGGATAGGTGGCTCCACCCGGTGGACCCCCGGGACCCTTCCGGTGGTCCCGGTACAATACCGATTACCCCCGAAACCTTCCCGGTGGCCGAAACTGGACTTCCTATATACAATTCTTTACCTCCGGACCATTCCGGAACTCCTCGTGACGTCCGGGATCTCATCCGGGACTCCGAACAACTTTCGGGTTACCGCATACTAATATCTCTACAACCCTAGCGTCACCGAACCTTAAGTGTGTAGACCCTACGGGTTCGGGAGACACGCAGACATGACCGAGACGACTCTCCGGTCAATAACCAACAGTGGGATCTGGATACCCATGTTGGCTCCCACATGCTCCTCGATGATCTCATCGGATGAACCACGATGTCGAGGATTCAATCAATCCCGTACGCAATTCCCTTTGTCTATCGGTACGATACTTGCCCGAGATTCGATCGTCGGTATACCGATACCTTGTTCAATCTCGTTACCGGCAAGTCTCTTTACTCGTTTCCGTAACACATCATCCTGTGAACAACTCCTTGATCACATTGAGCTCATTATGATGATGTCCTACCGAGTGGGCCCAGAGGTACCTCTCCGTCACACGGAGTGACAAATCCCAGTCTCGATTCGTGCCAACCCAACAGACACTTTCGGAGATACCCGTAGTGCACCTTTATAGCCACCCAGTTACGTTGTGACGTTTGGTACACCCAAAGCACTCCTACGGTATCCGGGAGTTGCACAATCTCATGGTCTAAGGAAAAGTTACTTGACATTGGAAAAGCTTTAGCAAACGAACTACACGATCTAGTGCTAGGCTTAGGATTGGGTCTTGTCCATCACATCATTCTCCTAATGATGTGATCCCGTTATCAATGACATCCAATGTCCATGGTCAGGAAATCGTAACCATCTATTGATCAACGAGCTAGTCAACTAGAGGCTTACTAGGGACATGTAGTGGTCTATGTATTCACACATGTATTACGATTTCCGGATAACACAATTATAGCATGAATAACAGACAATTATCATGAACAAGGAAATATAATAATAACCATTTTATTATTGCCTCTAGGGCATATTTCCAACAGTCTCCCACTTGCACTAGAGTCAATAATCTAGTTACATTGTGATGAATCGAACACCCATAGAGTTCTGGTGTTGATCATGTTTTGCTCGTGGAAGAGGTTTAGTCAACGGATCTGCTACATTCAAATCCGTGTGCACTTTACAAATATCTATGTCTCCATCTTGAACATGTTCACGTATGGAGTTGAAGCGACGCTTGATATGCCTGGTCTTCTTGTGAAACCTGGGCTCCTTGGCAAGGGCAATAGCTCCAGTGTTGTCATAGAAGAGAGCCATTGGACCCGACGCATTTGGAATGACTCCTAGGTCGGTGATGAACTCCTTCATCCATACTGCTTCGTGTGCTGCCTCCGAGGCTGCTATGTACTCCGCTTCGCATGTAGAACCCGCCACGACGCTTTGCTTGCAACTGCACCAGCTTACCGCTCCACCATTCAAAATATACACGTATCCGGTTTGTGACTTGGAGTCATCCGGATCTGTGTCGAAGCTAGCGTCGACGTAACCCTTTACGACGAGCTCTTCGTCACCTCCATAAATGAGAAACATCTCCTTAGTCCTTTTCAGGTACTTCAGGATGTTCTTGACCGCTGTCCAGTGTTCCTTGCCAGGATTACTTTGGTACCTACCTACCAAACTTACTGCAAGGTTTACATCAGGTCTGGTACACAGCATGGCATACATAATAGACCCTATGGCTGAGGCATAGGGGATGACACTCATCTCTTCTATATCTTTTGCCGTGGTCGGGCATTGAGCCGAGCTCAATCTCACACCTTGCAATACAGGCAAGAACCCCTTCTTGGACTGATCCATATTGAACTTCTTCAATATCTTATCAAGGTATGTGCTTTGCGAAAGACCTATGAGGTGTCTCGATCTATCCCTATAGATCTTGATGCCTAATATATAAGCAGCTTCTCCAAGGTCCTTCATTGAAAAACACTTATTCAAGTAGGCCTTTATACTTTCCAAGAATTCTATATCATTTCCCATCAGCAGTATGTCATCCACATATAATATGAGAAATGCTACAGAGCTCCCACTCACTTTCTTGTAAACACAGGCTTCTCCATAAGTCTGTGTGAACCCAAACGCTTTGATCATCTCATCAAAGCGAATGTTCCAACTCCGAGATGCTTGCACCAGCCCATAGATTGAGCGCTGGAGCTTGCATACCTTGTCAGCATTCTCAGGGTCGACAAAACCTTCCGGTTGCATCATATACAACTCTTCCTTAAGAAAACCATTAAGGAATGCCGTTTTGACGTCCATTTGCCATATCTCATAATCATAGTATGCGGCAATTGCTAACATGATTCTGACGGATTTCAGCTTCGCTACGGGTGAGAAAGTCTCATCGTAGTCAACCCCTTGAACTTGTCGACAACCCTTAGCGACAAGCCGAGCCTTATAGATGGTCACATTACCATCCGCGTCAGTCTTCTTCTTAAAGATCCATTTATTTTCTATGGCTTGCCGATCATCGGGCAAGTCAGTCAAAGTCCATACTTCGTTTTCATACATGGATCCTATCTCGGATTTCATGGCTTCAAGCCATTTGTCGGAATCCGGGCCCGCCATCGCTTCTTCATAGTTCGAAGGTTCACTGTTGTCTAACAACATGATTTCCAGGACAGGATTGCCGTACCACTCTGGTGCGGAACGTGTCCTTGTGGACCTTCGAAGTTCAGTGGTAGCTTGATCATGATCATTATCATTAACTTCCTCTCTAGCCGGTGCAGGCTCCACAGAAACATTTTCCTGTGCTGCGCTACTCTCCGGTTCGAGGGTCATCTCATCAAGCTCCACTTTCCTCCCACTTACTTCTTTCGAGAGAAACTCTTTCTCTAGAAAGGATCCATTCCTGGCAACAAAGATCTTGCCCTCGGATCTTAGGTAGAAGGTATACCCAATAGTTCCCTTAGGGTATCCTATGAATACGCATTTTTCCGACTTGGGTTCGAGCTTCTCTGGTTGAAGTTTCTTCACATAAGCATCGCATCCGCAAACTTTCAGAAACGACAGCTTAGGTTTCTTCCCAAACCATAATTCATACGGTGTCGTCTCAACGGATTTTGACGGTGCCCTATTTAAAGTGAATGCGGCAGTCTCTAAAGCATAACCCCAAAAAGATAGCGGTAGATCAGTAAGAGACATCATAGATCGCACCATATCCAATAGAGTGCGATTACGACGTTCGGACACACCGTTACGCTGAGGTGTTCCAGGCGGCGTGAGTTGTGAAACAATTCCACATTTCCTTAAGTGCGTGCCAAATTCATGACTCAAATATTCTCCTCCACGATCTGATCGTAAGAACTTTATTTTCTTGTCACGTTGATTCTCAACCTCATTCTGAAATTCCTTGAACTTTTCAAAGGTCTCAGACTTGTGCTTCATCAAGTAGACATACCCATATCTACTCAAATCATCGGTGAGGGTGAGAACATAACGATAACCACCGCGAGCCTCAACACTCATTGGACCACACACATCAGTATGTATGATCTCCAATAAGTTGGTTGCTCGCTCCATTGTTCCGGAGAACGGAGTCTTGGTCATCTTGCCCAAGAGGCATGGTTCGCATCTGTCAACTGATTCATAATCAAGAGACTCCAAAAGTCCATCTGCATGGAGTTTCTTCATGCGTTTAACACCGATATGACCAAGGCGGCAGTGCCACAAGTATGTGGGACTATCGTTATCAACCTTGCATTTCTTGGCATTCACATTATAAACATGTGTAACATCACGTTCGAGATTCAATAAAAATAAACCATTCACCAGCGGGGCATGACCATAAAACATATCTCTCATATAAATAGAACAACCATTATTCTCAGATTTAAATGAGTAGCCATCTCGCATTAAGCGAGATCCAGATACAATGTTCATGCTCAAAGCTGGCACTAAATAACAATTATTGAGGTTTAAAACTAATCCCGTAGGTAGATGCAGAGGTAGCGTGCCGACGGCGATCACATCGACCTTGGAACCATTCCTGACGCGCATCGTCACCTCGTCCTTTGCCAGTCTACGTTGATTCCGCAGTTCCTGCTTTGAGTTACAAATATGAGCAACCGCACCGGTATCAAATACCCAGGAACTACTACGAGTGCTGGTAAGGTACACATCAATTACATGTATATCACATATACCTTTGGTATTGCCGGCCTTCTTATCTGCTAAGTACTTGGGGCAATTCCGCTTCCAGTGACCGTTTCCCTTGCAATAAAAGCACTCAGTCTCAGGCTTGGGTCCATTCTTTGACTTCTTCCCGGCAGCTGGCTTACCGGGCGCGGCAACTCCCTTGCCGTCCTTCTTGAAGTTCTTCTTACCCTTGCCCTTCTTGAACTTAGTGGTTTTATTCACCATCAACACTTGATGTTCCTTTCTGATCTCTGCCTCCGCTGACTTCAGCATCGCATATACCTCAGGAATGGTCTTTTCCATCCCCTGCATGTTGAAGTTCATCACAAAGCTCTTGTAGCTAGGTGGAAGCGACTGGAGGATTCTGTCAATGACCGCGTCATCCGAGAGATTAATCCCCAGCTGAGACAAGCGGCTGTGCAACCCAGACATTTTGAGTATGTGCTCGCTGACAGAACTATTTTCCTCCATCTTACAGCTGTAGAACTTATCGGAGACTTCATATCTCTCGATCCGGGCATGAGCTTGGAAAACCATTTTCAGCTCTTCGAACATCTCATATGCTCCGTGATGCTCAAAACGCTTTTGGAGCCCCGGTTCTAAGCTGAAGAGCATGCCGCACTGAACGAAGGAGTAATCATCGGTGCGTGTCTGCCAAACGTTCAAATCGTCTGGCAGTGCTGGGAGAGCAGGCGGGCCACCTAACGGTGCTTCAAGGACATATGATTTCTTGGCAGCTATGAGGATAATCCTCAGGTTACGGACCCAGTCCGCATAGTTGCTACCATCGTCTTTCAGCTTGTTTTTCTCTAGGAACGCGTTGAAGTTGAGGGTAACATTAGCGTTGGCCATTTGATCTACAAGATAGATATGTAACATTTAGACTAAGTTCATGACAATTAAGTTCATCTAATCAAATTATGTAATGAACTCCCACTCAGATAGACATCCCTCTCGTCATCTAAGTGATACATGATCCGAATCGACTAGGCCGTGTCCGATCATCACGTGAGACGGACTAGTCATCAACGGTGAACATCTCCATGTTGATCGTATCTTCTATACGACTCATGTTCGACCTTTCGGTCTCTTGTGCTCCGAGGCCATGTCTGTACATGCTAGGCTCGTCAAGTCAACCTAAGTGTATTGCTGTGTAAATCTGGCTTACACCCGTTGTATTCGAACGTTAGAATCTATCACACCCGATCAACACGTAGTGCTTCGAAACAACGAACCTTCGCAACGGTGCACAGTTAGGGGGAACACTTTCTTGAAATTTTAGTAAGGGATCATCTTATATGCTACCGTCGTTCTAAGCAAATAAGATGCAAAAAACATGATAAACATCACATGCAATCAAAATAGTGACATGATATGGCCATTATCACTTCGCTCCTTTTGATCTCCATCTTCGGGGCTCCATGATCATCATCGTCACCGGCATGACACCATGATCTCCATCATCATGATCTTCATCATCGTGTCTTCATGAAGTTGTCTCGCCAACTATTACTTCTACTACTACGGCTAACGGTTAGCAATAAAGTAAAGTGATTACATGGCGAATTTCAATGACACGCAGGTCATATAATAAATTAAGACAACTCCTATGGCTCCTGCCGGTTGTCATACTCATCGACATGCAAGTCGTGATTCCTATTACAAGAACATGATCATCTCATACATCACATATATCATTTATCACATCCTTTGGCCATATCACATCACAAAGCACTTGCTGCAAAAACAAGTTAGACGTCCTCTAATTGTTGTTGCAAGTTTTTACGTGGCTGCTATAGGTTTCTAGCAAGAACATTTCTTACCTACGCCAAAACCACAACGTGATATGCCAATTTCTATTTACCCTTCATAAGGACCCTGTTCATCGAATCCGATCCGACTAAAGTGGGAGAGACAGACACCCGCTAGCCACCTTATGCAACTAGTGCATGTCAGTCGGTGGAACCTGTCTCACGTAAGCGTACGTGTAAGGTCGGTCCGGGCCGCTTCATCCCACAGTGCCGCCGAATCAAGATAATACTAGTAACGGCAAGAAGATTGACAAATCGACGCCCACAACTACTTTGTGTTCTACTCGTGCAAGATACTACGCATAGACCTAGCTCATGATGCCACTGTTGGGGATCGTAGCAGAATTTTAAAATTTTCTACGCATCACCAAGATCAATCTATGGAGTCATCTAGCAACGAGAGAGGGGAGTGCATCTACATACCCTTGTAGATCGCGAGCGGAAGCGTTCAACAGAACGGGGTTGATGGAGTCGTACTCGTCGTGATCCAAATCACCGATGACCGAGCGCCGAACGGACGGCACCTCCGTGTTCAACACACGTACGGTTGGGAGAGACGTCTCCTCCTTCTTGATCCAGCAAGGGGGAAGGAGAGGTTGATGAGGATCCAGCAGCACGACGGCGTGGTGGTGGAAGCAGCGGGATCTCGGCAGGGCTTCACCAAGCACCAACGAGAGGGAGAGGTGTCACGGGAGGCGCCAGGGGCTGGGGTGTGTCCTCCCTCCCACCCCTCCACTATTTATAGGGGGAAGGGGAGAAGGGGCCGGCCCCCTCAGATCCAATCTGAGGGGAGGGGCGGCGGCCAAGGGGGTGGCTTGCCCCCCAAGCCAGGTGGAGGCGCCCCCCACCCCTAGGGTTCCCAACCCTAGGCGCAGGGGAGGCCCATAGGGGGGCGCACCAGCCCACCAGGGGCTGGTTCCCTTCCCACTTCAGCCCATGGGGCCCTCCGGGATAGGTGGCCCCACCCGGTGGACCCCCGGGACCCTTCCGGTGGTCCCGGTACAATACCGATTACCCCCGAAACCTTCCCGGTGGCCGAAACTGGACTTCCTATATACAATTCTTTACCTCCGGACCATTCCGGAACTCCTCGTGACGTCCGGGATCTCATCCGGGACTCCGAACAACTTTCGGGTTACCGCATACTAATATCTCTACAACCCTAGCGTCACCGAACCTTAAGTGTGTAGACCCTACGGGTTCGGGAGACACGCAGACATGACCGAGACGACTCTCCGATCAATAACCAACAGCGGGATCTGGATACCCATGTTGGCTCCCACATGCTCCTCGATGATCTCATCGGATGAACCACGATGTCGAGGATTCAATCAATCCCGTACGCAATTCCCTTTGTCTATCGGTACGATACTTGCCCGAGATTCGATCGTCGGTATACCGATACCTTGTTCAATCTCGTTACCGGCAAGTCTCTTTACTCGTTTCCGTAACACATCATCCTGTGAACAACTCCTTGATCACATTGAGCTCATTATGATGATGTCCTACCGAGTGGGCCCAGAGGTACCTCTCCGTCACACGGAGTGACAAATCCCATTCTCGATTCGTGCCAACACAACAGACACTTTCGGAGATACCCGTAGTGCACCTTTATAGCCACCCAGTTACGTTGTGACGTTTGGTACACCCAAAGCACTCCTACGGTATCCGGGAGTTGCACAATCTCATGGTCTAAGGAAAAGTTACTTGACATTGGAAAAGCTTTAGCAAACGAACTACACGATCTAGTGCTAGGCTTAGGATTGGGTCTTGTCCATCACATCATTCTCCTAATGATGTGATCCCGTTATCAATGACATCCAATGTCCATGGTCAGGAAACCGTAACCATCTATTGATCAACGAGCTAGTCAACTAGAGGCTTACTAGGGACATGTTGTGGTCTATGTATTCACACATGTATTACGATTTCCGGATAACACAATTATAGCATGAATAACAGACAATTATCATGAACAAGGAAATATAATAATAACCATTTTATTATTGCCTCTAGGGCATATTTCCAACAGTACTGTTGGGGATCGTAGCAGAATTTTAAAATTTTCTACGCATCACCAAGATCAATCTATGGAGTCATCTAGCAACGAGAGAGAGGGGAGTGCATCTACATACCCTTGTAGATCGCGAGCGGAAGCGTTCAAGAGAACGGGGTTGATGGAGTCGTACTCGTCGTGATCCAAATCACCGATGACCGAGCGCCGAACGGACGGCACCTCCGTGTTCAACACACGTACGGTTGGGAGAGACGTCTCCTCCTTCTTGATCCAGCAAGGGGGAAGGAGAGGTTGATGAGGATCCAGCAGCACGACGGCGTGGTGGTGGAAGCAGCGGGATCTCGGCAGGGCTTCACCAAGCACCAACGAGAGGGAGAGGTGTCACGGGAGGAGAGGGGGGCGCCAGGGGCTGGGGTGTGTCCTCCCTCCCACCCCTCCACTATTTATAGGGGGAAGGGGAGAGGGGGCCGGCCCCCTCAGATCCAATCTGAGGGGAGGGGCGGCGGCCAAGGGGGTGGCTTGCCCCCCAAGCCAGGTGGAGGCGCCCCCCACCCCTAGGGTTCCCAACCCTAGGCGCAGGGGAGGCCCATAGGGGGGCGCACCAGCCCACCAGGGGCTGGTTCCCTTCCCACTTCAGCCCATGGGGCCCTTCGGGATAGGTGGCCCCACCCGGTGGACCCCCGGGACCCTTCCGGTGGTCCCGGTACAATACCGATTACCCCCGAAACCTTCCCGGTGGCCGAAACTGGACTTCCTATATACAATTCTTTACCTCCGGACCATTCCGGAACTCCTCATGACGTCCGGGATCTCATCCGGGACTCCGAACAACTTTCGGGTTACCGCATACTAATATCTCTACAACCCTAGCGTCACCGAACCTTAAGTGTGTAGACCCTACGGGTTCGGGAGACACGCAGACATGACCGAGACGACTCTCCGGTCAATAACCAACAGCGGGATCTGGATACCCATGTTGGCTCCCACATGCTCCTCGATGATCTCATCGGATGAACCACGATGTCGAGGATTCAATCAATCCCGTACGCAATTCCCTTTGTCTATCGGTACGATACTTGCCCGAGATTCGATCGTCGGTATACCGATACCTTGTTCAATCTTGTTACCGGCAAGTCTCTTTACTCGTTTCCGTAACACATCATCCTGTGAACAACTCCTTGATCACATTGAGCTCATTATGATGATGTCCTACCGAGTGGGCCCAGAGGTACCTCTCCGTCACACGGAGTGACAAATCCCAGTCTCGATTCGTGCCAACCCAACAGACACTTTCGGAGATACCCGTAGTGCACCTTTATAGCCACCCAGTTACGTTGTGACGTTTGGTACACCCAAAGCACTCCTACGGTATCCGGGAGTTGCACAATCTCATGGTCTAAGGAAAAGTTACTTGACATTGGAAAATCTTTAGCAAACGAACTACACGATCTAGTGCTAGGCTTAGGATTGGGTCTTGTCCATCACATCATTCTCCTAATGATGTGATCCCGTTATCAATGACATCCAATGTCCATGGTCAGGAAACCGTAACCATCTATTGATCAACGAGCTAGTCAACTAGAGGCTTACTAGGGACATGTTGTGGTCTATGTATTCACACATGTATTACGATTTCCGGATAACACAATTATAGCATGAATAACAGACAATTATCATGAACAAGGAAATATAATAATAACCATTTTATTATTGCCTCTAGGGCATATTTCCAACAGAGCTCTCAAGAGAAATCATTATTCAGAACTTTTATGCTTGGCTTTCTCGTGATGATCAATCCATGCTCGATACTTCTTGTACTGGTTCTTTTATGAAGAAGACTATTGAATTCAGGTGGGATCTTTTAGAAAGAATAAAATGCAACTCCGAAGATTGGGAACTCGACGAAGGTAAAGAGTCAGGTATTAAGCTTAAGTTTGATTGTTAAATCTTTTATGAACATCGATGCTTTTCAGAAGTTTAGCACTAAATATGGACTTGACTCTGAGATAGTAGCCTCTTTCTGTGAATCATTTGCTACTCATGTTGATCTCCCTAAGGAGAAGTGGTTTAAATATCATCCACCTATTAAAGAAGAAATTAAAGAACTGGTCATAGCTAAAGATGAAATTATTATTTACAATGTTGACCCAGTTATTCCTACTACTTATATTGAAAAACCACCTTTCCCTGTTAGGATGAAGGAACATGCTAAGGTTTCAACTGTGGTTCACAAAAGTAATATTAAAGCACCTAAACCTTCTGAGCAAATTAAAGTAGAACCTAGTGTTGCTATGGTTAAAGATCTCCTGGTAGAAAATATTGATGGGCATGTTATTTACTTCTGTGATGAAGCTGCTAGAATTGCCAAGCCCGATGAAAAAGATAAACATTGACCCGTAGTTGGCATGCCTGTTGTCTCAGTTAAAATTGGAGATCATTGCTATCATGGTTTATGTGATTTAGGTGCTAGCGTGAGTGCTATTCCTTTTACCTTATACCAAGAAATTATGGAGTACATAGCACCCACTGAAATAGAAGACATAGATGTTACTATTAAACTTGCTAATAGAGACACCATCACACCACTTGAGATTGTTAGAGATGTTGAAGTCTTGTGTGGGAAAATAAAATACCCTACTGATTTTCTAGTTCTTGGTTCCCCACAAGATGACTTTTGTCCCATTATCTTTGGCAGACCTTTCTTGAACACTGTCAATGCTACTATAGATTGTCATAAACAAACTGTGAGTGTTAGCTTTGGTGATGAGTCTCATGAATTCAATTTCTCCAAGTTTAATAGACAACCTCATAAAAAAGAATTACTTAGTAAGGATGAAATAATTGGTCTTGCTTCTATTGCCGTGCCTCCTACTGATCCACTAGAACAATATTTGCTAGACCATGAAAATGATATGCATATGCATGAAAGAAATGAAATAGATAAAAATTTCTTCGAACAACGACCTCTGCTCAAACATAATTTGCCTATTGAAACTCTAGGAGGTCCTCCTCCACCTAAAGGTGATCCTGTGTTTGAATTAAAACAATTGTCCGACACTTTGAAATATGCTTATCTTGATGAGAAAAAGATATATCCTATTATTATTAGTGCTAACCTTTCAGAACATGAAGAAGAAAGATTATTGAAAATTCTGAAGAAGCACCGTGCTGCTATTGGATATACTCTTGATGATCTTAAGGGCATTAGTCCCACTCTCTGTCAGCACAATATTAATATGGAACCTGATGCTAAACCCGTTGTTGATCATCAATGACGTTTGAATCCTAAGATGAAAGAAGTGGTAAGAACTAAAATATTAAAGCTTCTGGAAGCAGGTATAATCTATCCCATAGCTGATAGTAGATGGGTAAGTCCCGTTCATTGTGTCCCTAAGAAAGGAGGTATTACTGTTGTTCCTAATGATAAAAATGAACTTATTCCACAGAGAATTGTTACTGGCTATAGGATGGTAGTTGATTTTAGAAAATTAAATAAATCAACTAGAAAAGATCATTACCCTCTGCCTTTTATTGATCAAATATTGGAAAGATTATCAAAGCACACACACTTTTGCTTTCTCGATGGATATTCTGGTTTCTCTCAAATACCTGTTTCACAACCTGATCAAGAGAAAACCACTTTTACTTGCCCTTTTGGAACTTATGCTTATAGACGTATGCCTTTCAGTTTATACAACGCACCTGCTACCTTTCAAAGATGTATGACTGTTATATTCTCTGATTTTTGTGAAAAGATTGTTGAGGTTTTCATGGATGATTTTTCTGTTTATGGATCTTCTTTTGATGATTGCTTAAGCAACCTTGATCGAGTTTTGCAGAGATATGAGCAAACTAATCTTGTCTTGAATTGGAAGAAGTGCCACTTTATGGTTAATGAAGGTATTGTCTTGGGGCATAAAATTTCTGAATGAGGTATTGAGGTGGATAAAGCCAAGGTTGATGCAATTGAGAAAATGCCATGTCCTAGAGATATTAAAGGTATTCGTAGTTTCCTAGGTCATGCTGGTTTCTATAGGAGGTTTATTAAAGACTTCTCTAAAATTTCTAGGCCTCTTACAAATCTTTTACAAAAGGATGTTCCATTTGTTTTTGATGATGGTTGTGTAGAAGCCTTTGAAACACTTAAGAAAGCCTTAACTTCTGCACCTATTGTTCAATCACCTGATTGGAACTTGCCTTTTGAAATTATGTGTGATGCTAGTGATTATGCGGTTGGTGATGTTCTAGGACAAAGAGTTGATAAGAAATTGAATGTTATACATTATGCTAGCAAAACTCTAGACAGTGCCCAAAGAAATTATGTTACTACTGAAAAAGAATTTTTAGCAGTTGTGTTTGCTTGTGATAAATTCAGATCTTACATTGTTGATTCCAAAGTAATTGTTCACACTGATCATGCTGCTATAAAATATCTTATGGAAAAGAAAGATGCTAAACCTAGACTCATTAGGTGGGTTCTTTTGCTCCAAGAATTTGATTTACATATCACTGATAGGAAGGGAGCTGAGAACCCCGTAGCTGATAATTTGTCTAGGTTAGAAAATATTCTTGATGACCCACTACCTATTGATGATAGCTTTCCTGATGAACAACTAGCTACAATAAATGTTTCTCATAATACTCCTTGGTATGCTGACTATGCCAATTATATTGTTGCTAAATACATACCACCTAGTTTCACATACCAACAAAAGAAAAAATTCTTCTATGATTTAAGACATTACTTTTGGGATGACCCACATCTTTATAAAGAAGGAGTAGATGGTATTATTAGATGTTGTGTACTTGAACATGAACAGAAACAAATCCTACGAAAATGTCACTCCAAAGCTTATGGAGGGCATCATGCGGGAGATAGAACTGCTCACAAGGTATTGCAATCTGGTTTTTATTGGCCTACTCTCTTCAAGGATGCCCGTAAGTTTGTTTCATCTTGTGATGAATGTCAAAGAATTGGTAATATCGGTAAGCGTCAAGAAATGCCTATGAACTATTCACTTGTTGTTGAACCATTTGATGTTTGGGGTTTTGATTATATAGGACTTTTTTCTTCCTCTATTGGGTATACACATATTTTGGTTGTTGTTGATTATGGTACTAAGTGGGTAGAAGCTATTCCAACTAATAGTGCTGATCATAACACTTCCATTAAAATGCTTAAAGAAGTTATTTTCCCGAGGTTTGGAGTCCCTAGATACTTAATGACTGATGGTGGTTCACACTTCATTCATGGTGCTTTCCGTAAAATGCTTGCTAAATATGATGTTAACCATAGAATTGCATTATCCTATCACCCTCAATCTAGTGGTCAAGTTGAACTTAGCAATAGAGAAATAAAACTAATATTAAAAAAAAATTATTAATAGGTCCCGAAAGAATTGGTCTAAGAAATTGGACGATGCACTTTGGGCCTACAGAACAGCTTATAAAAATCCTATGGGTATGTCTCCCTATAAAATGGTTTATGGAAAAGATTGTCATTTGCCTCTTGAGTTAGAACATAAATCATATTGGGCAATTAAAGAACTCAACTATGATTTCAAACTTGCTGGTGAAAACAGGTTATTTGATATTAGCTCACTAGATGAATGGAGAACCCAAGCTTATGAAAATGCCAAATTATTTAAAGAAAAAGTTAAAAGATGCTATGATAAAAGAATCCAAAAGCGGGAATTCAAAGTGGGAGAATATGTCCTCTTGTACAACTCTTGTTTCAGATTCTTTGCAGGAAAACTTCTCTCTAAATGGGAAGGACCATATATCATCGAGGAGGTTTATCGCTCTGGAGCTATCAAGATCAATAATGTCGAAGGCACCAACCCGAAGGTTGTCAATGGTCAAAGAATTAAGCACTATATCTCAGGTACGCCTATTAATGTTGAAAGCAATATTATCCAAACCATGACACCGGAGGAACACATAAAGGAAACCTTCCGGAACACTCGAGAATACTAAAAAAGAGGAGGTACATGATACGGTGAGTAAACGGACTCCGAAAAATCCGCAAAAAAAATTTCTGTCAGTTTTGGAATATTACAAAAATTAGGAAAATAAGAAATAACCAGGAAGGCAACTGAGGAGGGCACAAGACACCAGGGCGCGCCTGGGCACCCTGGCGCGCCCAGGTGGGTTGTCCCCACCTCGGGAACCTTCCCGACTCCGTTTTTTCGCCCGTTTGCTTGTCTCCCAAGATAAAAATATCTTTATATACCCCCCGAACCTATTGACCACCGTATCACGGAGAAATCTTCTGTTCTTCTTTCTTGCTGTTTTCTGACAGATCTAGATCGTCATGGCCACTTCGAGCTCCTCCAAGGACAAGTTCTTCGAGAACGTCATCAACCCGTATTTGCGGGAGGTGATGCAGCACCCTCAGGACATTGAGATGCGTGAGGGGGTGCTCCACATCCGAGACGTCCAAGGGCCCAAGAGGACGGGAACCGTGGAGGCTAGGCTCGAAGCTATGGAGCAAGAGGTCTTCAAGTGCAAGGGGATGGTGGAGCGTGGACTCAATGCCAATCACCTCATGATCACGGATTTCACCCATGATCTGAAGGTGGATGGCAAATCCATGAAGGACATGGTCTTCACCTTCAACGAGCAAATCAATTTTCGGCAAAGACAAATCTATGATCTCCAAAATCAAGTCTTTGAATATGAGGCAAGATTTAAAGGTATGAGTTTAGCTGCCAGTTGCAGGACTCGTGAGACTCGCACTTCTTCTTATGATGGTGAGCCGCTGCCATGGAAGCCAGAGGATAAGCCCGCTACCTCTCCACCACCACCATCATCATCTTCACCACCAAAGGAGACTTGAGTTCATGGTATGGGCACTCCCCTTAGCTTGTGCCAAGCTTGGGGGAGGTGCCCCAGTATCGTATCACCACCACTATCTTTGCCTTTATCTATTTTAGTTCAATCTTTAGTTATCTTTTGGTTTAGTTCAATAAAAGTTTAGTTTGATCCTTTCTTTTCGAGTGCTTGCTTAGTGATCTACCTATCTATGTAATCGTGTGCGAGATATATAATAAAGATTAGTTTGAGTTTTGTTTCTTTACTTTTATGTTTCAATAAAAAGAAAGGAAAATAAATGAAAAAGATCATATGCTAATCTTATGATGAGTAATGACATCACATAAAGAAAAGTATAAGTAGTAAATTTGTTGGAGATTGACAAACATAGCATTGGTCAATGATGCAACTCATGAAAGAATTAATAAGGAAAGAGAAGATTCACATGCAAATACACTATCTTGGACATCTTTTATGATTGTGAGCCCCCACTAAATATTATGTGTCAAAATTGTTGACGTTGGACAAGGAAGACAATGTAATGATTTATGTTTGTTCATATCCACATAGAAGTTATATTGTCATAGATCCTTCAACATGTGGTGCTTGCTCAATTCTTTTCTAGCCAAAAATTCCGCACTAAGTAGAGATACTACTTGTGCATCCAAAAACATTAAACCCAAATTCATGCCTTGTGAGTCCACCATACCTACCTATGGATTGAGTAAGATCCTTCAAGTAAGTTGTCATCGGTGCAATAAGGCAATAAAAATTGCTTCTAAATGTGTTGGATCATTTAGTGTAAGAGAAAATTGAGCGTTCTACGAACTTGTGATGGCAAAGTAATAAAGGCGACAGATTGCATAATAAAGGTTGCTATCATAAGGGGTAATATAACGTGATGTTCTTTCGCATTAAGGGATTTGGCATACAAACAAATAAGCGCATGGCAACCTCTACTTCCCTCTGCGAAGGGCTTATCTTTTGCTTTTCTGTATTTACTTTTATGCGAGAGTCAAAGTATTCTTCTCTATTCCTTTTTATTTTCTCTTTTTGCAAGCATCATGTGGTGAGGAAAGATCTAGGCACATATATCCAGTTGGATATGGGTGGGCATGAGTTATTATTGTTGACATCACCCTTGAGGTGAATACGTTGGGAGGCGAAACTATAAGCCCCTATCTTTCTATGTGTCCGGTTGAAACTTTTTGTTCATGGGTATGCTGTGAGTGTTAGCAATCATAGAAGATTAAATGATGGTTGAGTATGTGGACTTGCCTAAAGGCTCTGACACAAGACCCTTCCTGAAAATATGATGAATTGTAGTTGCAAAGTTGACTGAGAACATAGTTTGTTGGTTTCCAATAAGGTTTATGCTTTATACTTCAATGTTGTGATGAATTGTTACTTGTTCATGAGAAGTTATATGATAAAAGTTGAGTGATAAAGTTTTATGTTGAAGTTCTTTGCTGTTATAATAATGAGCATGATGCTTCTATGTCCGTATTTTGTTTTTATCGACACCTCTCTCTCTAAGCATGTGGACATGTTTATCGATTTCAGTTTTTCGCTTGAGGACGAGCGAGGTCTAAGCTTGGGGGAGTTGATATGTCCATTTTGCATCATGTTTTCCTACTGTTATTTATGATGTTTTTATGCATAATAATGCTTTTTGGAGTAATTCTAATGCCTTTTCTCTCATAATATGCAAGGTTTACCCAAAGATGGAGAATGTCGGCAGCTGGAATTCTGGACCTGAAAAAGCTACGTTAGAGTTACCTATTCTGCACATCTCCAAATGGGCTGAAAATTTATGGAGAATTATTTTCCAATATATAAAAATATGGAGCAAATAACTACCGGGGGAGGCCCACCAGGTGGGCACAACCCACCTGGGCGCGCCCTGGTGGGTTGTGCCCTCCTCGGCCCACCTCCGGTGCCCATCTTCTTGTATATAGGTCATTTTGACCTAGAAAAAATCAGGAGGGGACTTTCGGGACGAAGCACCGCCGTCTCGAGACGGAACTTGGGCAGGAGCACTTTTGCCCTTCGGCGGAGCGATTCCGCCGGGGGGAACTTCCCTCTCGGAGGGGGAAATCATTGTCATCGTCATCACCAACAACTCTCCCATCTTGGGGAGGGCAATCTTCATCAACAACACCCTCTCATCTCAAACCCTAGTTCATCTCTTGTGTTCAATCTTTGTACCGGAACCTCAGATTGGTACCTGTGGGTGACTAGTAGTGTTGATTACATCTTGTAGTTGATTACTATATGGTTTATTTGGTGGAAGATTATATGTTCAGATCCATTATGCTATTTAATACTCCTCTAATCTTGAGCATGATTATCATTTATGAGTAGTTAATTTTGTTCTTGAGGTCACGGGAGAAGTCATGTTGCAAGTAATCATGTGAACTTGATATGTGTTCGATATTTTGATGATATGATTTTGTGATTCCCTTAGTGGTGTCATGTGAACGTCGACTACATGGCACTTCACCATATTTGGGCCTAAGAGAATGCATTGTGGACTAGTTATTAGATGATGGGTTGCTAGAGTGACAGAAGCTTAAACCCTAGTTTATGCGCTACTTCGTAAGGAAACGATTTGGATCCAAAAGTTTAATGCTATGGTTAGATTTTATCTTAATACTTTTCTCGTAGTTGGGGATGCTTGCGAGGGGGTTAATCATAAGTAGGAGGTTTGTTCAAGTAAGAACAGCACCTAAGCACTGGTCCACCCACATATCAAATTATCGAAGTAGCGAACACGAATCAAACCAACATGATGAAAGTGATATGGTGAAATTCCCGTGTACCCTCAAGACCGCTTTGCCTAATATAAGAGACCGTTTTGGCCCGTCCTTTGCCACAAAAGGATTGGGCTACCTTACTGCACTTTATTTACCGTTACCGTTACTTGCTCGTTACAAATTATCTTGCTATCAAACTACCTGTTACCGACAATTTCAGTGCTTGTAGAAATTACCTTGCTGAAAACCACTTGTCATTTCCTTCTGCTCCACGTTGGGTTTGACACTCTTACTTATCGAAGGGACTATGATTGATCCCCTATACTTGTGGGTCATCAACTGCTATCCAGCATGCATCTAGTGTATTAAGGTCATGGAGAAACAAGTAATGCAATAAGAACGATGACATGATGTAGACGAGATTTATTCATGTAGGAATAGCCCCCATCTTGTTATCCTTAGTAGCAATGATACATGCGTGTCTTGCTGCCCCTTCTGTCACTGGAAAAGAACACTGCATGATTGAACCCATCACAAAGCACCTCTTCCCATGGCAAGAAAAATCAATCTAGTTGGCCTAACTCAACCAAAGATTCAAAGAAGAAATACAAGGCTATAAGTAATCATGCATATAAGAGATCAAAGAAGACTCAAATCATATTCATGGATATAGATCTGATCATAAACTCAAAGTTCATTGGATTCCAATAAACACACCGCAAAAAGAGTTACATCAAATAGATCTGATGGTTACATAAAAAAGAGTTACATCAAAAAGAGAGAAGATGCCATCTAGCTACTGCCTACGGACCCATAGGTCTATGATGAACTACTCACGCATCATCAGAGAGGCACCAATGAGGATGATGAACCCCTCCGTGATGGTGTCTAGATTGGATCTGGTGGTTTTGGAACTTGCGGCGGCTGGAATTGTGTTTCGTCGACTCCCCTAGGGTTTTTGGAATATTGGGGTATTTATAGGGCGAAGAGGCGGTGCAGGAGGCCACCGAGGTGGGCACAACCCACCTGAGCGTGCCTGGGCCCCCAGGCGCATCCTGGTGGGTTGTGCTCCCCTCGGAGCCCCCCTCTAGTACTTATTTGGCCCAAGTTATGTCTTCTGGTCCATAAAAATTCTCCAAAAAGTTTCGCTGCGTTTGGACTCCATTTGGTACTGATATTCTGCAAAGTAAAAAACAAGCAAAAAACAACAACTGGCACTGGGCACTATGTCAATAGGTTAGTCCCAAAAAATGATATAAAGTTGCTATAAAATGATTGTAAAACATCCAAGAATGATAATATAACAGCATGGAACAATAAAAAATTATAGATACGTTGGAGACGTATCAGCATCCCCAAGCTTAATTCATGCTCGTCCTCGAGTAGGTAAATGATAAAAACAGAATTTTTGATGTGGAATGCTGCCTAACATGTTCATCACATATTCTTTCTTTTGTAGCATGGACATTTAGACTTTTATATGGTTCAATGCAATAGTCTAGTTTTGACATGAAGATTTAAATAATCAAGCATATCAACAAGCAACCATGTCTTTCAAAATATCAACATTAAGAAAGTTATCCCTAGCCCATCATGCTCAATCATTGATCCATTCATGAAACACACTCGCATATTAGCTACATCCAATGCTCAAGTACGATCATAGTGCCCCTAAGTGGTGCTTTATAAGAGAAGATGGAGACTCAAATAAAAATAAAAATTGCATAAAGTAAATAGATAGGCCCTTCGCAGAGGGAAGTAGGGATTTGTAGAGGTGCCAGAGCTCAAAGCTTAAATTGAGAGATAAAATTTTTGATAGGCATACTTTTCCCGTCAACGAAAACGACCAAGTAATTCCCAAGACTTTCCATGCTAGATATATCATAGGCGGTTCCCAAACAGAAAATAAAGTTTATTCCTTTTTCCACCATTCTTTCACAATCCATGGCTAGCCGTATCCACGGGTGCCTTCTATACCAACACTTTCCAAGGAATTTATTATTTGACAACAGAAAGTAAATTTCTTTTTCATTTCGGGATTGGGCATCCCTATTACCGCCGTACTCTTGTGCAATGACAAGTGAATAAACACTCATCTTGAGAATACCACATCTAGCATGGAAAATATTGGCCACCCCCTGCCGCTTCATGAGCGGTATGAGCACACAAAAAGGAAATTTATTTTGAAAATTTAGAGATGGCACATACAAATTTGCTTAGAACGGCACGGGAATACCTCATATAGGTAAGTATGGTGGACTCATATGGCAAAACTGGGTTTAAAGAGTTTGGATGCACAAGTAGTATTTCTACTTAGTACAAGTGGAGGCTAGCAAAAAGATTGAGAAGCAACCAACCAAGAAACGAAAAATCACATAAGCGAGCATTAAGCATAACTAACACCGAATAATGCACCACAAGTAGGATGTAATTTCATTGCATAACTATTGACTTTCATGCTTGCATAGGGAATCACAAAACTTAACACCAATATTCTTACTAAAGCATAATTACTCACCAACATGACTCACATATCATTATCATCATATCTCAAAACTATTACAAGGAATCAAGTTTATTTTGTCCAATGATCTTCATGAAAGTTTTTTTATATCCCTCTTGAATATCTATCACTTTGGGACTAGTTTCATACATTGCAATTGCTTTTGGCAAGCTCAAACAAATTTAAGTGAAGAACATGAGCATAAAGATTTTCTTCTCTCAAAATAATATAATTGAAGCATGAGAGAATTTCTTCAAAATTACTAACTCTCAAATAAATCTAAGTGAAGCGTGAGAGCATTTCTTCAAAAATAACAAAGCACACCGTGCTAAAAAAGATATAAGTGAAGCACTAGAGCGATTCCATAGCTCAAAAAATTTAAGTGAAGCATAAAGAGCAATTCTAACAAATCATAACATAATTTTGGCTCTCTCAAATAGGTGTGTCCAGCAAGGATACTTGTGACAAACTAAAAAGTAAAACAAGCAAAGACTCATATAATACAAGACGCTCCAAGCAAAACTCATGATATGTGACGAACAAAAATATAGCTCCAAGTAAAATACCGATGGTTGTTAGAAGAAAGAGGGGATGCCACTCGGGGCATCCCCAAATTTAGTTGTTTGCTTCTCCTTGAATATTGTCTTGGGGTGCCATGGGCATCCCCAAGCTTAGGCTCTTCTTACTCCTTATTCCTTCATCCATCGTGATCTCACCCAAAACTTGAAAACTTCAATCACACAAAACTTAACAAAACCTTCGTGAGATCCGTTAGTATAAGAAAACCAATCTTCACTTTAAGTACTGTTGCAAACCCATTCATTTTTTATTATTTCATTATACCTACTGTATTCTAACTTTACCATGGGTTATACCCCCCCCCCCCACCCCCCCCGATACAATCCATAGATTCATCAAAATAAGCACACAATGCAACAAAAACAGAATTTGTCAAAAACAGAATAGTCTGTAAAGACGCGAATTGTACCCATACTTTTGTAACTCCAAAAATTCTAAAAAATTAGGAAAATGTAGGAAATTTGTATATCAATCTTGTGTAAACAATTCAGAGTTTTTTTACGCTTCTGTAATTTCTAAAATTATTTTACTGGACGCAAAAGTTTCTGTTTTTCAACAAGATCAAATCAACTATCACCCAACGTGATCCCAAAGGCTTTACTTGGCACAAAAACTAATTAAAACATAAAAAACACAATCATAACAGTAGCATAATTGTGCAAACACTCAAGAATAGAAAGAAAAAGGCAAAAATAAATTTTATTCATTGGGTTGCCTCCCAACAAGCGCTATCGTATTATGCCCCTAGCTAGGCATAATGCATAGATTCAAGTATTGTCATCTTTAGTTTCCAATTCCTCAATCACACAACCAATATTCTTCAAAGATTTAGCATATATATTTTCAATAACGATACTCCTAGGAATGAGATTGAAAATTTTATTCTTGCAAGTAGGGTTTCTCACAACTTCAACAAAGTTGGGGTGTATACTAATCGTCTTAAGATCTTCTTTGTTATTATTAGAAGTTGCACCCTTGTTCTTAGTGATTTGAGTAATCTTGCTAATTTTTACGGGAGTTTTTTCAATAGTTTTAGCAGAAGCAAAAGCCGAGCTTAAATTACTAAAAATTTCTTCCAACTTATCAATCCGAGAAGGACTTTCTTCAAATCTTTCGTGAATTACGGTTCCTTTTTTCCTTTAGCAACTTAAAAACCTCTCTCGCTTTTGACCCAATTTTATTAGCAAGATTATGCATTTTCGTATCCAAGTTTTCAATATGTTCTTCGGTAAGCATTTTCTTTTCAATAGCATCAAGCCTTTGCATAACATGCTCAAGAGTTAAAGTTGTTTCATTAATCATAAGAGGTGGTGAACCCACTAGATTTCCCATAGCATTAAAAGCGTCCAAAGATGGACACATCAAGAAATTCCCACCGGTAATCATATCAAGGACGAATCTATACCAAGTAGTGATGCCCACATAAAAACAGCGAAGATGAACAATGCTAGATTGCTTACGAACATATCTATTATGAGCATTGCAAATCCTATACCAAGCATCTTTTAGATTCTCCCCTCCCCTTTGTTTGAAATTAAGAACCTCGTTCTCGGGGGTATACGCAATAGAGAAAGAACTATCCATAACGAAAAAAATGGCAAACAAGATTGCACACAAAAACAGATCTGGCGAGAAAAAGGCGAACGGAAAAGAGGGCGAATAAAACGGCAAATTTTTGTGAAGTGGGGGAGATGAAAATGAGAGGCAAATGGCAAATAATGTAAATTGCAAGGAGATGAGATTTGTGATTAGGAACCTGATAGATGTTGATGGTGTCTCCTCGGCAACGGCGCCAGAAATTCCTTTTGATGTCGCTTGAACTACGTCGGTATTTCCCCAAAGAGGAAGGGATGATGCAGTATAGCTACGGTAGGTATTTCCCTCAGTTATGAAACCAAGGTATCAATCCAGTAGGAGAACCAAGCAACACTATGTAAACGGTACCTGCACACAAAGAACAAATACTTGCAACCCAACGATTAGGAGGGGTTGTCAATCCCTCAACGGGTAACGGTGTCAGAAATTGTCACGTGGACGGGATAAAAATTGTGATAGATTGAATAAAGAGATCTCGATAAAACGCAAAATAAAATAAATAGCAAAAAAGTGCAGCAAGGTAATTTTGGGTTTTTGGAATAATAGATCTGAAAACAAAAGCGAATAAAAATAGATATAGCAAATATGATGGAGAATAGACCCGGGGGCCGTAGATTTCACTAGTGGGTTCTCTCAAGAAAATAGCACACGGTGGGTAAACAAATTACTGTTGGGCAATTGATAGAAGATTGAATAATTATGACGATATCCAAGGCAATGATCATATATAGGCATCACGTCCAAGATTAGTAGACCGACTCCTGCCTTCATCTACTACTATTACTCCACACATCGACCACTATCCAACATGCATCTAGTGTATTAAGTTCATGGAGAAATGGAGTAATGCAATAAGAACGATGGCATGATGTAGACGAGATCTATTCATGTAGGAATAGCCCTCATCTTGTTATCCTTAATAGCAATGATACATGTGTGTCTTGCTGCCCCTTCTGTCACTGGGAAAGAACACCGCACGATCGAACCCATCACAAAGCACCTCTTCCCATGGCAAGAAAAAATGATCTAGTTGGTCTAACTAAACCAAAGATTCGAAGAAGAAATACGAGGCTATAAGTATTCATGCATATAAGAGATCAAAGAAGACTCAAATAATATTCATGGATATAGATCTGATCATAAACTCAAAGTTCATCGGATCCCAACAAACACACCGCAAAAAGAGTTACATCAAATAGATCTCCAAGAGACCATTGTATTGAGAATCAAAAAGAGAGAAGAAGCCATCTAGCTACTGCCTACGGACCCGTAGGTCTAGGATGAACTACTCACGCATCATCGGAGAGGCACCAATGAGGATGATGAACTCCTCCGTGATGGTGTCTAGATTGGATCTGGTGGTTCTGGAACTTGCGGCATCTGGAATTATGTTTCATCGACTCCCCTAGGGTTTTTGGAATATTTAGGTATTTATAGGGCGAAGAGACGGTGCGGGAGGCCACCGAGGTGGGCACAACCCACCTGGGCGCGCCTGGGCCCCCAGGCGCGCCCTGGTGGGTTGTGCTCCCCTTGGAGCCCCCCTCTAGTACTTCTTTGGCCCAAGTTGTGTCTTTTGGTCCATAAAAATTCTCCAAAAAGTTTCGCTGCATTTGGACTCCGTTTGGTACTGATATTCTGTGAAGTAAAAAACAAGCAAAAAACAGCAACTGGCACTGGGCACTATGTCAATAGGTTAGTCCCAAAAAATGATATAAAGTTGCTATAAAATGATTGTAAAACATCCAAGAATGATAATATAACAGCTTGGAATGATCAAAAATTATAGATACGTTGGAGACGTATCATACACACGCAGAATACTTGGGTTAAACTTGACGAGCCTAGCATGTACAGACATGGTCTCGAAACACTGGAGATCGAAAGGTCGAACATGAGTCATATAATAGATATGACCAACATAGAGATGTTCACCATTGATGACTACCCCATCTCACATGATGATCGGACATGGGTTAGTTGATTTGGATCATG
Source organism: Thinopyrum elongatum (assembly GCA_011799875.1). Classification (NCBI taxonomy): domain Eukaryota; kingdom Viridiplantae; phylum Streptophyta; class Magnoliopsida; order Poales; family Poaceae; genus Thinopyrum; species Thinopyrum elongatum. The sequence continues at coordinate 529,440,588 of CM022299.1, forward strand.
TATCACTTAGATAACTTGAGGGGTGTTAATTTAAGTGGGAGTTCATTAGTAATTTGATTAATTGAACTTAATTTATTATGAACTTAGTCTTAATAGTTTTGCATATCTATGTTGTAGATCAATGGCCCGTGCTACCGTTCCCCTGAATTTTAATGCGTTCCTAGAGAAAGCTAAGTTGAAAGATGATGGTAGCAACTACACGGACTGGGTTCGTAACTTGAGGATTATCCTCATTGCTGCACAGAAGAATTATGTCCTTGATGCACCGCTAGGAGACCCACCCGTTGCCGCTAATCTGGACGCTATGAACGCCTGGCAAACGCGGAATGATGACTACTCAATAGTTTAGTGTGCCATGCTTTATGGCTTAGAACCGGGACTTCAAAAACGTTTTGAACGCCACGGAGCATATGAGATGTTCCAAGAGCTGAAGTTGATATTTCAAGCTAATGCCGGGGTTGAGATATATGAAGTCTCTAACATGTTCTATAGCTGCAAGATGGAGGAGAACAATTCTGTCAGTGAACACATACTCAAAATGTCTGGGTATCATAACCACTTGACTCAGCTGGGAATTGAGCTCCCAGATGAGTGTGTTATTGACAGAGTTCTTCAATCACTGCCACCAAGCTATAAAGGCTTCGTGATGAACTATAATATGCAAGGGATGACGGAAACGATTCCCGAGCTCTTCGCGATGTTGAAATCGGCGGAGGTAGAAATCAAGAAGGAGCATCAAGTGTTGATGGTTAACAAGACCACTAGTTTCAAGAAAAAGGGGAAGGGAAAGAAAAGGAACTTCAAGAAGAATGGCAAGCAAGTTGCTACTCCCGTGAAGAAGCCCAAAGCTGGACCCAAGCCTGAAACTAAGTGCTTCTACTGCAAGGGAAATGGTCACTAGAAGCGGAACTGCCCAAAGTATTTGGCGGATAAGAAGGATGGCAAAGTGAACAAAGGTATATTTGATATACATGTTATTGATGTGTTACTTACTAATGCTCGTAGTAGCGCCTGGGTATTTGATACTGGTTCGGTTGCTCATATTTGTAACTCGAAACAGGAGCTGCAGAATAAACGAAGATTGGCTAAGGACGAGGTGACGATGCGCGTCGGGAATGGTTCCAAGGTCGATGTGATCGCCGTCGGCACGCTACCTCTACATCTACCTTCGGGATTAGTTTTAGACCTAAATAATTATTATTTGATGCCAGCGTTGAGCATGAACATTTTATCTGGATCTTGTTTATTGCGAGACGATTATTCATTTAAGTCAGAGAATAATGGTTGTTCTATTTATATGAACTAGCAGTGTGTCCCGCGCATTTGCGTGGCTAGGTTTTTGATGTGATATATATCTTCTATCCACATTACATCATGATTAATGAATGGTCTTATTTGATGTTGATTGTGCATATTCTGTTTGTTTTGACTTAAATATTTTACAATAGTAACATGATTAGTTGCTTCAATACTTGACTCTCACAATGACTATATAATTTTCCTTTCTACATATACAATACGCTTGATCACACACGCACACACACACACACATCATAACGGCATCAGTTTTTCGCTGTTCCAACGCCATGCCATGCATGCCACGTACGGGATTTTTTTTTTGCGGGGAACATACAAGATTTCTGTACATGCATATTATATCATGTAATTTTTCTGAGGTCAAAATTTTTGCCCCATCCAGCTGGCATGAAATCCGTTAGTGAGTGACGATTCATGTTGGCATCCTCTTGTGTATACTTTACTTCTGCAATCTTTTTCCGCCGGTATCGAATAAATTCATACTAACACATTTAAGTTCCCATGTATGTAATACATCTTACTCGATGTATGTTACATTAATATGGTCAATTTACCTTAAAGTTATATCCCACAATTATCAAATGTTAATTTTGAATATGAAAGTATTTTGAATTTTGGCTATATGGACTTCACATGAGGTACATGCAAATTCAAACTATCAATTTTTCTCTCTTTCTTACCCAAATTTTGAATACAAAGTATATTTTATTGTTAAACCCAATTTGTATTTTCTATATAAAAATACCATGGAAAATGTATATTGATGGACGTTGACCTGTCTTATTTTCAATATCGCATACATAAGACAAAAATAGTGATATATTATTCTTCATACAATTATACACACCACTTTAGATGGGTCATCATCTTGTGTGCATGACCTTGATTGTATAAATTGTGAATTTTGGTACTATGAAACTAAATCTATGAACAATAAATGATACAATGTCACATGCCAAATGTAAGTACAAACTCGGCATGACTTTTTAGTCACATCATTTACACTTCTCTCGGAATACTTTTTTGCTTTCTTCTAGAATATGCTGAACATTTTCTCCTAACTTTTTTTGTAGTCGATGCAAAGAATTCAGGCATATGTACAACGTAAATGCATATATAAATGATTGTTTGTTCTCGCTGTATAACTTGTACGTGTGAATTCTATTAGTGACAACAAAACATTGAACTTTTTTATGTCGAACCAATTCATGAAATACAATAGGAAATATAATTTCTTTATGTGCTAAATAGTGTATCGATTATCTGTTTCAGTTTAAAAAAATATAGATATATAAAACAATTGCTAATTTTCTTATCCAAAATTCCCATCAGTGCCTTTTAGTGAAGTTTGTATGGTATTGTATGAGAAAAAATAGCTACTATATGTTTTTTCAATATTATTAAACTATAAATCATTGTTATTCTGTCCACCTAAAAATAATTTCCTATACATCAAATATCTTGTGCCACACCAGCTTCATATATTGAAAATATCGCCTCACCATCATTATTCTGCTAAAGTGGTTCTATAGGTTTATAAAGGTGCGAGAGTAAAGTTCAAAATATCGTGTCACCATCATGTCCTGCTTGTATCATTGGACATTGGACATGCAACTTTATACATGCAAGCGTCAAGTTCAAAATTCTTGCAATTTTTTTTCAAAATACCACGTAACCTAATTCGCAGGTTGGACATGGATCATTGGAAGAGATGTAATAGTTAAATAGATTAAATAATCTTTTTGCCGATATCATTGATGATGCAAGTGCATGCATGCTTGTTGCACGTCTCATGCATTTGAATCCCTGTCGGACTGCCTTGTTTTCTTTTTTTGAGCTGTATTCTTTTCTTTACTTGGTACGTGATTGCTTTTGTATAGGCCATGCTCGTTTCTATATCTTAATATGATTGCTAGATTAAATAGAAAAGAAAGCCAAAAGGCAGTCCCTAATACTTTCGAACCACTTTGTCTTTGACTGGCCGGGCTGGAAGGTCGCAAAAGAAAAAGACTTATTCCCATGTATCCGATACTAAACATGTATACCTTTCTTTTGCAACACATACATATTTTTCTTTTGCAGGTAACACAAACACGATTGGCTTGTTTTTTTTTTTAGTTGTTTACATCTTTGACTTGGCAAGGTATTTGTCCTAGTAAAACATGGCTTTGTATAGTTCTATGTATAAGATACGTGATGGTTCATGAATTTAAGGTTCCTTGTATATGTGCACGTGCACTGTCAAACAACAGTTTATTTGTACACGATTATTGCTAACTTTTTCTATCTTTTAATCTCATCCATTAAAATTGTGATCAACAGAGCATATATTTTTCTAAACCGGACAACCATTTAGATGCGAGCTGCTGGGAGTTTGAGAGACATGTCCATGGGCCAAGAAGATAGCTTGGGCTGCCTTGAGGCCAGGTGGTGCTTCTTTCCAACGTACGTGATTTTGTCTCCTCAGTGCGTACGTGATTTGGTAACCCGCTTTTTTACCTACCAATGGAAGACTTACTCCTACGTGATTTGGTCCCCGCTAATAAAAGATATTTTGACGTACCAAGCAAAAAAAAAGAGAGACTATTTTAACGTGTCAACGATAGACTTACTTGTACATGATTGACGTTGTGCGTAACTTTCTCATCTTTTAATCTCAACCCTTATAATTATAATCAACGGGTAATATATTTTTAGCCTGTGTGGATAAACGCGATGGCTTGTTTGACTTTTGTTTTAATTATATAATAGATAATATCTTTTATGGTCATGCACCTTTGATGAATGGTCTGTTCTTATTAAATCTCGATCGTAGTGATACACATATTCATAATATTTATATCAAAAGATGCAAAGTTGATAATGATAGTGCAACATACTTGTGGCACTGCCGTTTAGGTCATATTGATGTAAAGCGCATGAAGAAACTCCGTGCGGATGGACTTTTGGAATCACTTGATTATGAATCATTTGATACTTGCGAACCATGCCTCATGGGCAAGATGACTAAAACTCCATTCTTCGGAACAATGGAGCGAGCTAATGACTTATTAGAAATAATACATACTGATGTATGCAGTCCAATGAGTGTTGAGGCATGCGGCGGGTATCGTTATTTTCTAACATTTACAGATGATTTGAGTAGATATGGGTATATCTACTTGATGAAACACAAATCTGAAACATTTGAAAAGTTCAAAGAATTTCAGAGTGAAATAGAGAATCATCGTAATAAGAAAATAAAGTTTTTATGATCAGATCATGGAGGTGAATATTTGAGTTACGAGTTTGGCCTTCATTTTAAACAATGTGGAATTGTTTCACAACTCATGCCACCTGGAACACCACAGCGTAATGGTGTGTCCGGACATCGTAACCGTACTTTATTAGATATGGTGTGTTTTATGATGTCTCTTACCGATTTACAACTATCGTTTTGGGGTTATGCATTAGAGACAGCCGCATTCACGTTAAATAGGGCACCGTATAAATCCGTTGAGTCGACACCGTATGAACTGTGGTTTGACAAGAAACCTAAGCTGTCGTTTCTTAAAGTTTGGGGATGCGATGCTTATGTCAAACAGCTTCAGCCTGATAAGCTCGAACCCAAAGCGGAGATGTGCGTCTTCATAGGATACCCTAAAGATACCATTGGGTATACCTTCTACCACAGATCCGAAGGCAAGATATTTGTTGCCAAAAATGAGTCATTTCTAGAGAAGGAGTTTCTCTCGAAAGAAGTGAGTGGGAGGAAAGTAGAACTTGATGAGGTAGTTGTACCATCTCTCGAATTGGAAAGTAGTACACCAAGGAAAAATGTTTTCGTGATGCCTACACCAACTAGAGAGGAAGCTAAGGATGATGATCATGAAACTTCAGATCAAGTTACTACTGAACTTCGTAGTTCGACCAGAACACGCTCCGCACCAGAGTGGTACGGTAATCCTGTCCTGAAAGTCATATTATTAGACCACGGCGAACCTACAAACTGTGAAGAAGCTATGATGAGCCCAGATTCCGATAAATGGCTTGAGGCCATGAAATCTGAGATAGGATCCATGTATGAGAACAAAGTGTGGACTTTGGTGGACTTGCCCGATGATCGGCAAGCCATAGAGAATAAATGGATCTTCAAGAAGAAGACGGACGCTGATGGTAATGTTACTATCTACAAAGCTCGACTTGTCGCAAAAGGTTTTCGACAAGTTCAAGGGGTTGACTACGATGAGACTTTCTCACCCGTAGCGATGCTTAAGTCTGTCCGAATCATATTAGCAATTTCCGCATTTTATGATTTTGAAATCTAGCAAATAGACGTCAAAACTGCATTCCTTAATGGATTTCTTAAAGAAGAGTTGTATATGATGCAACCAGAAGGTTTTGTCGATCCTAAAGGTGTTGACAAAGTATGCAAGATCCAGCGATCCATCTATGGACTGGTGCAAGCATCTCCGAGTTGGAATATAAGCTTTGATGAGGTGATCAAAGCATATGGTTTTATACAGACTTACGGTGAAGCCTGTATTTACAAGTGAGTGGGAGCTCTGTAGCATTTCTGATATTATATGTGGATGACATATTGTTGATTGGAAATGATATAGAATTTCTGGATAGCATAAAAGGATACTTGAATAAGAATTTTTCAATGAAAGACCTCAGAGAAGCTGCTTATATATTGGGCATCAAGATCTATAGGGATAGATTAAGACGCTTAATAGGACTTTCACAAAGCACATACCTTGACAAAGTTATGAAAAAGTTCAAAATGGACCAGTCAAAGAAAGGGTTCTTGCCTGTGTTGCAAGGTGTGAAATTGACTCAGACTCAAAGCCCGACCACGGCAGAAGATAGAGAGAAAATGAAAGTCATTCCCTATGCCTCAGCCATAGCTTCTATCATGTATGCTATGCTGTGTACCAGACCTGATGTGTGCCTTGCCATAAGTTTGGCAGGGGGATACCAAAGTAATCCAGGAGTGGATCACTGGACATCGGTCAAGAACATCCTGAAGTACCTGAAAAAGGACAAAGGATATGTTTCTCGTTTATGGAGGTGACGAAGAGCTCGTCGTAAAGGGTTACGTCGATGCTAGCTTCGACACTGATCCGGATGACTCTAAGTCACAAACCGAATACGTATTTATATTGAATGGTGGAGCTGTTAGTTGGTGCAGTTCCAAGCAGAGCGTCGTGGCGGGATCTACGTGTGAAGCGGAGTACATAGCTGCTTTGGAAGCAGCACATGAAGGAGTCTGGATGAAGGAGTTCATATCCGATCTGGGTGTAATACCCAGTGCATCGGGTCCAATGAAAATCTTTTGTGACAACACTAGAGCAATTGCCTTGGCGAAGGAATCTAGGTTTCACAAGAGAACCAAACACATCAAGAGACGCTTCAACTCCATTCGTGAAAAGTTCAAGGATGAAGACATAGAAATTTGCAAAATACATACAGATCTGAATATAGCAGACCCGTTGACTAAACCTCTTCCGCGGGCAAAATATGATCAGCACCAAGACTCCATGGGTGTTAGATTCATTACTATGTAATCTAGATTATTAACTCTAGTCCAAGTGGGAGACTGATGGAAATATGCCCTAGAGGCAATAATAAAGTTGTTATTATATTTCCTTATTCATGATAAAGGTTTATTATTCATGCTAGAATTGTATTGACCGGAAACTTAAATACATGTATGGATACATAAACAAATACCGTGTCCCTAGTATGCCTCTACTAGACTAGCTCGTTGATCAAAAGATGGTTAAGGTTTCCTAACCATAGACATGAGTTGTCATTTGATAATGGGATCACATCATTAGAAGAATGATGTGATGGACAAGACCCATCTGTTAGCTTAGCATATGATCATTCAGTTTATTGCTACTGCTTTCTTAAATGTCAAATATATGTTCCTTCGACCATGAGATCATGCAACTCTCGGATACCGGAGGAATGCCTTGTGTGCTATCAAACGTCACAACGTAACTGGATGATTATAAAGATGCTCTACAGGTATCTCCGAAGGTATCTGTTGAGTTGGCATGGATCGAGATTGGGATTTGTCACTCCGTGTATTGGAGAGGTATCTCTGGGCCTTCTCGGTAATACACATCATAAGAAGCTTGCAAGCAAAGTGACTAAGGAGTTAGTTGCAAGATGATGTATTACGGAACGAGTAAAGAGACTTGCCGGTAACGAGATTGAACTAGGTATGGAGATACCGACGATCGAATCTCGGGCAAGTAACATACCGACAGACAAAGGGAATTACGTATGTTGTCATAACGGTTCAACCGACAAAGATCTTCGTAGAATATGTAGGAACCAATATGGGCATCCAGGTCCTGCTATTGGTTATTGACCGGAGAGGTGTCTCGGTCATGTCTACGTCATTCTCGGACCCGTAGGGTCCGCACGCTTAACGTTCATTGACGATATAATATTATATGAGTTATGTGAATTGGTGACCGGATGTTGTTCGGAGTCTCGGATGAGATCACGGACATGACGAGGAGCTTCGGAATGGTCCAGAGGTAAAGATTGATATATAGTACGATTCTATTTGGACACCGAAAAGGTTTTGGAATGTATCGGATAGTCATCGAATCACCGGAAGGGGTTCCGGGAGGCCCTAGGAGGTATATGGGCCTAATGGGCCAAGGAGAGGCACACACCAGCCCACAAGGGGGCTGGTGCGCCCTCTCCCTGGCCGCCGGCCCTAGGGAAGGAAAGGGGGAGGGCTAGCCCCTCCTGCCTTCCCCTCCTCATGGGAGAAAGGAAAGGGGGCGCCACCTCCCCCTGCCTTTCCCCGCGCGCCTAAGAAGGCAAGGGGGGCGTGGCTAGGGCAGGGCCAAGGGTGGCCGCCGGCCCCCTTGGGGGCGCCCTAGGCTGCCTCCCCTCCTCCCCCCACCTATATATATGAGAAGGAGGGGGCGCAACACAACACACGACAATCTCTTAGCCGTGTGCGGTGCCCCTCTCCACAGTTTCATCCTCCGTCCAGTTTTTCCGCAGTGCACGACGAAGCTCTGCGGAACAAGTTCACCATCACCGTCACCACACCGTCATGCTGCCAGAACTCATCTACTACTTTGCCCGTCTTGCTGTATCAAGAAGGCGAGGACGTCATCGAGCTGAATGTGTGCTGAACACGGAGGTGCCGTACGTTCGGTACTTGATCGGTTGGATCGCGAAGGTGTTCGACTACATCAACCGCGTTGACAAATGCTTTCGCTAAATGGTCTACGAGGGTACGTAGACACACTCTCCCCTCTCGTAGCTATGCATCTCCATGGATAGATCTTGCGTGCGCGTAGAATTTTTTTTGTTTTCCATGCAATGTTTCCCAACAATCTAGTCCCTCCACAGCAAGGTAAAAACCTTATTAATTGCAAATGGGTTTTCACAGCAAGGTAAAAACCTTATTGATTGCAAATGGGTTTTCAGAATCAAGAGAAAATCTGATGGAACCATTGATCGTTACAAGGCTAGACTTGTTGCGAAGGGCTTCAAGCAACGGTATGGTATAGACTATGAGGACACCTTTAGTCCTGTTGTTAAAGCTGCAACAATCTGCCTTGTTCTGTCTATTGCTGTTTCTAGGGGTTGGAGTCTCAGGCAACTAGATGTACAGAATGCGTTTCTTCATAGCGTTCTGGAAGAGGAGGTATACATGAAACAACCTCTTGGGTTTGAAAATGAAGATACACCCTCTTATGTATGCAAACTTGATAAAGCACTTTATGGGTTGAAGCAAGCTCCAAGGACATGGTACTCACGTCTCTGTCACAAGATGCAAACACTTGGTTTTGTTCCTTCTAAGTCTGACACCTCATTGTTCATTTACAACAAACTGAATACATCTATATTTGTTCTCATATATGTTGATGATATCATTGTTACAAGTTCATCTGATGAGGTAATAGCAGGACTTTTGAAGGATTTGAGTACAGATTTTGCTCTCAAGGATCTTGGAAATCTTCACTATTTCCTAGGGATTGAAGTAAAGAAATATGATGATGGACTTCATCTCTCTCAAGAAAAATATGCCACTGACTTGGTAAAAAAGGCTGGCTTGCAAGGCTGTAAACCCTTACCTACTCCATTATCCAGTTCAGAGAAATTGTCTCTTACAGAAGGTACACCTTTGAGTAAAGAAGACATCACTAAATATAGGAGTTTAGTAGGTGCATTACAATACTTGACTTTGACAAGACCTGATATTTCTTTCGCTGTCAACAAAGTATGCCAGTTTCTTCATGCACCCACCACCGTTCACTGGACTGATGCCAAACATATAGTTAGATATGTTAAAAGTACTTTGAGCATTGGTCTTAATTTCAGCAAGTCGTCATCTACTTTGGTCAGTGCCTTTTCTGATTCTGATTGGGCAGGCAGCCTGGATGATAGGCGCTCCACTGGTGGATTTGCAGTGTTCTTTGGCCCCAACTTAATATCATGGAGTGCAAGGAAATAGGCATCTGTGTCTAGATCCAGTATAGAGGCAGAGTACAAAGCATTGGCGAATGCAACAACAGAAATTATATGGGTTCAACCCATTCTTAAGGAACTTGGTGTGAAAAACACTCAAGCTCCATGTTTGTGGTGTGATAATCTTGGTGCTACCTATCTATCCGCTAATCCCGTGTTTCATGCCAGGACAAAACACATAGAGATAGATTTTCACTTTGTCAGAAAAAGGGTTGCTAACAAGCAACTTGACATTCATTTTGTGCATTCCAGAGATCAGGTTGCAGATGGATTCACCAAAGCTTTACCCACAAGGAGTTTTGAAGACTTCAAGCATAATCTCAACTTGATGAAGTTGTGATTAAGGGAGGGTGTTAAACGTACACAATGTAACGTGGCATAGGGATAGATATTCAAGTTGTTGGTTTCGGTAGCACTCTACGTAGATCACGATGTACTCCTATCTCCTGTAACCGAACCCTCTTATCCCTTCTCCTCCAAGTTTATAATCTCAACAACATGTATGCGCTGTCATCAGAGATGTGCGTCCCTGCCTATAAACCCGTACTGCGCCCCCTCATATGAGGGTAAGATGCTTTCCACCTATCGCACAAATCAAACAGTGAGTTATTGCCTGCATGATTTCGCTTCTCTGTTCCTGTGATTGTAGGCTAGCAGCGTTCTCTTGGTGCTCACTAGTGATACAATAGAAATCAGGTTCTCTAGGAGCGAACCTGGCTCAACTCTGCCAGGTGGCTTTTGTGATCCGTTGACAGTTGGCAAATTGGCACTATGCAATTCAGTAGTTGGCCACATTTTGCAAACTGAAATTTGCTCCAAGGAAGTTCCTTCTTTGTGATTGTGCCAACTTTTTTTCTAAGAAAAGAAAAAGAAGTGACATGTTTCTCGTGTCGCTGGTCTATATCATCTTATTCCTGAGACAGACCGAAGGATGCAAGCATGCAACCATGTGTTGTTGTTCAGTGTGCATGCAAGAGTGATGCACCGAGGAATTCAAGAGAAAATGGTGACGTAAATTTCTTTGGGAAAAATGTATAGTTTGCCATCTATGAGTAAACAGCAAATTTGGAGCAATGTAGTTTATATTAGCACATGTATTTTTTCTGGAAGTACTTGGAAAACATGGAGGAGGATCAGGAAAGAAGATGGATCAACAACTCACTCAAGATGGGCAATAAAGTAAAGTAGTAAGAGCATCTATAGCCGGGCGCCTTAAACCCGTCTCATACGCCCGGGCGGGCCATCCGGTCACTGTTCGGTCATGATTTTTTGACCCAGACGGCCCCTCAAACGGCCCTCAAACGCCTGGGCTGATCGGCACCCCCCGTATCCAGCCCAAATATGGGGCGGATATGGGGGCGTCCGGGCGCGCTCGCCACGTTGGACCCGGCCCACGCTGGCCCACCCGACCCCACATAAAACCCTCCCCATCCTCTCGCCGGACCAAACCCTAACCACTTCACTCCCCTCCGCCACCCAAACTTGTTTCCGGCTCCTTCTGGTCGTCTCCGGCATGGCGGGCAGCGGATCCAAGTCCTTCACCTTCAGATCCGTCAACCCCGAGCTCATCCCACGCGGCCCTGAGAAGGAGATGGCTGTCCGGCTTGCGCTCCGCCACGCCCGGGAGGAGGCTCGTGCATGGCTGCGCTCGGACTCCATCCATCGGGAATCCATTGCGTCCGCCCAAATGGCGTATGGATCCGGCGCTAGGCCGGCTGTAGCTGCCTCGCCGGAGGTCGTGCGGTCCGTCTGGCGTGTGAACGCGCTGGCAAACGCGCAACCCCTCCAGTGGCGCTTCGATATTCGGGACACACCATCGTCCCACGAGGCCATGGCACGGCGTGCCCGCCATGCAAGGCATCGGGCGCGGGAGGCGGCAGCAGCCCTCGCGGCGTGGACGTCGGCGAGGCGGAGTCGCATTCTCCGGCGCCCCGTATGGTGCATCAGTCCGGGCGCCGCAACCGCATCGTGGTGGACATCGGTGGCTCATCCCCGGACAGATCCGTCATCGATCTGACGTCCACCGGCACTGTTCGGGTTCCGTGCTCCGACGAGGAAGAGTAGGGCATAGGAGATGGCGATGCCTTGAGTCCCGTGAGCTGGCTCGTGTCCCATGCCCTACCCTACCTTGCCGGCGACCGGACCAACACTCTGAGGAGCGCAGCCGGGCGAGCGGGGAGCAGAACCGGACGAGCTCCTCTTAGATTAGATTTCACGTTGCGTGTAATAATATGGATTTGAGGTATCCGGACGTGGAATGCGTTTTTGAGGGGTGGCCGGTCACTGTCCGCGGATGCGCTTGGGCGTGTCCGCGGGCTTTTGAGGGATCGGATTTGCCAAGTCCGGCTGTAGATGCTCTAAGGTACGGAATCTCACATGCGTGCAGGATATGCGTTTAACTCACTGGTAATGAATGGCACGACAACCCTCGGCTGATGTTGGTGGGTTCCCTCCTCATTTAAACCAACTAGATGACTCGTTGCGCCAATGGCGCAAAGGCCGAGAGGGAGCCAAGTATGGTGAGAATATTTAGACACCGAAGTCGAAAACCAAATGTGGCCAACACTCCCGCATCCTCTGCTTGGAAGCCGCCTTTTCTCACCGGATCTAACATAGATACATGATTATTCAAGAGCAAACTTCAGAGAAAATATAAAGCATGGAAAGCTTTAAGTTGTACTATTGAGACCATACCACGATATCTTCATTTAGTTTCTTTGGAAATCTAAAGGTCTAAGAGGATGGTACATGTGAGAAGCTGTGAATCCATAACAAAAAACTAAACTAACTTCCAAACAAACATTTCAAGTTTGGAAGCCACAAAGAAGCAGCCCAGATCTCTCGTTGTAGTGCAGGTACATGTCCTTAATCCTGCATCCACAGCCCATAATTTTTCAACACCTAAATCCACGAAATCCAACCGAAGGAAATCATGGCAGAACACATGCGTCGTGGCTTACGTCTCCGAGAAGGACTTCTTGGCATTCTTGTGCAGGTTGGACACAGCAATCCTCGCTGTGAGCCCATAATTTCAGTCTTCTTTAATCTCTAACTGAACCAAATAACAAAAGCTTAAGCTTAAGCATCTACACACACAGAAAATGCAAAACAAATCTCACATAAAACTGTCCCAAGTCAGATACAGGGGAAACCAAGGTGAGATGATCTTGTTTCTTATAGGAAACAATAACCATAGGTAAATACATACATTATTGTCCTGTCAGAAGGTACTTAGTTGTACTTCAAGTGGTACTGGGACATGAAACTAAGCCATTGAAATTTTTGTAACAGAATAGATGATAACACCAGTGTAGGCCATGAACAAAAATACAAAGAAGAACATAATCAAGCATAACCCACCTCGACCGAAGCAACGGTTGATCAACAGCAGGAACCTGAACCTCGTGATGCTAGACCATATATCTATGGTTACCCTTTTTATTTCTCCCGCCTAACCTGAAGTAGTTATCTGGACAAAATAGGGAGGCACACTTCAACAAATCAGTTCTTAGTAATTATAGAATGCCTGTATTAAAGGAAGTAAAATCAAGCATGTATGTGCTCTAACTTTCATAACTGCATGTAAACTCAGCAACTAACTTTATATACCAAAGTGTACAATTCTCAAGTTTAGCTACAAAGACGAAAACAGGGACAGAGGGCGTGCACCTGAAACCTGACGGAGTTTGCTTCGGCCTCCCTCTCAATGGCCAACCCAGAACATAATCATCAACCATGCGCGCCTCCCCCATGTACTTAAATATAGTAGGTGTATATCAACTAAATGCAGGCACCTAATTATAAAAACACAGCTGCTAATATAAATGCAGACAAATGCACAACCTACAGGTGAAGATCTCCAAAGACAAGCAACCAGATCAGTCTAGTTGCACACACCATGGTCAGCATGAGTGCAGCACGATCAGCATGTTCATAGAACCACTTCCATAAACAGTTCCAGTAGGCTCTGATAAACTCATTCCCAGCAATCCATTCCTTATATGAGTAAACAGCAACGCTACCCAATTGCTTATATCAAGAATGACCAAAAGAAGCAAACCGAGCACAACTCTATAACCACAACGTTTTAAAAATTTCTCTTCTCTAAGCTAATCAAGCCTGCTCGTTTTCTTTTTTGGATAAGCCAGTTCGGTCAGTTAGGAGAAAAAAAAAGCAATTAATAAAATTACCCAAACTAAACAATCTTCTAATCTGCTTTAATGGAACATAATAAGCATTTGCTGCTGCTCTTTGTTTGATATACTGGACCCCTTTACAGGCGGTTATGCATGCACATTTTACACAGTAGCCTGCATAACCCACTCAGCTTGCTTACACATGAACCCATATACATAATTTAACAGGCTAATAAGGAGACAAAGGCTGACAGCATTAGAAAAAGACAAGGCGCACCATAATCTCACCAGACAAGAACAAGTGGTAGGCCATGAAACAAAGCAAACAGAGCATGTAGCAAGAAGCAATGAAGTGCATCAATAAGAACACATCTAACCTTGCAAAAGTATGACCGGTCCGGACGTCAGGAAACCTGGACAGGAAGAGAAAGAAGCAACGAACAAACATTTCAGCTCAGAGACATTTTATCAAACAGCAGACGAGCAAGAAATATCTTACCTTTCCAAACAGAAATATCTTACATTTTATCAAACAGTAGCCTGATAAACAAGAAGTTGGATGACCCCGCAGCAACAAGATAAAGAGAAGTGAGAACAAGAAAATCGAAGAGCACGAGGACATGGAAAACAAAGCCGGCCGAAGCGACGCATGCAAAAGAAAAAACGACGGTGACACTGATACAGAGAAGAAGAGCTGCAACCTCAACCGGTTCGACAACCAGGAGAAGTCCGTGTGGACGAGGTCGAGGCCGCCCGCCAGGACCAGCTCCAGCGCGAGGCCGCCCGCCACCGCGAGTCCCACGCCTGCCTCGTCGTGCTGCGCCACAACCGGGGCCTCCAGGCCGACTCGCCCTTCCCTCCCCGTGCCCCATCTCCACATCTCTTGTCAAATCTTCCCAGCCAGTTGAGACCTCCGTCTATCTCTTAGAGCTGCCAAAACAGAGCAATACAATTAACTTCGAATTCTAGAAGTTGCGTTCTGGTATATATTTAAAGAGTCTACAAAAATCAGTGCACAGAACATATCTAATTGAACTTTCAAAATTGGCAAGTAGATATTAAAGAAGATAGAATCATCATTGTGAGTGTACTGTCCATAACTGCATTGGCGCCTATTTTGTACAATGGCCTAAAGAAAACTCCAGTACATAAAAAGGAAGGATACATTTATGGTAATGGAAAGATATTTCTAGCTTTTTACCGGTTCAGACAAATAACGCAAATAACAAATTGTCGATAAACATGGTAATGATTTGTGAAGGACGCCTGCACCATGATGTAAAACCATCGAATCAAATGTGAAATTGTATCAGAGAAAAGCAAACACAGTAGACATGGTTGATGCCTTGGCTACAATCTATGGTTCATCTTGCATCAGAGACCGCAACACAGGGATGTACTGTGCCTAGTTCATTGAGTTCAAAGTGGTGCTTTGATTAAGAGGAATTTGGTAGCATCGCAGCTCATGTCGTGGCAAGGCTACTACGACCCAGACTTTATCAGGACTGAATGTTCACTGCTCACTGATTCTGTTGTACCAGATGATCTAACCACCCGTCGATCCGATCTGTTTATAGAACTTTAGACCCAAACATAATAAGTAATAAGCTTGTCCCATGTTAATGACAACAGTCTGACACACAACAGCTCTCCGACAGCACAAAAAAAGATTTAGAAAACTGAAAAGTGGCGAATAAACATGAGAAACTCCTGACATATTACCTGTAGCAATCACAGTCACGGTCAGTGCTACGCTCCCAGCTTCTCTCGTTTCCACCGTCTCAAATGCATCAAGAATTTCAAATGCTTACACTTGAAGGAACATAGTAAGTCTGGGCAAAATTTATGTGTGGAGCTCTCATGATTTTGGTGTACAATACACTCGAGCAAACACAGGGGGTCCATAGTATATTGAAAAATATTTGGCAACCCACAGTGCAAGCTGAGTGTTCCCCGGCTCTCTTCTGTCTTGTTGTAATAGTCAGACTGCCTACATTTAAACTTAGATGTAAAGCACCAAAATAACTGTCAAGCAAAACCAATAGTGCCAGAAAATTAAGAGGAACCCGAACCTTGCAGAACATCAAGCAATAACAATAGAAAAACTATTTTTTTACACTAAACAGAAAAGTGAAAGCATTATTTGGTGTATAGAACCCATAATAATTTGTGATCATCCATAGTGCACATAATTAAATGACCAGTAAGGGTATTGGTTATTCTATCCTCCTGCTACCTACTGAGATACACCTAACTTGAAGTAGAATGGAAGAGATGTACTTCAGAACCGAAGATGAAATTGTGCACACATAATGGCAGTTGAAAGGAATAAATTGCTCGCATACACAAACTATCTAGTTTGTTTAGCAAACACAGGGGATCTGCAGTACTTTGAAAATATTTGGCTAACCATGGCGCAAGCTGAGTGTTCTCAGGCTCCCTTCTATTCTTGTTTCAGGGTTGAAGCCATCACAATATACAAAAAACGGCAACCATCCTTGGCCTCCATTTATCCTTCGCTTTCTTTCTCGAGGGTATGCCAGAGGCGCTTGTACGTACCTGTTTTGGAAGACCTATCTAATTAGCATAAGAACTGTGCATTTCAATCATAGAGAATGGTTAGATTAGTACCTGATATTGTCAACCGCATAATCCAAACAGAAATGCGTATGCCCTAATACATGGCAGGCTGCTCCATCTTTAGCGTTGTTGTGTATAGCTCTCAACCTTTTTTCCAAAGAATCAGAGCCAATAACCTTCAGAAGGTTTGGATAGTAAAGCGTTAGCTCATCTGGACATAACTCTTGCCTGCAGAAGGGCCAAAATAGGCAAATTTAACAATTATACCTCATTGGATAATCTTCAGATTTGCACCTCTCCTTTTGCATCAGTATGAGAGAATTGCATCAGTATGAAAGAAGAGGAGAGAAGGAGCTAGCATACCTGCAGAAGGGCCAGTGAGGCTGCAACGTCACAACAAGGAAGCGGGGGCCCTTGCACCATCGTCAAATCTCCCCTAAAGCTGAAGCAGCCCACGTTCGATGCATACGCCAGCATCTTGCTGCTTCCCTCGTCCAGTCGACGACAATGCAGAGGCGTCCCCAGCAGCTTGTGGCGGCGTCTGTCCCCTGCTCCAGATCGAGAATCTGGGAGGATATGATGAGAGATGGTGGTCTCCTTGTCGCTCACCGGTGCTCAATGAGGGCTAGGAGGTCCCCGATGGCCGGTGCGTCTCTCCTCGCCGCTCCTCCCTCCAGCGCCGGCCTCCCCTGCTGGTCGTCCTTCTCCATGGCGGCGGCTGGTTCGACGCGGGGGAGCGGCGGACGCGGCGTCTTTCTCTCGCTCCATGGCGGCGGCTGGTTCGACGCGGGGGAGCGGCGGACGCGGCGTCCTTCTCTCGCTGCCCGCTTTTTCTCTGGGTGCTCCACGCGCACGGCGAGCTCCCGCGGCTCGGCGCCTTGCTCTGCGTCGCCGCGACAGCCGGCGGCACGAAGAGGAGGGAGGGGCTCGCGGCGCGGGGGAAGGAAGGGGTGGCTGCACCAGGAGGCTAGGGTTCGTGGGAGGGGATCGGGGAAGAGAGCAGAGAGTGCGGGCGGAGGCTTGAGTGCGGGGCTCGAGTGCCGGCGGAGGCAGCGCCTAGGGTTTCTCCACGGGCGGGCTGCTTTTTATACCCAAAGGTGAAAATACTAAAATGCCCTCGGCGGGGCACAGAATTTGAAGGCGGTGGCACGAGTACTGTTCATAGCGATTTACAGGCGACGTGGCTAGCTCGGTCCTGCCTAGCACTTCTTGAGGTTTTATATGTTCGATAAGGATTCTGGGCGACCCGCTCCCAGGAGGCTCCCCCGATGTGATCCTTCGCTGGCCTTTGGATCTGGCTCATTTCGGTCAACTGTGCCGGATCAGCCGTCCGATTTTTACATCTCGTTTTGACTTTATGGTTATCTTTATTGGTCCATGACTGGTGGGTCGTTTGGCATCACTATTGGCTGGGTGAGGCGCTATCTCGGTGCGAAGAAACCACTCCTCGCGTGCCGCGCGACATGCATGTGCATCGTCTGCGGGTGGTTGGGAGGAGATTTAAACCAATAAGGATTCTGGGCGACCCGCTCCCAGGAGTCTCCCCCGATTTGATCCTTCGCTGGCCTTTGGATCTGGCTTATTTCGATCAACTGTGCCGGATCAGCCGTTCCATTTTTACATCTCGTTTTGACTTTATGGTTATCTTTATTGATTCATAACTGGTGAGTCATTTGGCATCGTTATTGGCTGAGTGAGGCGCTATCTCGGTGCGAAGAAACCACTCCGCGCGTGCCGCGTGACATGCATGTGCATCGTATGTGGGTGGTTGGGAGGAGATGGACCAACGCACACCCGCTGCTACTTTTCTGCACTACGACTGGTGGGCCGAGTTGGCTGCTGGTCCCACAGGCCTAGGCCTTGCCTTTGTTCTCGTTCGTGTGTGAGATCAATGAAGCCATGTCTCGCCGGTGGTTGGCTAGAGGAGAGAGATGGGTGTGGACTGATGCCTACGCACCCACACGTCGCATCATGACGGGTGGGCGGCATTGGCTGCTGGTCCCACACGTCCGTGGATGGGTTTGCTTTCCGGCCTGTGAGTTTTCCTTCTGCGACGATCCATGCGACTGCGTCCTGCCTGTGTCTCGTCTGGAGTTTGAACAGGAGAGAGAGAGATGAGAGATATGCTACCGCATACACACCCGCCGCTGCCTTTCGTTACTATGACCGGGGGGCCAAGATGGGTGCTGGTCCTACGTGTCCGTGGGTTGGCTTGTTACCGTTGAGTTTAGTCTCAGGTTGGAGAGAGCCGGGTCGTGCGTCGTGGTCTCGCTGACTCCTGCCGACTCCTACGCAGCTACGCCATGCCGGGTCCTGTCGTTGGTCATGGGTGTGCGCGTGCGCTTGTGCTGTAGCGCAGAACGTGCAAAAGAGTGAAAACCCAGCGGCAAGTTCCCTCCCATCCCGGGTCTCGCACCCCCTCCTTCCCTCTCCTTCTCCCCATCAGGCACCAATCCGCCGCTGCTTCATCTCCTCCACCGCCTTGTCTCCGGCCGCTGGCCTCCCAGCCGCCCCACCTCACAACGAAGTTTCCCGAGGAGCAATGCAAGCGAGGCCAGCAGAGGGAAGGAGCCGATCGAGGCCTTGCACGCTGGCTCGTCATCTGCTACGACATGTTCTGGATCCGCGCTGCCGCGTGCGATGGATCCGGATCAGAGAGCAGGTCGTCGCCACGGGATAGCAGGGGCGGCGGGTTCTTCACATCGGGGGCTGGCGAGCAAGGGAGGGTCAGGAGGCCGGCAGGACTTGCTAACGAACGACCATCGAGGTCGGCGGCGCTCTCGCTTTGAATGCTTTGCTCTCTTTCTCCTCCTCGCTGTGTTACGCCCTCTCTTCGGTTGGATTGCCTCTCCTTCATCGGTGGTGCGCTCTCGTCTACTGCAATGGCATCCATACTCTGGACTGCTGGTTGAGATTCGTTCTCCTTTCCTGACCTTGCTGTTTACCCTTATTTTTTCTACGCCCTGCTGATTTCGTGTTCTTCCTTTTGTCTCCTTCGTGCGCAGGTTGATTATTTTGCCGTCCTCTCGTGCGTCCACGTGGCACCGTTCTGGGCAATTAATTGAGGTGACACTCCACTCCATTTTCTTGCCTGCAAGATGTTTGATGAAATGCGTATTTGCTAAACTTTTTTTTTGTTCAGTTCATTTTGCTTGATCTTCATCCTTGGTCTTGTCGTCCTTCTTTCCTGCTTTCCTAGCCTGCTTATCCTTTCCAGGTTGGGTAAGTGGGCTGCTCTTTTGCTTGTCTGTGGATGACTATTCTTTTACCTGTCTGTGCACCGTGCCACATCATGCTTGTGCTCTGACTACTTCATCACCGTTTATTTAGCAGGTTCTAGGATCTCTTGTGTTGCTGCATCTTGATCTCCTGCTTTGTTGTAACTCTGTTCTGCTTCTCGAGGTTTGCTTCCTTTCTTTCTAGCTACATGCATGTTTTCCTTTTGCTGACTGAATTAGTTCAGTTATATTGATCAGTAGCATCTCTATATTATTAGACATATACTAGGAACGTGCTTCTTTAGTGTGGCCTTCTCTTTCTTATGCAAGAAGTGTGCCTTCTCTAATCTGACAATCATCTCATTTGTTGTTCTAAATAATTGATGCAGGATGGAGCAACATGCATAGAAGAAATCTACAGCCAATTTCTCTTGGTTGCGGCGTCTTCCACTGACAGTAACTCTACACAACAGCCTGCTAAGGTTGATTCTTGCAATAAAAAATATAAGTCTTGCATCATTCATAAAAAACATGGTAAATTTCCTTTATAAATGTTCTGCTTAAGAATACCTTAGTTAAGTCAATCAACGGTGAGTTGTGTTGTTACAACCATACTTAGGAAAATGCCCATCGGTGTGGCGCTCTACCAGGTTACCTCCTTCTTTATTACTGGGTTTTCTATTTTCAGTCCTATGGCCTGTATTTTTGTGGCGAGCGTCTTTTACGCTTAGTTACCAAACTTATCAATTAGCATGCCTATTTCTCTGCATTGGATGGCCTTTATTATTACTGTAAAGAATATAGTTTGAGGATAATCTGCCAATTCTTCTGTCTTGGATATAAACTAATTAGGCAGTTATAAATTGTCTTCAATTTTCCTGAACTGAACTACTTGCTGCCTGTGCTACTAAACGTAAAACTAAAAAATCTTTTACTGCCATTTTGTTGGTAGTTTCCATAATGAACTTGGTTTCTGTTCACACACATGTACTGCTACATTATCCTATAAATGTCTGAATTAAGTGAGAGGATATTGACATTTTGTCTCCCTGTCAGTTAGGATGGAAGCTTATAAGCTTAGATAATTTCTTAACCTTGGACTGGTTCTCGCCTGTGAGATTGCAGATGTGGTATATTGAGAAAACCAGTGTAATTCACTGGTCCAAAAGTTCCATTTCTTAATATGTTTTTGGAGAATGCTACCAGTAATCTTTTTCTTCTGCTCAGTCTGTCTAACTATAGAAAATGTACGACATGCCTGACAAACATATCTATTAGACATGCTTTTGCATCTGAACTTTTCCCCGTCTGCAGTTCTATTTTTTCTAGCTCAACATCATGTTTATCGTGCTACCAAGTTAGCTGTGAAGAACATGTGTAATGTGTTAGCCCCAAAGTATCAATAAGCTGTGCACATTGTGGTACATTGACAGTGCGATGAACCATTTGTACATATGGTCATGGTACGGATAAAGGAAAAGATGTTTAAACTTTTTTTAGGCGTCATACATGAAAAGTACCTTTGTTTCCATCGAGCTTATTTACTAAGAAAAGGTTACCACTATCCTTACTGACAATCATCTTACATGTTCTTAAGGTTTGGTCTCTTGCTCTCTTTACTTATGAATCAGACACTTTCCCTTTCTTTAGTACTTTCACTGTTTCACCTGGCTTTGACCTCATCCTTTGATGGTGTGTAGGTATGTAAGAGTGGTGATGATGTTACTTAAAGGAGGCCTCAACTTGCACCAAATAACAAATATATGGGCATGTGCAACGGCAACTTATGTAGGTGAGTAGGTATTTATGCTTAGTTTTGACTTGAGTACTAGAAAAGAGCTTGCTGACATATATAAGAGAATAGGCTACACATTCTTGAAATGAATCAGATTCTTAAACTAAACCACGGTGATGTATTCTAACTGAAAATAAGGGGAAAACAAACATCGTCCTGCCATTTAAATTATCTCATACTTGTGTATAAAAGTTGCATAGATTTTTCGTTCCCTATAGGTTTTTTAGAATTTCTGCGGTCTATTTGTTCCCTGTAGTATTTTAGAATTTCTGCACGATGGCACTTTCCACCTGGAAAAAGGATCTAGGCCGGCGACCCAGTTTTTGTTCAATAGACGTCCCATCTTCGAATGTAGCTCAGACCTGAGCAAGGGCATGGTAGCATGCTCATTCTAATTTTTTACTTAAGGTGGTTACACTTTCCTACTTTTTTGCTGAAAGAGAGTGAATTCAGTCATGAACTATAGCAGCGTTTTTGTTTACTGAATTTCGTTTTGCAATTTTTCAATATATATCACTCATTCTGTTGAATATCTATACCAATATAAAAAGACCCAAAGGGGCAGATCCAATTAATCTCGGCCATCAAATCATGTCAATCCAACGACTTAGACTGCTTTAATGTCGAGCGCTCAACACGTTTAGCGTGCAGTTAATTTCATGCCAAATATAGTGCTAATCACATAATAACACGCAAATAATATCCTACTTAATATCCGCATGCACTTAATATACTTCCAAATTAATGTGCATTGCACGTACACATTGACTAGTTTTTTATAGGAGCAGAGAAACTGGTTTGTTGAAGTAGCAGTTTGGTACCATCCTGTACACATTATCCGTGTGCTTATATACTAGTTTATTCAAATGTGCCTAATGTTTTTCTGTTCAGGTTTCTCAAAACTAACAGATGCTGCTCTCCAATCTGTTAGGAGGCTGAAGGTGGTAGCTTACCGAACTCTCATTTCCGGGAAAATCTGGAGATGTCTTGTTGTGGAGTTTCGTGGTCAACTTGCTCCAGCATAGATAGTCTTTCTAGACTAATTGTTTGTCAGTAACTAATATATACGTATGTTTGATTAGTTGCGCAAACATGCATGCATTGTTTTGTGTGGAAATTGCTTTATCTGGTCTGTTCTATAGCAATGTTTCTTGTGGCTGTTTAGTATAGATATTTAGATAGTTGCATAGGCATGCATGGTTCTGTGAGGAAATTATCTTCCCTGATATGTTTTCAGATGCTATTTAGTATCTTTATGTTGAGTTGTGTCTTGTGTGTTTCAAAGGTATTTATAATATGGTCGTTTGCATGGTGGGTCATGTCAGCGATGTACTTTGCATATTCATGATTCAAACTTTGTTGGGTATATATCTATATGAAGTTGTTTTTGAATGGCCCATGATTCTTTTTTATTAGTATTTTAGTTTAAACATTTCTCCTGAGAATCTTGATATCCAATTGCATATATATCCAGTCACGTTGGGGTAGTCTATGTTTTTTTTTACTCTGACCGGTTTCTTTTTTTATTTTACAGTTTGTACAATCTCTAAAGCTGCTACTCCTTTGTTCTGTTGGTCAAGATTTGTTCCCTCCTTTCTTACTAGCTGACACGTTACGTTGTGTTGTGGGTTTGAAAAGTAATTATGGTGACCATTTGCATGGAGGGTTATGTTAATTATGTTCTTTGCATATTCATGATTCAAACTATTTGTTGTGTAATTTAGTTTAGACATTTTGTTCTGAGAATCTTGATATCCAGCTGTATCGGTATAGTATAGTTTGTGAGTTTTCCCTCCGAATCTATATATGCAGTCAGGTTGAGATAGGTTATGAGTATTCTTAGTGTGGAACCAGTGGCAATGCTGCTTTCATGCTTTCATCAGAGGACGACATGCCAACCTTGCGCCATTTGGCTCTATGTGAACAAAATATGCATGCTTAAGGATATATTTTCAAAGATAAATTATCCTTTATTTTTTACTTTAAAGGGTTTGAATTAGTACCCTAAGTAGTTGGTAAAACCTAATTCTACTAACGAAGTCAAATATTTTTCATCTTAAAATGCTTGCTCAAGCATAAAGTTGTTGAAACAATGTAAATATTTTCAACGCGCACATGGTTTTAAATGGGTCTCCGTGCCATTTGGCGCAACGGGTCATCTAGTGCATATATACGCCATCGTGCATTCACGCATGGACAACACAACAGCACTCGTCAAACTTTTGGCACCCTGTGCAATTCTATATTGGCTTGAGCGTGTGTAGGTCGACACCGAAAACAAAAATGAATGAGATACACATAGGAATGTGAGGCGTTGGGAAAAAATCACGTGCTTGCATCTATTGTTCGTGGAGCTAAAAAGCTTGAAATTTCGGGGAGGTCTATAAGAAGACGTATCGCACGTGATTGTCCATCCACGGGACAGCCGGATGAAACGACTTATCAAGCAAGCTGAGGTTGGTGTTCCAAAAAAGAAAAGCAAGTTGAAGTCGAGGGGCACACTAATTGTTGTCATGTACTCAGCTAATAGGGAAAACAGTGCATAGACAAATGAGTGGGAAGGAAAATCTAAGGGAGAAGCTGTAAACCATCCCAAATTATTGTCAATAAAAAGGTGGGCAAGCATTAAACATGTGGTTAACGAACATGTACGTAAGCTCTGAGGTTGATGTTGCTTCATTTAGTTTGTACGAATCAGAAGAGCAAAGTTTGCTTGATCTACCCTTATTTCCTTCTGACGAGTGAGGGGTGGGCATAGCAAGCTTTTCTCAACACAATAAGTACATAAATATCTTTTTTTTCCTGATGTTTTTCTTAAATATAATTTGATCAGTATGCCCCCAGGGATACATACAGAAATCAACAAAGATGCAAGAAAGGCAGTGTCGGAACTCGCACTTGCCTAATTAAACGTGCCACTTCCATTCAGCACCTGAAGCCAAAAAAACCCCAAGGTCCTTCAGAGGATCTCAATTTGCACGTCGGGGTAGTCTTTGGGTGAAAAGAAGTCCAAGGCACATTCCCTGCCTCTTCTTACATCAAACTCTAACCACACCAATGTAGTCTTACATCAGGCTTGTTCTAGCGAGGCCTAATATGCAGAGTAAAAAACAGAGTATGTTGAACCAGCAGGCCCATGAAGTAAAAACAGTTTCACACTCCCTAGTAGAAAAAATTACATATGGCTGGCACAAATGCGACCAAGCTTTTCTCGACATAAGTAAATAAATATGATGTTTTTCTATACACATTATTAGATCAACAAGCCCCTAGAATATGTACACAAACAAACAAAGACGCCGGAAATGTTGTGCCTATTTGTCGCACTTCACTCCTTCAGGCATATACAACACCTAAAGCCAAACTCCAAGGTCCTTCAGAAGACCTCACTGTCATGGTCCAGGAACCACGCGAGCAAGAGAGAAGGTTTGCCACTCCCTACAACAAATTTACAACTAGAAGAAATGTAGTTGCAGAATCATTTTGCTAAGAATTTGAATTTGCTGCAGGATGAGGTTCTTCTCAGCTACTTACGCAGCAAGAGACGTGGGAACTCAGGAAGGAGATGCTTATGATGATCTTACCATGTACATAATGCATTTTCCCGGACTTCTCAAATGGCGGTTATTGTTGCTGACTGGCGTTGTGTACTATTTTATAGTGGGATTGAGATTCTGCTCATCATGTTATCCTATTTGTTGGCTGTGGGTGTCTGTTGTCGTCATTTTTGTTGAGATGGTGTATTTATCGGTTTTATATTACATACAGGTTGTTCATTGGTAGAATGGTAGTATATGTTTCGCCGAGAATTTATTCCGTGCAACTATGATGTTTTCGCTTCTCTGTTTAGAGTTGGATTCTAGTTGTCTGATGTGCTTGATCCTGTGATAGTAGGCTAGCAGCATTGCATTGGTGCTCACTGATGATAGAATATAAATCAGTTGTGGCTAGCTGCAGGAGCGAACCTAGCTCAACTCTATCAGGTGAGTTTTGTGATGAGTTGACAGTTAGCAAATTGGCATTATGCAGTCCAGTGGTTTACCACATTATGCAAAGTGAAATTTGCTATAAGAAGGTTCTATCTTTGTGATGTGATGATTGAACCAACTGTTTTTCTTTAATAAGAGAAAAAAGAAGTGATCTGTTTCTTTAATGATTTCGATTGGCAGTATCAAAATGGGTGCTGTAAGTTTCATTTGAAAAAATGCACAGTTTGCCATCTATGCGGAAACAACAAATTTGGAGCAATGTAGTTTATATTAGCACATTTTATTTTATTCAGAAAGCACTTGGAAACATGGAAGGTGGTCAGGAAATAAGATGGATCAACAACTCACTCATGATGGACAATAAATTAGTAAGATATCTCCCATGCGTGCAGGATATGCGTTCAAGTCGCCGGTAAAGAATGGCAGGCACGCCAACCCTTGGCTGATGTTAGTTGGGTTCTCTGCTCCTGCATATATATAGATGGCAGCACAAGCCCTATCATTCATTCAGGACAATCGCCAAACTTTGACATCATGTGAGTGAATTGCAAAAAACCACCACATTGACGTCTAGATTTGCAGAAAACACCGGTTTACAAATTGGGAACAAAAACCACTGATTCTCAACCTAATCTTTTGCAAAAAACACTGATCAGTCGATTTGGGCATTTTAAACGTGATTATGACATGTGGGTCCCACATTTGATGACATGGCATAACGGTTCATGGTAAACGACGTAGACTGGTCTTTTTTGCAAAGAACCCCTCCGTCCAAAAACAAATCTCCTACCCCCACCCCGATCCAGATTGGATCGGTCGTTGACGTAGGCCACCGCCGCCGTGGCGTGCACCAAGGTGCTCGTCGCCTCCTTTCTACTGGGCGCAGCACCGGAGCAAGCGGCCGCGAGCAGCGGCGGCGGCCGGAGCATGAGCGCGCGCAGCGGTGGCGGCCGGAGCATGTGCGCGAGCGGCGGCGGCGGCCTGCAGCACGGCCGCGAGCAGCGGAGGCGGCGCGCGGCATGAGCGCGAGCAGCGGAGGCGGCGCGCGGCACTGGTTAAGCGGCGGCGAGGTGAGCTCGCAGCCGCTCAAGAGCTCCGACTAGGTAAGCTCGCAGCAGTCGCGTGCCTGTGCTGGTGCCCTCTGCTCCTGCTCCCGGCAGCCCAAAATCCATTGTCGGAGGTGATAGCTTTTTGTTTTTTGACTGAAGGTTCTCTCCGTAAATTTGCAGGGACTGTTTTGTAAATTTAGAAAAGCCCTCATGTAACGTCGTATAACTGAACCGTTATGCCATGTCATCAAATGCGGGACCTGCATGTCATAATCACGGTTAAAATGACCAAATCGACTGATCAGTGTTTTTTGCAAAAGATTAGACCAAGAATCAGTGGTTTTTGTTCCAAATTCGTAAAACAGTGTTTTCTGCAAACCTAAGCCTCAATGTGGTGGTTTTTTGCAATTCACTCACACCATGTAGAACTCATTGCATTGGCATAAGTGTGTGTAGGTCAATACCAAAAGCAAAAAAGAATGAGAGAAACACATAGAACTACGAGGCGTCGGAAAAAAAGCACGTGCCTACAGGAGGTGACTTTGCGGAGCTAGAGCAGCGTGAACCACCGGAGAGGGCGGAAGAAGATGTATCGCACATGATTATCCATCTACGTGCTGTCCTAACGAAACGGCTTTGCAAGCAAGTTGAGGTCGAGCGGCACACTAGTTGTTATGTACTCAGCTAGTAGGAAAAACTATGCACAAGGCACAAGCTAATAAGTGGGAAGAAAAAATTGAGGGAGAAGCTAAAGTAGATCAGAATTCAGAAGTAAGCTTAGAAGTTGTTGCTTCTTCATTTATTTTGTTGGGATCAGAAGTGAAAAGTTTGCTCGATACAACAAAGGGAAGCACTAGGAGTAGTGAGCCCTGCCGCTGAGTTGTTTCTTTCCTCCCCTAATTACGTGCTTCTGGTTATGTTTCTTTCCTCCGCAATTACGTGCTTCTGGTTACGTGTGCTTCGATCCTCACTGCTGACCTCCCCTAATTAGCATGCCCTCACAGCTGACCTCTCTGCCCCACGTCAATTGCATGCTTCTAGACATGATGCATGACATTGAGTATCCCCCCGTCAGTAATATTTGCATCCATCGTAATAGGATTGCTATCTTTTTCTATTGACTAAACTGAATAGTGATTTTTTTTCAAATAGAAAATTTATTTCCACTTGTTTTAAAAGCATCAATCTCTTGCTTCCATCGACTATAAAACCCAAATAGTAATATATATTTTTAGGGCTAATGGCAGGTGATCTGCCTTTTCATTATAGTTCAGGAATTTACAGGGGGAAAGTCTGAAGCCCTAAGGCAGACAAAAAAGATAGAGAAACAGTAGACTTACAAAGCTAAGGCCTCACATTGGCCATGTCCAAGTATGCTAAGTCAGACCTGGCTAAGCAAGCCACCGTATCAGCAGTTGAAGACAGGTTTTGGAATATTCTTCGGTTACCTGCAGCTTTGGCGGCCGCTTACCCGCCCCCAGGACCGGGACGCCATCAACACCCTCCTCACCGATCTTCCCTCGATGGCCTTCCGCGTGGCACCCCCGCTGCCGCCCCCACCACCGGAGCCCGATTAGGCCTGCTGTTCGGGCTGCTGTGCGTGTGTGTGTTCTTTTCGTTTCAGGGCTTGTTGAGTTGTGCCCTCAGCATTAACCCTTTGTGCTACTATGTGTGTTTGTGGAACTTCTGTGTGTGTGTGAACCTTGTTGGATGTTTGCTTTGGGCGGTTTGCTTTATATATAAAGCGGGGCGAAAGCCTTTTTCGGTAATATTCCAGGCAAAGTATAGCGCAGCTGCTGCCTTTTTCTGCTGCCCATAGGCAAAACTTCACCAGGTTGCGATGGAGGTGAACGGCAAGGTTGCTTGAAGCTGAAAGTTAGGCAACATGGTGTTGATCTTCTGCCACACTTCCTTTGCAAATGGGCAGCCACAGATCA
Source organism: Thinopyrum elongatum (assembly GCA_011799875.1). Lineage (NCBI taxonomy): Eukaryota > Viridiplantae > Streptophyta > Magnoliopsida > Poales > Poaceae > Thinopyrum > Thinopyrum elongatum. Next base: position 529,469,102 of record CM022299.1, read on the forward strand.
GGTGAGCGGCAGTCTCAATCGTTTGGTCGCAGAGGGAGCAGGTGTCGTTGTGTTCACATCCTCTCGCGTGGAGACGATCAGCAGTTGGCAGTCTATTTTGAGACAGAAGCCAACCAAAGAATTTGATCTTTCCCTCCACCTTTGCTTTCCAAAGGGCATTCAACTCAGGCTTCGCAATGGTTCCGATGAATTGGGCATCATAAGCAGTGGCAGCAGTGTATGATTTGCTGTCGTTCCATTTCCACTCAATGTCATCCGGTTGATCCGAGAGATTAACCCCTTGTATCCGGTGCCAAAGGTCAATGAAACTGAGCAGATCCTCAGTGGTGCTAAGTTGCTCGATTCCTTTCATCCAGCGGCCCCGATGGAGAGCAGCCGCCACCGAGGCATTTTTCCTCCTTGCAAGCTTATGGAGGTTTGGGGCGATGTCCTTGGGTGCAGAACCATTTAGCCATGAGCTACTCCAGAATTTAGCACTTAGACCGTCACCAAGCTTGACAATTGTGGAGGCGTTGAACAGCTGCATGTCAGTGCTAGTGCATGGAATTTGCAATCCAACCCAAGGCCTGTTGGGGTATTTCCAGGAGTACCAAGCCCACCTTAATCTCAAAGATCTGCTGTAGAAAGCTGATGGAAATATGCCCTAGAGGCAATAATAAAATGGTTATTATTATATTTTCTTAATCATGATAAAGGTTTATTATTCATGCTAGAATTGTATTGACCAGAAACTTAAATACATGTGTGGATACATAAACAAATAACGTGTCCCTAGTGAGCCTCTACTAGACTAGCTCGTTGATCAAAGATGGTTAAGGTTTCCTAACCATAGACATGAGTTGTCATTTGATAACGGGATCACATCATTAGGAGAATGATGTGATGGACAAAACCCATCCGTTAGCTTAGCATATTGATCGTTCAGTTTATTGCTATTGCTTTCTTCATGTCAAATACATATTCCTTCGACTATGAGATTATGCAACTCCCGGATACCGGAGGAATACCTTGTGTGCTATCAAACGTCACAACGTAACTGGGTGATCATAAACATGCTCTACAGGTATCTCCGAAGGTGTTTGTTGAGTTGGCATAGATCGAGATTAGGATTTGTCACTCCGAGTATCGGAGAGGTATCTCTGGGCCCTCTCGGTAATACACATCATAAGCTTGCAAGCAAATGACTAAGGAGTTAGTCACGAGGTGATGTATTACGAAACGAGTAAAGAGACTTGCTGGTAATGAGATTGAACTAGGTATGAAGATACCGACGATCGAATGTCGGGCAAGTAACATACCGATAGACAAAGGGAATTACGTATGTTGTCATAAGGTTCGACCGATAAAGAACTTCGTAGAATATGTAGGAGCCAATATGGGCATCCAGGTTCCGCTATTGGTTATTGACCGGAGAGGTGTCTCGGTCATGTCTACATAGTTCTCGAACCCGTAGGGTCCGCACGCTTAACGTTCGTTGACGATATAGTGTTATATGAGTTATATGATTTGGTGACCGAATGTTGTTCGGAGTCCCGGATGAGATAACGGACATGACGAGGAGTCTTGAAATGGTCGAGAGGTTAAGATTGATATATAGGATGATGGTATTCGGACATCGGAAGAGTTTCGGAGTGCACCGGGTAGTCATCGGGTCACCGGGTAGTCATCGGGTCACCGGAAGGGATTCCGGACACCCCCAGTAAGTGTATGGGCCTAATGGGCCAAAAGGGGGGAACAGACCAGCCCCTGGTGCGCCCCTTCTTTGGACAGCAGGCCCTAGGGGAAGGAAAGGGGAGGGGTGACCCCTCCTTCCTTTCCCTCCTCAAGGGAGAAAGGAAAGGGGGGGGGGGCACCCTCCCCTGCCTTTCCCCCGCACCTATATAAGGCAGGGGGCGCGGCTTGGGAGAGACCCCAAGTAGGATTCCTCCTACTTGGGCGCCTCATTTGGCTGCTCCTCCCTCCCTCCCACCTATATATACATGGGGAGGGGGCGCCACACAAGGACACAACATTCTCTTAGCCGTGTGCAGCGCCCCCGTCCACCGTTTACACCCCCAGTCATATTTTCGTAGTGCTTAGGCGAAGCCCTGCGGAGATAGCTTCACCATCATCGTCACCACGCCATCGTGCTGCCGGAACTCATCCACTACCTCGTCGTCTTGCTGGATCAAGAAGGCGGAGGACGTCATCGAGCTGAACGTGTGCTGAACGCGGAGGTGTCGTACGTTCGGTGCTCGATCGGTTGGAATGCGAAGAAGTTCGACTACATCAACCGCGTTGTCAAACGCTTCCGCTTACGGTCTACGAGGGTACGTAGACACACTCTCCCCCTCTCGTTGCTATGCATCTCCTTGATAGATCTTGCGTGTGTGTAGAATTTTTTTTGTTTTTCCATGCAACGTTTCCCAACAAAACCTAGGTTTTTTATTCCAAGGCCCCCAAGCTTTTTTGGGGAGCATACTTGTTGCCAATTGACTGCACAGTGGCCTCCTTTGGCCTCTTCGTCTCCTTTCCAAAGAAAACTTCTTCGAAGCTTGTTAATCCTCTTTACAACCCACTTGGTTGGAGCAAAAATTGTCAGATAGTACGTGGTCAAGGAGGTTAACACCGAGTTGATGAGAGCCACCCGTCCCATCTTGTTAAGTAATTTCCCCTTCCAGCCCGCAAGCTTTGCTGCGATTTTATCAATGAGCACTTGAAAATCTACCCTCCGAAGCTTGCGAATACTCAGAGGCATCCCAAGGTACTTGCATGGGAGGGAGCTGATTTCACCCTCAATTTCAGCTAGAACCTCCTCAATAACATGGTCCTCACATGCAATTGGGTATGCTGCTGATTTGCTGAAATTTGTGCAGAGGCCGGAGATCTTGCCAAATGCTGCAAGGATGGATTGAAGAGTAGCCACTTCAGCTCGGACAGGATTCATGAATAGGGCAGCATCGTCTGCGTAAAGACTGACTCTGACTGAGGCACTGTGATGATTGATTGGACTAAAATATGTTCCTCAGTAGCTTTGTCGAGGATTCGTTGTAGGGGGTCAATGGCCAGCAGGAAGAGCAATGGCGAGAGCGGGTCACCCTGTCTCAGACCTCTTCGGTGAAGAAAAGGAGCCCCAGGTGCATGTTGGAGATATGCCCTAGAGCCAATAATAAAAGTTATTGATTATCTCCCTGTTCATAATTAGGTTTATGTTCCATGCTATAACTGCTTTGGTTCTCGAGTCTGCAATAACCACGAGGCTTGGAGGAAGACTCATATGCACGTGTGGGATAATAAACGGTAAAATGTATTCCTAGTCTGGCCTCTAAGACTAGCTCAAGTGTTGCATGATGGTTCTGTTTTCCTGATCATGGGCATGTCTATGCCAGCAACTTCGAGGGCACAATGTTAGAAGAACATTTGTGTTGAATCGACCCGAATTGATGTTATGCTATGAGATACATTCGTCACAAGTTAATGGTTAATAACACAGAGATGGTTAACGTTTGCATGATTCCTCAGACCATGAGAGTATCGAGTTTCTTCATGCTTGATTCATGAACTTTGGGGTTTGTTAAACGTCATCCGTAACTTGATGGCTATTACGGCGGCTTACGGGTTCATGGGAAAGTATGTCAAGTAACTTGATAGCTCAAGATTGGGATTTGCTCCTCCGACGATGGAGACATATCTCTGGGCCCTCTCGGTGTTACGATATCCATCATCGTCTGGGCAGACACATTGTGATTTGATCACAGGGATGCTGGAACACAGGAACGAGAAAAGAGAACAATACCGGTAACGAGGTAACTGGCATAGTGGACAAAGTTGTTGATCCACGGGGATGCCAATACATATCACCTCGGGTATTTGTAACATATCGCGAAGCAACAGGAATAGCACACGGCAACTGGAGGTTCACTCGAATATTTATTCGTGTGGGTATAGGGGTCAATATGGGTGTCCACGGCTCCGATGTTGATCATTGATCGGAAAGGGTTCCGGTCATGTCTATACTTCACCGAACCTATAGGGTCACACACTTAAGGGTCATCTATCTGCTGAATACTAGACAGGGAGTTTGAGAGAAATTCGCCGAAAAAGTTTCGGAGACAACGGAAGAGTTCCGGAGAGAGAATAGCGAAATAGTTTCGTAAAACCGAAAAGTTGTTTTGGGGTATACCATTAAGTCAAATTGGTTTCGGGACACGCCTGATAATTCTTGGAGGGTGCTAGAATCATTCTGGAAACTTCTGGGAATTTTCCAGGATAAAAACCGGAAATGTTCCGGAGCTGCCGAAACCACTTCAAATGCTTTTCGCAGATGAAAATCACTAATCCGGAATTGTTCTGGAACGCGTTGAAAATTATTTTACTGGGTACTGGAAATGTTCTAAGCCCACATAAATATTTTCAGTTCGAACGGACGCTGAAAAATGTCGTCGTGAATAGTGAAAGTGCTTTTTGGGATATTTTTTGGAGAGCCACCTTTTTGGACTTGGTCAAAGTTCTAGAAGGAAGTGGCTTACAAGGGAAGGAACCCCATTTGGGGGGGGGGGGGGGGGCTAGGGGTGGCCGGCCATGGGTGGTGGAGCTCCACATGGCATCCCATTTTGTCCTTAACACCCTCATGTGTGACCTAATGCATGGGGTTTTTTGGTAATTTGTGGAGGCACACTACCCCTTGGCTTTCCTATAAATAGAGGAGGTGAGGGCTGCCATCTCTTCATCCCTTGCTCTCATACACATGCCATGACATTTCTGGCTTCTCTCTCCGTCCCAGCGAAATAGTTTCGTAGAGCCGAAAGGCTGTCTGGGTTCCAGTGGGAACTAGTTCTGGACGGCGAAGCCCTGCCGGATAGATGACACCGTATGTGTGCAACCCCGTAGAGAGGTCGTAGTTTCGATCTTTGTGCCCGAGGGGCTGTTTTGAGAGTGCCTCCCGAAAGGCTGTCCAAGTGACGGTCCGAGTTCTGTGAGTCCTCCCGAAGGGCTGTCCGAGTGACCGTCCGAGTTTTGAGGGTCCTCCCGAAGGGCTGTCCGCGACACCGTCCGAGGGACTGTCCGACCGCCTCCCGGAGGGCTGTCCGTGGGGCAGATAAGGGAGTACATCCTCGCGGTTGGGAGGTTGTAAATCCTAGCTGCGGGGATCTGCACTGCCGATCGTCATCGACTCTACTTCCGCTACGCTACGAGTCGGTAACGAAAATGATCAAACCTTTTATGCAGTCTCCATAGTGGTCCTGGGTTGGTGCGTAGGTCAGAAATTTTTTGTTTTCTGTCGCGTTACCCTACAGTGGCATCATGAGCCGTGCTATGCGTAGATGCAGGTTGCGACCTAGAATACATAGAGATGTATGGGTGTTGCACAATATAATTAGGTAGTAGATGAGTTCTATTACTGAAAATTATTTGTGCGGGTAGCAGATGAAATCTGTTACCTGATATTCTTGTTGCTTCCCTGGAATTTGCATATTTCTGATCTTGATAACAGCATGGTGGAGTTTCAATGTTCTGGCAATCCGCGATCCTGATTGATCAACGAAGTGCTAACAGTTCATTGAATTCCACCGTAGTTAAAAAGAAAGATGAAAATTCACAGACGAAAGGGCAATGCAGATATGATCTGCACGGGGGTCATGCATATGATGAAGTTCAGTATGGGGCTCGAGATTTTATTATCTCGTGTTTCATACACCCCGCGAAGTTAATCTAGCGACTTGAATTATCATACTTGATGATGAATGTTGGTAGCTTCGGTTTGTTTCGAAACCTTAGATGCCACGTAAAACAAGTTTTTGCATGAACCGATTAGAGACGTCTAACTTGTTTTTGCAGGAGGGTTTGCATGTGCATATGATGTGGTATAGCAGTGCTCATAATAGTTTGATTATGTATGAGATGACTATATGATGTAAATTGATTAACATGACCTGCGTGTCATGATTCGGCATGATGGCTGGAGCCATATGATTGTCACTTTAAAAGACATGTGTGCCAACCTTTTGTAATGCACTTATTTTATTAGCTATAGAGATAGCAATATTATCTGGTGCATCGACAAGGTGGTGGCAATCTTCGCGAAGGTGAACACCGACGCGAATGCCGGAGACGAAGAAATACAAGACTTCTCCGTCAGAAAGGGCTATACCATATCATGCTATTATGAATTGCCTGAGATGTTTATCCCTTATGATGCACCCTTTTTGATTGCGCGGTAGTCGCTTTTTATTAGGGTGATCTCTCACAAAAATATTAAGTAGTTAGTGTTCTCCCAAGTGTAGCACCGTCACGGCACCTAACTTTTCGAAGTGCGTCATGTTTCCATGAGTACAAACGATTAGGGATGTGTGAGGCGGGTGAGTTGAGACCTCGCAGCGAGATCACTTGGTTGTCTTGACGTTCTAGCTTGAAAGTCCTGAGCTCGGAACACGCCCATCGAAAGATGAAAAGAGTCACATAGAGATGTGATCAGCATGTTGGCCTACCGATTGAAGTTCCCGTCATCAGTGATGTTCTCATCAATGGCGTGCAATTGAAATGCGGATCTTGAATCACTCACAATCAATTATGAGAGATAATGATTTGAGTGGGAGCGCACTATTGAATTAACTTGTTTAATTCTCAGTGCAATTAATTTTGAACACTGTCTAAGTGTGATTTGCTAATAGTTGTAGAATAATGGCTGGCGTTTCCACCTTCCCTGTTAAAATTGAATAGCTGTTAAATATCTGGTTAAACCTTTACGGTTGGTAACATAATGTGAGGATTGTCCTCAAGAGTGCCGAGAAGGACTTTGTCCTATCGCATACTTTCGGTATTCTCCCCCTAATGCTATGGACCATGTGACTCTCGTCCTTCGATCCAAAAGCTAGAATTCCGTTATGGTCAAAGTGCAATATGTTTGCTTCCATGAGACCCGAACTTCGAAAGTTTGGGATAGTTATATGATATTCATGGAACTGAAATTCATTTTCAGATACAAACAAAGCAATGTTTGTTTGCAAACTATTAGTAAAGGTGTTTACTATGCATTAGACTGATAAGAGAGGGATCCAGAAGAACGTCTGTCATATGATGAAAGGTGAATAAAACAACAACTTAAAGAGAAAGGAAGTGTCCGAAGGGTGTTAGTGAAACTTTCACGCCTAGGAAGTCCGGGGCTAACGCCACTCTTAAGTTGGGTGCTTCTTCTGACAGTAGGAGAAATGCTAAAAGTTAAACTGTTAGAAGTATAAAGGCAGAAAGAAAGAAAGAAGACTGGAATATCCAGCTCATGTATGAATGTCATACAAGTTTTTGATGTATAGAAAGCTGGTCAAAGATATAGTTCTTGGGAATTATGGTTAAACATGTTAATCACTAATTCTTGGGTATTGTGAGTTAATCACAAAGATACCCGCTCGATTGCATTCTGTTGCGAATCAATGTAAGAACTACTATGGCCTAAAAGACTAGCCAGGAATGAGGTTTAGATACACATAGGGAACATAGCAAATGTTACTATTCCTTCCATCGGTGTATTACCTATGTATTTACTTTCATAATTCATTTTAGAGTTTCACACTCTAGCCCTTTGCATAAGGTATCTTGCTAGAAGGTTGTTCATAAGAGAACTTTTGATGTTCGGTGTTATGAATAACATAAGGGTCATACTTTCATTATGAATGAGATGTATGTTATGAATATTGATAATAATACATTACCTCTATATTTACTTTCATAATTCATTTTAGAGTTTCATACACTCTAGCCCATTGCACAATGTTTGTTGCAAAAGAGTTGTTCATAAAAACAACAATTGTTGTTCAGTATTATGAAATACATGAAGGGCCATGCTTCCATCCAAGATGGGACGTATGTTATGAATATTGATGGTAATATGATACATCCATAACACTGACGCTAAATGTCGCAAGACTAAAAGAATACCACACAAGTGTGGCACTGCATTTGGTCACATTGGAGAAACCCGCATGGAAAAATCCATTGTGATGGATTTTGAAGTCGTTTGATTTTGAATCATCTGACACTTGCAAATTTCCTTCGAAAAGTGAAGTGACTGAAATACCGTTCATAGGCCATAAGGAACGAGCAACAAACTTATTGGTGATCATACATTTTGATGTGTGTAGTTCAATAAATGTTGTTGCAAGTAGTGGATTTATCTCTCTTCAGAAATGACTCAAGTAGATATATGGATATTTGCTTGATGAGACGTAAGTCTAGATCTTTTGAATTCATTCAAAAGGTTTTCAAAAATGAAGTAGAAGTTATTGCAACAAGAAAATTATGTTTCTACAATTCGATTGCAGAAAGGAATATTTGAGTTACAAGTTTAGCGAATGTCTGATGAGTTGTGAAAGGGGTTCCATAACTTGCACCTCCCGGAACACCACTGCAAGTGGAAAGTCCGTGAAGATGTAATCGAACCATTTATGACATGGTAAGATCAAAGATGACATAAATAGATTTGCCATTATCCCTTTTAAAAGGTGATGCTTTAGAGACTGCGGCTTTTACACTGAAAAGAGCTCCATCGGTCTGTTGAAATGACACCATGGTATGGTACGCCCAACCATGTTATATCTTTTCTTAACATTTGGAATATGGGGCTTGTGTAAAAGGTTACAAACCTATTCCAAATCAGACAAGTGCTACTTTATAGGTTATCCCAAGTCATTGGGTATTCCTCCCTCACTATACTGAGGCAAATAGGTTTGCCACAAAGAACGGTATGTTTTTAAAGAAAATGGTTCTTTCAAAAAGGTGAGTGGGAGAACAGTGCAACTCGATGAGATAACCAGTATCTTCGTCATCAGATCAAAGGAAAGGAACCTTGGAAGTGATTCCGGAGTTTCGTACTGCGACTGATACGGAAGTCTCTACAATAAAATGTATGGAGTTCGGTCGAACTTGCAGCTGAACCACGTAGGCAAGGCTCGTGCAAACCTCTCAGGTGCGCATACGAGATATTGTTGTTAGACAACAGTATACCTACGATACACAAGGAAGCTTTGATGGGCCCTGACTCCGGGATTGGCTAAATGCCAATATAATCCAAGGTAGTTTTCATAAAATGATTCAAGATTTAAATCTTGATAAACCCTCCGGAAGACTTAGAGTCTAACGGATTGTATTGGAACTATAAACTGATACGGATAAAAATGTTTTATCCATAAAAGCTCGACTTGTTGCAATAACAAATTCAAGGAGTTGACTACGATGAGATTGTCTCACCGTAGTGATGCTTAAAGTCAGATCGGGTTGAACTAGCAATTAATACATATTTCAATCAAGAGATATGAAACAAGGATGACGAAAGGATTTCCATCTGATGGGAATGAAACCAAGGACTTGCATGTGTTACAGTCCAAGGTATTTTGTCAGTCCAGAGGATGCTAGTGAGTGTGCAAACTTCAGAGTTCCACCGATGGATAGAAGAGAGCAAAATGGAGTTGGAATCTTCGTGTTTTGATGAAATGGTCAAAGGGGTTTGACTTCATCAATGGGTAACAAAGATGCTTGTGATTCAAGAAAGTAAGTGGGAGCATAATAATATTTCTAAACACCTTGTGTGCTTGACACATTGTTAAATGGAAATAAATTTCTTGACACGAATTAGGACTTCATTTGAAAATAGTTTTTCGATGAAGTGCTTGGGCTAAACAGCCTTGATATTAGGCATGATAATCTATGGAGATAGATTTACCTAATGGGGCTAAGCAATGAATACATATTGACAAGATGCTAAAACCATTAGCATTTAAAACGCCAAGGAGTGATTCTTGCCGAAGTCACATGGAAAGAGTTTTGCAAGACTCAGTGTCCCTAAAACACTGATGAGCAAAATACATGATGGAGATTCCACACACCTTCATGTTTGGATTAATCATGTATTCCATGGTATATAAAAACAACCAGATATGTCCAATACTCCAAAGTTGTTGCGAGTATAGATACCAAAGTGATCAAAGTACTGATCATGGGACAACAGTGAAAAATGGCATTGAGTACTAGAGTAGTACTGATCATGGGACAATAGTGAAAAATGGCATTGAGTACTAGAGTAGTACTGATGACATGTTTTCTCGCAAGCAGAGATTATGAAGTGCTCGTTGTAAGTAATTACATCGATACAGTCTTCATCAATGCACCATGCGATTTTCAATTTAAACTGAGGGATTTGTGTTACACACAATGTGGTGGCACAGTTAGTTGGAAATGGTTCCAAACAGGTTACTGTGGCGAATTCTATAACAAAGGCTAAATATGTTGACGCTTTAGAAGCGACAAAGAAGTTGTTGAATCATATAGTTCATTCATGAACTTAGTATGGTTCCAAGATGGCTTTGGTCAATGGGACACTATTGCAGATAGTTGCTCCATAGCTCAGTCTGAGGAATCAGGTTTCGACCAAAGATTCACACATATGCAAAGCCAAGTCCACACAAAATATGAATTTTGTGAAAGCGTGAAAACGCGAGGATATGCAAAGATACACACGGAGCTGAAGTCGTCAGATCCGTTGGACATCAGGCTATACCACAAGTGAATCATATTTACACCGGTGTGCCACAGGTGTAAAGTGCAATAGCATTAACTAGATTATTGACTCTAGTGCAAGTGAGAGTCTGTAGGAGATATGCCCTAGAGGCAATAATAAAAGTTATTGATTATCTCCCTGTTCATAATTAGGTTTATGTTCCATGCTATAACTGCTTTGGTTCTCGAGTCTACAATAACCACGAGGCTCGAAGGAAGACTCATATGCACGTGTGGGATAATAAATGGTAAAATGTATTCCTAGTCTGACCTCTGAGACTAGCTCAAGTGTTGCATGATGGTTCTGTTTTCCTGATCATGGGCATGTCTATGCCAGCAACTTTGAGGGCACAATGTTAGAAGAACATTTGTGTTGAATCGACCCGAATTGATGTTATGCTATGAGATACATTCATCACAAGTTAATGGTTAATAACACAGACATGGTTAACGTTTGCATGATTCCTCAGACCATGAGAGTATCGAGTTTCTTCATGCTTGATTCATGAACTTTGGGGTTTGTTAAACGTCATCCGTAACTTGATGGCTATTACGGCGGCTTACGGGTTCATGGGAAAGTATGTCAAGTAACTTGATAGCTCAAGATTGGGATTTGCTCCTCCGACGATGGAGACATATCTCTGGGCCCTCTCAGTGTTACGATATCCATCATCATCTGGCCAGACACATTGTGATTTGATCACAGGGATGCCGGAACACAGGAACGAGAAAAGAGAATAATACCGGTAATGAGGTAACTGGCATAGTGAACAAAGTTGTTGATCCACGGGGATGCCAATACATCTCACCTCGGGTATTCGTAACATATCGCGAAGCAACAGGAATAGCACACGGCAACTGGAGGTTCACTCGAATATTCATTCGTGTGTGTATAGCGGTCAATATGGGTGTCCACGGCTCCGATGTTGATCATTGATCGGAAAGGGTTCCGGTCATGTCTATACTTCACCGGACCTATAGGGTCACATGCTTAAGGGTCATCTATCTGCTGAATACTAGACAGGGAGTCTGAGAGAAATTCGCCGAAAAAGGTTCGGAGACAACGGAAGAGTTCCGGAGAGAGAATAGCGAAATAGTTTCGTAAAACCAAAAAGTTGTTTCGGGGTATACCATTAAGTCAAATTGGTTTCGGGACACGCCTGATAATTCTTTGAGGGTGCCAAAATCATTCTGGAAACTTCTGGGAATTTTCCGGGATAAAAACCGGAAATGTTCCGGAGCTGCCGAAACCACTTCAGATGCTTTTCGCAAATGAAAATCACTAATCCGGAATTGTTCTGGAACACGTTGAAAATTACTTTAGTGGGTATTGGAAATGTTCTAAGCCCACATAAATATTTTCAGTTCGAACGGACGCTGAAAAATGTTGTCGTGAATAGTGAAAGTGCTTTTTGGGATATTTTTTGGAGAGCCACCTTTTTGGACTTGGTCAAAGTTCTAGATGGGAGTGGCTTACAAGGGAAGGAACCCCATTTGGGGGGCCCCTAGGGGTGGCCGGCCATGGGTGGTGGAGCTCCTTGGAGCTCCACATGGCATCCCATTTAGTCCTTAACACCCTCATGTGTGACCTAATGCATGGGGGTTTTTGGTAATTTGTGGAGGCACACTACCCCTTGGCTTTCCTATAAATAGAGGAGGTGAGGGCTGCCATCTCTTCATCCCTTGCTATCATACACATGCCATGACATTTCTGGCTTCTCTCTCCCTCCCAGCGAAATAGTTTCGTAGAGCCGAAAGGCTGTCTGGGTTCCAGTGGGAACTAGTTCTGGACGGCGAAGCCCTGCCGGATAGATGACACCGTATGTGTGCAACCCCGTAGAGAGGTCGTAATTTCGATCTTTGTTCCCGAGGGGCTGTTTTGAGAGTGCCTCCCGAAGGGCTATCCAAGTGACGGTCCGAGTTCTGTGAGTCCTCCCGAAGGGCTGTCCGAGTGACCGTCCGAGTTTTGAGGGTCCTCCCGAAGGGCTGTCCGCGACACCGTCCGAGGGACTGTCCGACCGCCTCCCGGAGGGCTGTCCGTGGGGCAAATAAGGGAGTACATCCTCACGGTTGGGATGTTGTAAATCCTAGCTGCGGGGATTCGCACCGCCGATCGTCATCGACTCTACTTCCGCTGCGCTACGAGTCGGTAACGAAAATGATCAAACCTTGTATGCAGTCTCCATAGTGGTCCTAGGCTGGTGCATAGGTCGGAAATTTTTTGTTTTCTGTCGCGTTACCCTACAGTGCACCATTTAGGATGATCCGCGAAGAGGTAGAGGCGAGCGAGATAGCAATCAGGTCTCTGAATCTTTGGCTGAATCCCACTTGTTTCATAACATCAAGAAGATAGTCCCACTTGACTGAATCAAATGCTTTTGCAATGTCTAGCTTCAGGAATAAGGAAGGTTTCTTTGCACGGTGTAGACTCTGGATCAGGTTTTGAACAGAAAAAAAGTTTTCTTGAATACTTCTTCCCCTAAGGAAAGCACTCTGGCTAACCGAGATGATGTGTTGTAACTCAGGACCAACTCTGCTGGCAAGAAGTTTTCCAAGTATTTTTGCAATGCTATGAGTTAAACTGATTGGTCTGTAGTCTTGTGGTCTGAGGGCATTTTCTTTCTTAGGAATAAGCATGATGTACGCCGTGTTGAGGAGGTTCCATTGCTTGCCATCAAGAGCAGACATCTGAGTGAAGGGCTGATCAAGATGGCTCAGATCAGCAGAGGGCATATTGATGTAGTCCCAGTTCAAACATTTTTCAGTTGCTTGGCGTTGCCCCATCAGGGTGTTGAAGTGATCAAATAAAATCTCCGCTTAGTCATTGTGCTCAGTTGCAACTCTACTATCCACATGTAAGAAGGGGATGTGGTTCTTTCTTCTTCGGCCATTTGCTCGTATGTGAAGTAATCTTGCATTCGCATCCCCGGCTTTGATCCAAATCAACCTGGATCATTGGCGCCACTTGATCTTGTCAATGGCAGCTAGTGCAAGTAATCTGGACTTGAGAAAGACGCGCAGCTTTAGTTCCTCAACAGAAAGTGGCCGAGATTCTTGTGCGACGTCCAGCTGGAAGATCACTTCGGATGCAATATCAGCGGCCAATTTTCTTTCTTTAAGAATTTCCTTGCTCCATTTTCTAAGGCCTTTTGCCATCCTGGTGAGCTTGATGTGTAGCCTGCGAATGTGATTGGAGCAGAGAAAGGTTTCTTCCAAAAATGTTCAACGGTTTCTTTGAACCCTATTTGCGTTGCCCACCAAGCTTCAAATCTAAAACCAGGGAATCTCTTGTTGCTGAGTTTTTTGAGAATCAGAGGACAGTGGTCAGATATTTCGGTAGACCCAACAAGCATTTGGAAGTCAGGAAATTTAGCCTCCCATTCCTTGGTAAAAAGAACCTTGTCAATCTTTGTCATGGTGCAGTTGAGCCTCTCGTTGGACCATGTGAAATGTCGGCCAGTGAGTGGTAATTCTTTGAGGTTGAGATCGTCAATCGCTGCTCTAAAGCTTTGAAGCAGTCTCAGATTGATGTTTTGGTTGCTCTTTTCATCTGCCTTGCTAATCAGGTTAAAATCCCCAAGGATAAGCCATTCTGGAGAGCAAACTGTTTTCAGGTGTCTCATTTCCAGCAAAAAGTTGGATTTCTCCTTTTCAGCTTGAGGCACATATACCCCAGTAACCATCCAGTCAAAATTGCAAGAAAGATCCGTGACCGTCACAGTCAAAGAGTACATGCCAGAGAGATGCGCAAGATTAGTAATCTTCAGATGATCCGCAGATGCAGCGATGAGGATTCCACCACGAGTACCATCAGCTGGGAGGTATGCAAAGTTGTCGACAAAATGACTCCCCAAACATTCAGAAATAATTTGGTTGTTGATGACGTTCGGTTTGGTCTCCTGGATGCAGACCAGTCGGCATTGATGATTCTGAACAAAATTTGCTACAACTTTCCGTCTAGCAGGGTTGTTTATCCCTCTAATGTTCCAACTTAAAATGTTGTTATCCATTGGGAAACCAATATCAACCAGCAGCCCTCAACAGCAGGAAGTAAAAAGATGTGCACCGAACAGATCAAACTAAACAGAGAACAAACAGTTGTAGGCACACAACAGTTGGGGCAGACTTCTTGGGTCTGGACACACATGAAGCTTCACCCAAGCAACAGATACTAACTTGTAGTACATAGGACAGATCATTCAGGTCAGAAATCACACAGAGCATATAGATGCAAGGACACATAAAAAGGGAGCAGTCATCGCTAGACTAAAAACTACTAAAACAACACAGCCACATGGTCTTCAGCAGATAAACTTTTCGAGATTGCCAGGACTCAGCAGCTAGAGAAGTGCAACGACTCCACAATTGACCAACTGATTTCAGGGGGAATGGATACATATGGAAACTTTGAGCAACCTGATCCACGGAATCGGGGCTCACTGTACCGTAGGTCTAGGAGCCGATGCTCGCGGTGCCTTGCTTGCAGTGACGCAGCTACTGGGCTTGCCGGTGGAGGAGACGAGGGAGGTGACTGCCGCGATGAACTCTGAGCTGACTGGGCGCTTGTACAGGTCCTTGTATTTCTGCAGATCGGCCCCGGTTGTCGGTGATTCATCATTGGGGAGCTGGCCATTCTTCTTGAGGAGCATGGATTGTGCCTTGGTCGGTGAGTTGAGACTGTAGTTGGGCTTGCCGACAAGGTGCCCACTCTGGCGCTGGTCGTTGGTGAGGGTGTGTTTCTGTGGCAGTGGTGTTGGCGGCGGCATTGGCAGCACAGGGGTGGGGCAGAGCAAGGTGAACGAGTTGACGAAGCACTGCAGCTGGATCTCTTCAAGGGAAGTAGCGATCTCAGGAGGCCCAAAGGAAATGAGGTCCTCCATCGCTGGGGCCAGGGAGCCTTGGGCCTCACTTGTGGGTTGCAGAGGTGGCCGGCCCAGAGAGCTTTGGGTTTCACTTATGGGCTGCAGAGAAGACTGTCTCGCCTGGTTCCCCACAACAATGCAAGGATCAGACACCTCTGGGTCAATCGCAGAGTTGACCGGGACCAACCCGGGCGGAGCCTCACGCGCATGTAGAGCCCTGTCGTCCATGCCAGGGTCAGAGGGCGGCAGCACACCTGTTCCCACAGGAGACATGGGAATGGCAACTACACTCTGTCCATCAGGCAAAGGGGTGGGAACCAGGTTCCCAATCTGCATGCCCGGTGTCGCTGCATCAAGTAGAGCCAGACCATCAGGGAGGCCAGCTCTCAGGCCAACGGGCAAGGCTGCCTCACCAGGGCATGGGCGCGTTATCTCCCGACCCCATCATCAGTTGCAACGTTGACCGCAGCACCGTTTGGTGCACCTAGACGGCGTTGCTAGCCAGGGTCGCCGGAAGTAGGGTCACGCATGAAGTAGTCATCGGTGTTGTCGCGGTGGCCACCGTCGTTGGATCTCCGACCAGAGGCGCGGCTGGGGCCTCCGCCACCTGGCCTGCCTCTGTCGATGCCGCCAGATGAGCCGCCGCGGTCGTCGCGATCGCCGAAGTTGAGACGAGAGTGCACCGGGCGCCTACCAGTGCGGTGTGAGGGAAAGGTTCCGTCCTCGAAGCGCAGCGTCCATCGGTAATGCCACTTGGCACAGTCGTCGTACACCGGCGAGCCGTCGTCGTCGGATGGGATGCCACTAATGTCGCTGATGGAGCTTCTGCCGCTGTCAATTTCTGGCTGCACCGTGTAGTCGTACACTCGGTCGAGGTGAATCACAACCGGGTAGACAAGCAGGTTGACGGGGCTGGAGCGCGTCGCCACGCCGTTGCTGCTCCCCTCCATCAGCTGCCTATGGAAGTCAGCAGAGCTTTGATCCGGCGGCTCCTCGACAGTGAGAGAGCCCCTGGTGGCGGTCTTGGTGGCATCCTGCACCCGCACCCACGCACAGCAGCAGGCCGACTCCTCGTCGCTATAAGTTTCTTCTTCGATGTGGTCGACGATGGCGGGCGGTGGGAAGAGCTGTTTGACGCCCTCAGTCGACCACGCGTGCCGTGGCGGGCCTTCCAGGCACACCCTGATCTTGTACAGGAGCCTGATGAGGGTGGCCCCCACTCTTCTAGACCACGCCGAGAGACGCATGACCGCATGGCCGATGTGCAACATCGCCGTGTCCGAGAGCGCGGTATTTCTCACACGGCGGTCGGAGAACCGTATGAGAAAGTCATCGGGCTCAAAGACAGAGACGTGCATGTCGGAGCGAGCAATTCCGAACTGCATGGAGGCGGCGACGGAGACGTCTTGGACGGTGAAGGACGGGCGATTGGCCAGGGTGGTGGCGATGACCGCGTGGTGCTCGAGGTCGCGCTCAGCGTTGGCCAGCGCCGGAGACCAAGCGACCGTAGCGGAGACCATCCGGGGGCGCAAGTTGACATCGGGCACCGGGTTCTCCATCGGCGGCCGGGGGGGGGGGGGGGCAACGACAGCGGCGGGGGCGGTCGAAGAGCTGGTAGCCCTCAGCTCCGATGCGGGAGGAGGAGGAGGGGCCACCGACGAAGCTAGGAAAGCAGGTGCGACGGGGGCGGCAGATGGGCTGGGATTGAGGTGGAGGTGGCACGCACGCGACGTATGCCCAGATTGCGAGCAGAGGAGGCACCAAGGTGGGTTATGGCAGGAAGCAACGCGATGGCGAGGGGAGAGACAGCGAAAGCAGCATCCTGCAGCTCTGGTTAAGAAGAGATGTTGGATGCGAGAAAGGGGGCGCGAAGCCGCTGGCCTTGGATTCCTGCCATTAATGCGGCGATGCTGCTTCTCCTCCTGCCACCAATAACGCTTCCGGACTATGCGCCAACCCCCATCTCCTTGATGACGCGCAGTGCTCTGGCCAGCATGGGCATCCTGCGTGGCTCCGGGAAACCTGGCACGCGCGTGGTCTTGGCGTGAGGGGGCGACAACCATCGATTGAAGCCTGCTAGCAGGGACATCGGCACTTGAAGGTGGAGCAGGGGGTTGTTGGAGACGAGGGCATCGCGGAAGGAGACAGGGCAGCGAACGGCTGACGCAGGTGGGGGGCCGGGCAGAGGCGGAGGGAGTGGATGGGAGGAAGGTGGGGAGGCCGGCGAGGAGCCGGCCATCAGGGGCGGGGAGAGCTAGGCCGCGCAGCCGCGTGGCGGGGCAGAGGAGTAATTTTTGGTCCAAGCAAAATGATCTTTTCGTGTAATGGAAAATTTTGCTTCGCAAAGAAACCACTTGGAAGCACACCATGAATGATGCAGCATTGAAACAGATTAATTCAATGTGAATGCAAAATTACAAATCTATTTTGCGACAAGAGACTATTAAAACACTATTTTCATTTTATCATAGTCGACAGAGCGGCAAGTGTTGGACAATCTGATCATGACAATATCTGTGTGTGCCACGAGCTCTGCATCATTCATAGTGCAATTAAAACCTTAGAGTAGTGCCTTGTTGATCTCCCACTCAACACATTACATCATCATTGGGAATCTATACAATTGAAGCATGAAGTGAGAAAGAAGGAAGCACACAATTTAGTGGCTGATACAAAGATTCACTAAAAGAAGCAAAATGGTTGTATAATAAAATATACAAACAGAAGCAACACTGGCAATGGTTGAAGCAGACACTAGTAGGGGTTGAAGCAGACACTAGTAGGGGTTGAAGCATACGGGTATTATCTGATAATAGTTGAAGCAAAATGTTTGTACAATAAAAGTAGCACACACTACAATGGTTGAAACAAAAAATCATTACCATGGACTCATATGCAACACACTAGAGGAAGCATTGTTGATAGGAAGCAATAGCTTCATTTTCTTACTTCATACTCCCTCTGTTCCCAAATATAAGTCTTTCTAGAGATTCCAACAAGTGACTACATACGGAGCAAAGTGAGTGAATCTATACTCTAAAATATGTCTACATACATCCGTATGTTGTAGTCCATTTGAAATGTCTAAAAAGACTTATATTTAGGAACGGAGGGAGTATATATAAGACGCACTGAGGTGTACAAATCTGATTGCTAGCTTAATCAGATGCACAAAGTTGTGCTTCATGAATAAACAAAAATTTCAATTGCATGGAAGCAAGATATCAGTAGTAAGAGGCTTATTTCTTAATCAAAATATGATAAGGAAACATGGAAATATGACACCTAGAGATTACTATTCTTGGTTGGAAGATAAAACATTGATAATGGAAAATATACTAATATTGTGACCAACAAGAGGATACATATTTTGTGTCACATATATACAGCTTGAACAGATTTTTGTTTGCCCAGTGGAAGCAATTTTCTAGCCCAAGAGAAGCAAAGATATTAAAATGCAGATGCATCATGATAAGGAGCACAAAACAAGTGCACTGAAAATCATTGGAGGCATATCCGAGTGATGTACATAGTACCAATTTCACTGACAACAGATTTAGTGATCCAATAGATAATGTACTCTCTCATGTCCTTTTTAGTCTGCATATAAGTTTTGTTCGGTCGCCCAGCCCAGCCGAAGGTCTCAAGTTAAGAGGCAGCAATTACTCTGACGAAGCCCAGCTCCCGTAACTCCCGTAACCCGCCCCCGCTCGGGCGGCACCGGAGGCCCCCCGATCCCTAGCCAGCGCTAGCCCCCTGGCCGATCCCCTGGCAGCTACCGCCGCCGGCGGCAGCGGTGGAGGCACTCGTCTCACCGAAGGCGGAGGGCGGAGGAGGCACGCAGCGACAGCGCATCGGGGCGGAGATGAACTGTGACATAAGCGTGCGGATGGAGGATGTGGAGGAGAGGACGCTGTGGTGGCGGCACTAGGGGTGGATGGATCGAGCGAGGTCAGTCCTCGGCGGCGCCATCCGAGGCGTTGCTGCTATGGTGGGCGGCGGCGGCAGCGGGCCCGCCCTGGGTCCGATCTAGGCCAGCGGGTTGCTGTGGCCGCTGTGAGATTCGGCCAGATTGGCTGTTGTCCAAGGGAAGCGGCGGCGCAGGCCTTTTTGGGACTAATCTCCGCCGGATCCAGCGTGGTCGGCAGCGGTCTGGTTCATCTTCTCCTCTGCAGTCGGCTGGTGGTGTGGGGCTACTGGCTTGGCTCGAATAAAGGTGGTTGGCCCTTCTGTTCTTCGAGTTTCAAATCGCCGATCTGCTTCATGCTGGCCTCCTCGATCTGGGCGCCTACGAGTTCCGGTCTTCCTCTCGGAGATCTCAGCTATTAGCGCATGGCGCCACTGGATTTCTAGATCGGAGTTGATCCGGTCAGGTGCGCCCTTGTCTTCGGCCAGAGAGGCTTCATGAGGGCGTGGCGCGAAGCTTTGCTATCTTGCCGGTGCGATGGGACATGTCTAAATATAGATTTCCATGCATGGGCAGTGGTGAAGAAAGTCACAGTGGCTGTGATTGGAGGCTTGTAATGGCAGAGAGGAGTTTTGATTACGATGAAGACTTGCGGCAGAGGTTTTTCCTGTGTGTCGGGTGTCCAGTACTTGCAGCAGCGGCCTTGGCAGGAGGGGTGGCAACACGAGTGGAAAGCAATTTTGGTGGTGCTTCTCGAGTACCGAGCCATGATTTCAGGGTGAAATCCCACGGTCTGGCCTTCATTGGTTGTACCTAGCAATGGCCTTGTTGAAGGCATTGTTTTTGGGATCTCGGACTTTCTTCAGAGTGAAAACTCAAGATCCTTGATCGGGCGATGACGACGCGTGTGCATTGTTTCCTTCTTAAAGGTGTCGCTTATGAAGAACCTCTTTTGCGGTCTGAGTGTTGTCTTTGGTGGTGGTTACAGTGTTGTTGTTGCGAGTATTTCATCAATGCGACAGGGTCTTTGTTTTATATTCCTTTTTTTTGTTCTTGGTTGTGTGCATCCTGGATGTTTTTCGACATCTCGTTGGGCGGGTGTAGAGGCTGGGTGTAATTGGTATCTCCACGATATTAATATATTCCCCTTTTCAAAAAATATATAAGTTTTGTCTGAAGTCAAAGTATCTCAACTTTGACCAAACTTATAGAAAAAAGTATCAACACTCACAATGCCAAATAAATCTTGTTAGATTCATTATGAAATGTAGTTTCATAGTATATATATTTGGTATTGTAAATGTTGACATTTTCTAATATAAATTTAGTCATAGTTTGCAAAGTTTGACTCGACATAAATCTAATACGCGGAGTAAAAGGGCCGGAGGGAGTACGACAAAAATTTACAACAACAAACAGGGAACAAACCAAAATATTGACATGGAGTTGATATCACACAAATCTAAGAACAAAATTATGTTTGGAATGAACAAAAAAAACTAGCAATGCAGGAATTAAAAAGCATGAAAAGGACATGATCCAAACTCTAGATCAGACGAGGGTGGGGTGGGGAATCCTATGGTACTCCACTCATGCTGGCCTCGTTCCCGAACCAAGATCGGGGTCCGGCGAGGTGGATCGAAAGCAAAAACTGCAGGTGGAGTAGGGGCCGATCCTGGTGAATGTACGGTGGTGACCGATGAGGGAGGTTACGAGCTCGTCGGTCAGTAGAGTCAGTAGGCGTTGACCAGCCCGCGCAGTCGCCGGACGGGATGGCACACCGGCGAGATGGGGCAGAGGCCGTAGATGGGCAGGTCACGAACTCATCCTAGGGAGGGAGCCGTGGCGGCGAGGAGCATGATGAGCTTGGCGCTGAGCACGGACGGGCAGGGGAGATGGAAAGAGTTTGTTCGGGCGATTAATTCAGGAAGATATTATGAGAAGGTGGGCTAGAAAATCGTCAGTGGTTGGGCTTATGGCGCATGATTTGAGTGTGTCCCGCAGCAGTGAGAACAAAATACAAATCGATGATCTTCCGTATCCTGGCCAACGTGTACGCCAATAGGGCGGCACTATTGGCAGATCGTCTCACCCACCCTGACCAGTCAGCCTTTATCCAGGGCCGTTATTTCTTCGATGGGGTCCTTGCATGAGGTCATCCACGAGGTCAAAATGAAACATCAAAAGGCGGTCTTTCTTAAGATAGACTTTCACAAGGCCTATGACACGGTGCATTGGTCCTTCCTTCGGGAAGTTCTATTACGGAAGGGCTTTGATGACTGATGGGTCTCTTGGGTGATGAAACTGGTGTCGAGTGGCAGCACGACCATTAATATTAATGGTGAAGTAGGCACGTATTTCCCCACATTCTATGGCATTTGGCAGGGGGATCCTTTCTCCCCCTTCCTTTTCAACATGGTGGTTCATGCCCTCGCGGCCATTCTAGATAAAGCAAAGCATGCGAGCCACATCCATGGTGTCGTCCGCCATCTCATCGCAGGGAGGGGTCTCCTTGCTCCAATATGCCGACGACACGATCATCATGGTGGAGGACTCAGCCATGGACATTGCAAACCTAAAATTCCTTCTGCTTTGCTTCCGGTAGATGTCTGGGCTCACCATTAATTTCGCCAAGAGTGAGGTGATAGTCATGAGGTACTCCCTGGCAAGCGGTAAGATATTGCCA
Source organism: Thinopyrum elongatum (assembly GCA_011799875.1). NCBI lineage: Eukaryota > Viridiplantae > Streptophyta > Magnoliopsida > Poales > Poaceae > Thinopyrum > Thinopyrum elongatum. The sequence goes on from CM022299.1 coordinate 529,491,081, forward strand.
GCCATCTAAATTGCCCCCTTGGGTCTTTCCCCATGTCTTACCTGGGAATTCTCATTAGTGACTCTCGCCTCACGGTGGCGGAGCATCATCCGACAGTCACTAAACTCCAGCATAGGGTCGAACCCTGGCAAGGCCGATGGCTCTCAAAGGCGGCTCAGACGATGTTGATAAACTCGTCCCTGGGTTTTTTATAGTCTTCACCAACCCTCCATCACGAAATTGCTAAATTTATGTCCCGATTGTTTTGCGCTAGCGAGGGTGAGAACCAGAAGTACCACATGGTTAGGTGGAGCGACATTTCCTGGCCTAAAAACCAGGGTGGTCTAGGTATCATGTCGTCGAAGCGCATGAACATCGTGCTACTAACTTAGGGGTTCTGGTGCATCGCTAATAATGAGGGAGGGCCGTGGTTAGATATTATTAAGGCCAACTATACCTTTGTGGCCAACCGCTCGCGTTTTGCCAATGCTCGGGGGGGGGGGGTCCCAATTCTGCCAATCGCTCATTCAGCTCCTCCCCGTTCTTCGAATTGGGTCATCGATTTCTGTTGGGTCCGGTACATCGACCCTATTCTGGTTTGATAGGTAGGTGTGCGAGCAGCTCTTCGCCGCACGGTTTCCGGAATTATTCGCCATCAATGTCGTCCCGCATATCTCTGTCGAGGTTGTCCTAAGTGATCTAGGGAGCCTCGCCTTCCGCCACTCCTTTGGACTCCCAAGCAAGGGGCTTGGGAGGAGCTTCTGGACTGTATAGCTCTCCATACTCCCAGTTTGAGCCGGATAGGATCGGCTAGCATCTTGACAGGAGCGGTCGCTTCTCGACTAGTTCTCTCTACCATGCGACTGCGGCCGCCCCAGGTTCGACACCTTTCAAACTCCTGTGGCAAGTCCGTCTTCCGCTTAAGATTCGGATCTTCATGTGGCTATGGATCCGTGGCCGGGTCCCCTCTAGTGTTGAGGTGCTCAAGTGAAACGGCCCTAGGGATGGGATTTGCCCCTTGTGCGACACGGAAGAGGACACCAACCACATACGCATGATGCTTTTTTCTTATTTTTTTCTTAGGGATGGGATTTTCCCCTTGCCTAATAAGTAAATAAGCATGATGCTTTTTTCTTATTTTTTCTTAAGCACTATTAGCTCAGGACAAAGATGCAATAAATGTTGTACCGGAACTCACACTTGCCTATTTCCATAGCCCTTCAGGCGTTCACCACCTGAAGCCAAACAAACCCCGAGACCTTTAGAAGATCTCAATATGTACGCACGGGTAGCCTTCAGGCAAAAAGAAGTCCAAGGCACATTCCCTGCTCTTCTTATATCAAGCTCAAACTCCGCCCAGTGTCCAAAGATACGATCATATGTCGTCACCCTCGGTTCTATAGACATCCGCCTCAGAGCCACTGCGTTTTCAAGGATGCACAATACCACCTCAAACTGACTTCTTAGACCGATAAACCCTGTGTTGGGATTCGCCGGATTATCACCTGAGCTACAGTAAACTCGCAAGAGAAGTGGACTGGCAATTTTCTGGAAGACTATCGAACACCCACACTCCATTCCTTCTCAGAGATAAGTACACAATACATTTTACATTTTGGTCCTTGCCAAACTTCTATCTTTGCTTACAAGTACTACCAACACTCCCCCTCAAGATGGGGCAAATATATTTATGAGCCCCATCTTGCTACATAGTTTTTCAAAAGAGACAACACTAACACCCTTTGTTAATACATCTGCAAGTTGATTTTCAGATCTAACAAAGCCAACTTGGAGAAGTCCCTCATCTAACTTTTCTCTTATGAAATGTCTATCAATTTCGATGTGTTTAGTTCTATCATGCTGGACTGGATTGTGTATTAACTTGATTACAACCTGGTTATCACAAAAAAGTTGCAGTGGTCCTCCATCAAATAGCCTAAGTTCAGATAATAGTATCCTCAACCACATCAATTCACATAATCCTGAAGCCATGGATCTAAACTCTGCTTCAGCACTAGATCGTGCCACCACACTTTGTTTTTTGCTCCTCCAACTAACAAGATTACCACCAACGAAAACACAATAGCCAGATGTAGACCTTCTATCGTCTAGGCACCCAGCCCAATCAGCATCAGTAAAACCCTCTACTTTTAAGTGTCCATGATTAGAAAATAGAATCCCTCTTCCCGGACAACCTTTAAGATATCTTAGTATTCTGTGCACAACATCTAAATGACTTGATCTCGGGTCATGCATAAATCTGCTCACCAAGCTAACAGCATAGGCAATGTCTGGCCTAGTGTGTGATAAATAAATTAACCGACCAACTAACCTTTGATATTGATGTTTGTCCACAGGATCACCAGAATCTGCTCGAATACGATGGTTCTGCTCAATTGGAGTTGTCGCTGGTCTACAATTTAGCATGCCAGTTTCAGCGAGTAAATCAAGTACATATTTTCTTTGCGATAAGTAAATACCTTGTGATCCATATGCAACCTTAATTCCTAGGAAATAATGAAGAAAACCCAGGTCCTTAACTTCAAATGACCTGGCCAACATCTTCTTTAGGAATGCTATCCCATCATCATCATTACCTGTGATCACAATATCATCAACATACACAATAAGGATGACAATCTTGCCACTCTGGTACTTAAAGAAAAGGGTATGATCTGCATTGCTTTGTTGATAACCCATAGAGCATATCTCCTTTCTAAGTCGTCCAAACCATGCTCTAGGTGACTGTTTCAAACCATATAGAGACCTTTTCAGCCTACACACTTTACCCTTTGTTTCTTGTGTACCAAACCCAGGGGGGTCTCCATATAAACCTCTTCTTTCAAATCTCCATGAAGAAAAGCATTTTTAACATCCATTTGAAATAACCTTCACTTATTATTTGCAGCTATAGATATGAGAGCCCTAATGGTGTTCATTTTCGCCACTGGTGCGAAGGTCTCATCATAGTCCACTCCATAAGTCTGACTATACCCCTTTGCCACCAACCTGGCTTTATATCTTTCTACTTTTCCCTCTGAATTTTTTTTTACAGTAAATACCCATTTACAACCAACAACCCTTTTGTTAGGAGGAAGAGTAGTGAGTACCCAAGTATTATTTTTATCAAGTGTTGTCATCTCCTCTATCATAGCAGCTCTCCACTCCGGATATTGTTTCGCCTCCTGCCAATCACGTGGTATAGGTAGAGTGGAATCTAGTGCATCTATAAATGATTTATATTGGGAGCCCAATGATACATATGAGACATAATTAGAAATATCATATTGAGATAGATTTGATGGTAATTTCACTGCAATGGAACGTGGCTGCTTTCTGCGAGCGATAGGAATATCTAACTCACCCAATAGTAAGGGAAGCGTACCATCAACTTGAGGAGATGACTCATGCACATCTGATTGTGTCACACTTGGCAAGGTTTCTTGTGCTTGTATTGCAGGAGCTTCTTGAGCTTCATGATCACACCTAGATGGAATAACTTCCTTCTCAGATCGGTGTCTCCTTTTATACACCTGAACTTCTTGTTCTTCATTTGGTTTAGGCCACTGTCTCCTTTTATACACCTGAACTTCTTGTTCTTCATTTGGTTTAGGCCACTTAACAGCTTCATTTGATTCATCTCGTAGCTCCCCCTGTGTCCGTTCCTGTTCAGCTTCTGATGTACCTTCATCTTCACCGTCATACATATCTGCAGCTGGAATCACTCCAACAATCATATTCCTGGATGCTGCTTCATTATATTCTTCACCTTTATCTCCCCTTGTCTCGTTGTCCAGATCTGTAGCATCATTAACATATAAATCAGGAAAGACATCAGTTAAATCTACTGGTTCCCCATAGAAAGGTTCATGCTCCCTGAACACTACATCCATGCTCACAAACATCCGTTTTTCTGATGGGCACCAACATTTATAACCCTTTTGTTTTCCAGAGTATCCCACAAATACACATTTCACTGCTCTAGGGTCAAACTTGCCAACTGATGGTCTATGATCCCTCACAAAACATACACATCCAAATACCTTTGGTGGCACAACATATGTGGTTTCACCAGTTAGACACTCAATCGGTGTCTTGTTATTGAGCACCCGGGATGGCATTCTATTCATCAAATAAGCCGTTGTCATCACAGCTTCAGCCCACAAATATTTAGGAACATTCATAGCTAACATGATACACCGGGTGATTTCTAAGAGATGTCTGTTCTTCCTTTCAGCCAACCCATTCTGCTGGGAAGTACCTGGGCAACTAGTTTGATGGATAATCCCAAAGCTTGGCAGATACTCATCAAATTGGTTGTTTACATATTCTGTACCATTGTCAGTTCGAAATATTTTCACCCGTGCATCATATTGATTCTTGATTAGGTTGTGGAAATCCTTAAAGCATTCAAACACGTCACTTTTATTTCTCAGTACATAAACCCAAGTAGTCCTAGTGCAACAGTCAATAAATGTAACGAAAGATTTGTATCCATAAAGTGACCACACCCCACTAGGACCCCACACATCTGAGTGGATAGTTTGAAATGGCACCATACTTCTGTGATCAGATGAAGTATATATACTACGGGTTAGCTTCCCATACTGACAAGCATCACATACTAGACTTTCTTTGCAAATTTTATTATAGAGATTAGGATACAACTGACCCAGGGTGTTAAAGGACATGTGTCCCAGCCTGCGATGATGAAGAAGAAATTCTTCCAATGGTGACTGAGACAGCACAGCAGCAGCCATAGGTGCCATGTCATCATCCAAGTAGTATAGACCACCTCGCATAATCCCTGTCCCAAGGATTTTCCAAGTCCCAAGTTCCAGGAATAAACACCATGTTGGGAAGAAGATTACAGCACAATTAAGTTCTCCTGTAATGCAGCTGATGGATAGCAAATTGATTGGGAATGAGGGAACATGTAAAACAGATGATAGAGTCATATGTGGGCAACATTTAACTGTTCCTACTCCCTTAATACTCTGGCCAGAACCATCAGCAAGTCTAACATTTTGCCCTGTAAAATCAGGAGTATAACTGCAGAAATCCTTATATGAACCGGCCATATGTTTAGACGCACCAGAGTCTATTAACCACTGTGTACCAGCCTCAAAATAACTTCCTTTCACAAATTTCAAAGTATTACCACAGGGGTTAGCAGATTTAGCAAATATCTTGGTTGTTGACCTTTCATCAATGATTCCTTCCTTGAACTGAAGCCACTTCTTCAACTCATCAGTAGTCATTTCGACAGTAATAGTCTGAGATTTTCCATCATTTTTAGTTGTCCCCATTGCACTGACATCAGTAGGACGTGCTGCCCGACAGCTATTACAGACACCTCGGAGTGAAAATTTTACATTCTCACATCTTGTATTTGGACACAGCCAATCCCCCTCTCGCTGCCATGATTTTGCGGTACCACTACCACATCCTTTACCTCTACCTGAACCATCATCCCTTTGCTTACCAATCCTGGAAAACAGAGCCTGATATTTTCCATCCATAACGCTACAAATTCCTTGGCCTTCCACTACCAGAATGCACACCTTCACACAATCACTCACAACTCCACTACCAATCAAAACTTACTCTGACCTTCACAGCCTCAATTGCACACTGCTCTTTGGTCTACTGCTCTGTTCTTCTCTCCACTCCAAGGCAGCAGCAACAACCCACGAACAGATTCAGATTTAGGCAACACACCCCTTCTCTACTTGTTGAAGCCATAAGTTATCTTCCTCTTCACTACCTCACCAGTTCACCTTTTCTCTGCTCGCACACACAGCACGCACCAGGCACCTCCCTTTCTTCTCCCTTGCAACCTACCAGCAGCCACAGTTGAAGGGGACCTCACCTTCTACCTTCTCTACACTCCTCCACTGCTCCTCCTCTACCACGCAGTTCCACCAGTAGCAGCAGCAGCCAGCACAGGAGCCCTTCCAAGCAGCAGCCGCAGCCACACCCCACAGAGCAGCAGCAGATCCAGATGCACCAGCAGCTGCCCTTCTTCTTGGTCAATCCGCAGCAGCTGCAACTCCAGATGCAGCCACAACAGCAGTCTCCAGCAGCTGTTCAATCCAGACCAACAGCAAACATCAGCTGCACCCCTTCTTTTCTTCCCTTCTCCTCCCGCACAGCAACAGCAGCAGGACAGCAGACCAACACTCAGCAGTTCCCGCAGCACCTCCTGCGCCTCCTGCTCTACAGCCAGCTCGCCCAGAACGCGCCCGTAGCCGCCTCCTCCTTCGCGTCGCGCGCGCGCAAGAGCAGCCTCCTCTCTCTCTTGACCCCGCCAGGCCCAGCTGCCTTGCCGGCGAGGGACTACGCCGCCACCGCCGGAACGCCAACCTGCTCCGATGCCATGTTGGGATTCGCCGGATTATCACCTGAGCTACAGTAAACTCGCAAGAGAAGTGGACTGGCAATTTTCTGGAAGACTATCGAACACCCACACTCCATTCCTTCTTAGAGATAAGTACACAATACATTTTACATTTTGGCCCTTGCCAAACTTCTATCTTTGCTTACAAGTACTACCAACACCCTGAAACCTCGAACTACTCGAGATGATGGTGGGCGCACAGCCGAAAATGCCAGCAAGCTTCTGGCTCATTAAAAAACCTGCTGACATGTGGAAGCATCTGAAAATGTAAGAGTTGTCGAAAGTTAGATGACAACACACGCAACATTGGAAACTGAAACTTAGAGTTATCCTCTATTTAAATTAATTTAACATTCCAAATTACAGTTCCATGTAGTCAAATCTAGTATAAGCAGTTACAGTGCAGTGCAAACTATGGCGAACCAGATGCAACAAGCACTAAGTAGACATTGTTCGTCTCAAAAGATAAACAGACAAGCATCTGACATAGAGGGACGCTTACATTTAGCTCGAGCCTTTGTAGAAGAGGGGCCACCTCTAGAAGACTCACTAAACAAAGAATCTCATTTCGGGTTCTTGAGTTCCTGAGAATACTTGCAGTCACCTCTAGTTTTATTAGATGAGTGAACTTCATCAGGCACTTTGAAAATCCAACCACCTACAAGTGAGTCCTGAAACAAAATCAAGCACTTTGAAAACCATCAGGCACTTTGAAACAACGCGAGCAAGAGAAAAGGTTTGCCATTTCCCATAACAAAATTTACATCTAGTGGAAAAACACCTACAAAATCATTTTGTAAGAATTTGTATTTGTTGCAGGCACAGGCTCTTCTCAGTTACTTCCGCGGGAACTCGTTAAGCGTTTCCACGGATTTCACAGATGGCAGTTATTGTGATTGACTGGCGCTGCGTACTGTTTATTGTCAGATTGAGATTGTGCTCATCATATCACGCTACTTGTTGGGCGCGGGTGAGTGTGGGCGTTTGTTGTTGCCACTGTTGTTGAGTTGGTGTGTTTGTCGATTTTTATATATCTTTTGTACAGCTTGTTCACTGGTATGTATCTGACCGAGATTTTGTGTTGTACATGTTGTTAGGTGTTAGCTGATTCACACTAGTTTACTGTTTGCATGCTTCTACCGAGATATATGTCTGATGATAGCTCTAGAAGCGAGCCTAGCTCAACTCTGCTAGGTGGCTTTTGTGATGCGTTGACACTGGACAGTTAGCACAAGTTTGCGTTATGTTGTTCAATAACTTACCTCATTATGCAAACTGAAGTTCGCTCTAAGTTTTGTCTCTGTGATTGCACTGATACTGTTGTTTCTAAGAGAAAAAGAAGTGGCTATTCTTAGCTTGATAAAGACAAAGTGCTCTAGAGAAAACCTATCACTATGCAAATATGCAATGCATATGCTCCGTGCACCATACTACCTTTAGGTTCTCTGCAGCTTTCTAAAATTTAGTAATGCCTGCTTAATTGGCAAGGGAGAGGGGATGGGTGACTTAATAGAAGTACCTGTGGACGTATGGCTAAATATTTTTCTCTTTCATCCAGAAGAAATGTAGTTGCAGAATCATTTTGCTAAGAATTTGAATTTGCTGCAGGCGCAGGCTCTTCTCAGCTACTTCCTCCTTTCCTAAATATAAGTCCTTTTAGAGATCCACTATAGAGACTACATTCGGATGTATATAGATGCCTTTTAGAGTATAAGTTCACTCATTTTGCTCCGTATATAGTCTATAGTGAAATCTCTAAAAGGACTTATATTTAGGAACGGAAGGAGTACTTTCGCAGCCAGAGACGTGGGAACTCAGGAAGGAGATGATAATGACAGTCTTACCATGCGCATCAAGCATTTCTCCGGACTTCTCAAATAGCAGAGTGTTGTGTACTGTTTTATAGTCAGATTGAGATTGCGCTCATCATGGCATGCTACTTGTTGGGTGTGGGTGTTTGTTGTCATTGTTTTTGAGATGGTATATTTATCGGTTTTATAATTTTTTACAGCTTGTTCATTGATATCTGTTTCGCCAAGATTTTGTGTTGTTAACTCATCCGAACTGTGATGTTTTCCCTTCTCTGTTTACTTGTTTAGAGATAGATACTAGTTCTCTGATGTGCCTGATCCTGTGATTGTATGCTACCAGCGTTGCAATGGTGCTCGCTGATGATAGAACATAAAGTGTTGCTAGCTCCAGGAGCGAACCTAGCCTAGCCCAGCACTATGCAGTTCAATAGTTTACCGCATTCTGCAAAATGAAATTTGCTCCAAGGAAGATCCTTCTTTGTGATTGCGCCAACTATTTTTTCTAAGAGAATAAAAAGAGGTGATATGTTTCTCGTGTCGCTGGTATATATCATCTGATTCAGGAGACAAACCGAAGGATAACCATGTGTTGTTGTTCAATTGGCTACAAGAGTGATGAACCCAGGAAACAATGTAACATGTGTTGTATATTAGGAGGATTTTGGTTGGCAGTATCCAGTAGTACTATAAGTTTCTTTGGGGAAAATGTGCAGTTTACCATCTATGCGGAAACAACAAATTTGGAGCAATGTGGTTTATATATAGCACATGTACTTTTCAGAAAACACTTGGAGATACATGGAAGAAGATCAGGGAAGAAGATCGATCAATAACTCTCTCAAGATGGACAATAAACTAGTAAGATCTCACATGCGCACAGGATATGCGTTTAAGCCACCGGTATGAATGGCACGCCAACCCTTGACTGATGTTTGGCTTGGTTCCTTCCTCCTGCATATATATATAGATGGCTTGAGCACAAGCGCTACCGTTCATTCAAGACAACACTCGCCAAGCTTTGACACCATGTACAACTCCTTGCAATGGCATAAGCGTGTGTAGGTCCACACCAAAAACAAAAATGAGTTAGGAACACATAGAACTGTGAGGCGTCGGGAAAAAATCACATGCCTACAGGCGACTTCGCGGAGCTAGATTGCCAAGTTTCTCGGGAAAGTCTATAAGAAGACGTACTGGTTATCATCCACGCTTTGTCCGGATGAAACGACTTAGCCATCAAGTTGAGGTCGAGGTGCACACTAATTGTAGTCATGTACTCTAAAAGAGACCAGAAGTAAGCTTTGATGTTGTTGGTTCATTTTCCTATGTAGGAATCAGAACTGAAAAGTTTGCTCGATACAACAAATGTTTACATTGCTTAGTTCCTTATTAGCTTCTTTCTGAATATGATAAGTAAATAAATATGCTGGCTCTTTTTATTTCTCTTTCTTAAACATCATTAACTCAGCAAGCCACCAGAATATGTAAAGCAATCAACAAAGATTCAACAAATGCTGTACCAGAACTCACACTTGCCTATTGACAGGCACCACCTCCATAGGCCTTCCGACATTCAGCACCTCAAGCCAAACAAACCCCAAGGACCTTCAGAAGATCTCAATATGCACGCCGGGATAGTCCTTGGGCGAAAAAAGGCCAAGAAACACTCCCTGCCCTCTTCTGACATCAAACTCTAACCATGCCCAGTCTCCAAAGACACGAGCATACGGCGTAATCCTCGATTCTACGGACATCCGCCTCAGAGCCACCGCATTGTCAAGGATGCACAATACCACCTCAAACTGACCTCTTAGACCGATAAACCCTGAAACCTTGAAACCTCGAACAGCTTGAGATGATGGTGGCACATGGCCGAAAATGCCAGCAGGCTCGTTAGAAAACCATACCGACACATGCGGAAGCATCTGACAATGTAAGGGCTATCAAAAGTTAGATAACAACACAATCAACATTGTAGACTAAAACTTAGAGTTCTCCTCTATTTAAATTAAATTTAACATTCCAAATTACAGTTCCATGTAGTCACATCTAGTATAAGCAGTTACAGTGTAGTGCAAACTACGGCGAACCAAATGCAAGAAGCACTAAGCAGACATTGTTTGTCTGAAAAGATAAACAGGAGACATGCATATGAGGAAGAGGGGCACATACATTTAGCTCAAGCCTTTGCAGAAGAGGGGCCGCCTCTAGAAGACTCACTAAACGAAGAATCCCATTTCGGATTCTCAAGTTCCCGAGAATACTTAGTCACCTCTAGCTTTATCAGATGAGTGAACTTCATCACACTTCAAAAATTCTTGATGGTGGTAAATCCAGCTGAGTAGCTAGTTTCATAGGCACAGGTATGATAAACTGATGATGCATCATGGGATAATTCACTTCAATAAATGGGCAAGCTGCATATATGACATTATGATATAATATACAGAAATATTGATCACTCCTATGAGGGGGGAGCGCATGCAAGGTTATATCAGTTGTTGGTTCACAAAGCCTTCTTAAGAAAGACTACAGGAAATATAAAGAAAGATCTTGCTCTTTGCACTTGGGTCCTTCTGTCAATGCTCAGCTGTCATTTTGGCATCTCCATTAGGCAAAGCACTTTGGGACTGAGCCAACCTCTTTGACTCCTGGATAAAAATGAGTCAATAAGAAACTAAGCAGCAACACAAATGAATGATTAAAGAATTATTTTACGCTCATTTAACAGTCCAATCTTAAAGCTAAAAATTAGTAGGACGAAACTGTAGTTGTGTACATCTACAAAGAATGCATCAGCAACAGAAAAGTAAATTCTGATGTCAACTATATTAAGTCCTGACACCAACGTCGGCTTAAGTAGCAGGTTCCAATAGAACATAGATATATACAGGTCTTGCTCTCACAACTTCCGGAAAGGGGTGAAAGATGCACTGAGCATTGTGATAACTAAAACAGAGGAAGCTGCGTATGATTGCCAAAGTAGGAAAATATGATCACTGCACTGTTATTTGTCCACCGGAAGATGGGTGGCATGGGTTTCAGGGACATGCGAGCATTTAACCAAGCTCTCCTTGCCAAGCAAGCTTGGAGATTGATCTCGTATCCAGAAAGTTTGGTTGCACGGTTGCTCAGTGCTAAATATTACCCTGCAGGAAACTTGGTGGACACTGTATTTGCAGGCAACGCATCGGCTACATGGCATGCTATTGAGCATGGTCTGGAACTAGTGAAACGTGGAATGATTTGGCGTGTTGGGAATGGGAACAAGATAAAACCTGGAGGGATCCATGGATCCCAAGAGGTCCTTCTCTCAGACCAATCTCGCCAAAAGGGAGATGCAGACTTAACAAAGTCTCGGATTTCCTAAATAATGGAGTGTGGAATGTCGAGTTGCTTAACAGATTCTTCTTGCCAGCAGATGTTCATATTATCAGAAGTATCCGAACATCACCAAGTCAGCAATGTGACTTTCTAGCTTGGTTTCCCGGCAAATTTGGGCAGTTTCCGGTCAAGACGGCCTATCATCTGGCCATGCAAGATCACGTGGTGAAGCACGCTCCTGGTGCATGCAGCGCGCGCCCCGACGGGGAACGCCCGCTCTGGAATCTGCTTGCATGCCGTGTGATCGTTGGTGCCTTACCAACGAATGCATGAATGCTGCGGCGGCACGTTGCTGTATCAGGCGGCTGTCGTTTGTGTGGGGCGCCGAGCGATGATTCTTCCCATGCATTAATCATTTTCCCAAGTTCTCTTCAGTTATGGGACATGAAAAAAAGGTCTGGCCGCTTCCAAACAGAGAGAAACTTGTCCATACCGGTGATGAGTGGCTGTTCAATATTTTAACGATGGAAGCGGGAGAAGTTAAAGCAATGATCGTCGTGTTATTATGGCGTATTTGGAGCCTGAGGAATGATGTGTTACATGGTAAATCAATCCCTCCCACAGAAATATCTAAAACTTTTTTGTGCAGCTATCTGTCCTCTTATAATCAGGCGCAAAAGTACTCGATCGAAGAGACTATTAAAGGGAAAATGCCAGTGGTGGATTTCCCTGTCAAAACAACTTCCGTTCTTGTGGTGCGCGGAGGCACAGGCTACAGGTGGCCACTGCGCTGTGGCATGGGAACAAGTATGTACGCCCGAGTGGGCTGGAGGATTGGGAATCCCTAACCTGAAATGGTTAAACACTGCGATGCAAGCACGCTGGTCATGGCTACAGAAAACTGACCGCTCTCGGCCTTGGGCTGAGTTCCAAATTCAGGTCTCAGATGCTTCGAGGCAGATATTCAGAGCAGCTGCTTGCTCGAGGATTGGTAATGGGCAGGACACCCTATTTTGGGAGGACAAATGGATTGATGGGCAGCGGATCGAGGAGATTGCCCCGCACGTTTATGCTCGCGTCAGACAGCGAATTCGTGTCACCCACACGGTCGCTCAGGCCCTGCATGAACACAGTTGGGCCAGGGACGTTGGGCCGGAGGTGACAGCGGAGGTCCTAGATGAATACCTGATCTTGTGGGTATGGTTGATGGGAATCGAGCTGGAACATGAGGAGCGGGACTCGGTCAGAGGGTCCTGGGAGGCAAACGGCGGGTTCTCAACGAAATCGACCTATGCGGCCAAGTTTTGGGGGAGAGAAGTAATCCCAACGGCTGATTCACCTGGAAGTCCAAATCACCACTACAATGCCGCTTCTTTGCGTGGCTCGCCATTCAAAACAGGTGCTGGACCTCGGATCGCTTAGCAAGACGTGGACTCGACCATCAAGACAGATGTCCATTGTGTAGTCAGGAAGAGGAGACCATCAATCACATCTTACTTCACTGCGTGTTCGCACGAGAAGTCTGGACGGCGATACTTCACTCATTGGGCAAACAAGACTGGATGCCGGCGGCGGAAGAGAGCCTCTCGGATTGGTGTCGGGACAAGGGAGGCACTGATCAGCACAAGAAATCTATGAGAGCTCTCTTCATCCTACTCATGTGGGAGATATGTAAGCATCGAAACGACATTGTTTTCGGAGCCACGCCGTCCATGAACGGTGTCATACTCAAGATCAGCAAGGGGGGACGAGCTTGGAAGCAGGCGGGACTACTGAAGGGTGACACGCATGACTTCTTTCGGGATGTGGAGATGTGGGCTAGACCAACAAGTTAGATTGTAGGTAGATGGTGGTGTTAGTGTGCTTGTAATTTGTATCACTAACGTGGAGGGGCTCTTTACCCCCCATCCTCTTCTTTATAATATAGTACGCACAGTCATGCGTATTCAAGAAAAAAAAAACTTCCATCAGCAAGAAAATTTTGTCGTGGCCCAAACCACCAGCTGGGTGGGTTGCTCTCTCCATTGATGGGTCTTTTGTCCAAGAAACGGGGTTAGCAGGGACAGGCATGGTTCTGAGAGACTCAGAAGGAGCGCTAATCTTCTCTGCCTACAGGCACCTTTTTCATTGCAAAGATGCACTAGAATCTGAAATCAGTGCTGTACTGGAAGGTCTATCACTCAGTTTTCAAAGGTCAGATTTACCAGTTATTTTTCAATCTGACTGTTCCGTTCTGGTTGCTGCATTGACGGATGAATCATTGAACAAATCTGCTCATGGACACCTCATACTGGAAATTAAGAAGCTCCTGGAGACGCGTGGTTTTATTCCGCAGAAATTAGATCGTAATCAAAATAGTGTTGCTCATTGTCTAGCTAATATAGGTCGTTCTGGAGGTAGCACCACCTGTTGGTTGCTCCGAGTTCCAGACAGTGTTTCAAGCTTTGTATTAGCAGACTATAACACTATTCCAGAGGAATAAAACACCCTTTACCTTGCAAAAAAAAAAATCAGTAAAGATACACATGTGAAGGAACAGCCAATTCTAAGAATGCAGGCGTATTTCCACTTACAGCTGCAGAAGTAGCACGTATCCGTCTGTACGCTTCAACGTCATAGGAAAAGCTTCCTCCAGCTCCTGAAGAAGATGCTTCCTCAGGCTCTGAAACAAACATGTTGACAATATTATTTCATCATTGTAATCGAGAACGAGCTCCTCTTGAAGTTTGTATAAAACACAAACCATCTCCTCTTGAAGTTAATTGGTATTTGTTTTGCCGAGATTTCTTTTTTTCTGTCCATGCTGTTAACAGAACCAAACTGTGATGTATTGCCTGCATGCTTTCCCTTCTCTATTGAGAGATGAATGGATACTGGCTGTCTAATGTGCCTGGTCCTGTGATTGTAGGCTGGCAGCGTTATATTTGTGCTCACTGGAGATAGAATAGAAATCAGTTGTTGCTAGCTCCAGGAGCGAACCTAGCCCAACTCTACAAGGTGGATTTTGTGATGTGTTGACAGTTAGCAAACTTGCACTATGCAGTTCAGCAGTTCACCTCATTCTGCAAACTGAAAATTGCTCCAAGGAAGTTCCTTCGTTGTGATTGCGCCGACTGTTTTTTTCTAAGAGAAAAGAGAAAAAGAAGTGATGTTTCTCGTGTCACTGGTCTATATCATCTGATTCAGGAGAAAATCTTCTAGGATGCAGCCATGTGCTGTTGTTCGGTTGGCTGCAAGAGTGATGCACCCGGGAATGGGAGGATTTTAATTGGCAGTATTCAGTGGTGCTGTAAGCTTCTTTGGGTAGAATGCACAGTTTGCCATATATGCGGAAACAAGAAATTTGGAGCAAATGTGGTTTACATATAGCACATGTATTTTTCGGAAAGCAATTGGAAAACATGGAAGAGGATCAGGAAAGTAACTTGCAGGATATACGTTTAAGTTGCCGGTAATGAATGGCCTGCCAACCCTCGGCTGATGTTGGTTGGGTTGCCTCCTCCTCCTCCTGCATATATATAGATGGCAGCACGGACAACACTCGTCAAACTTTTGACGCCGTGTACAATTCTTTAGATTGTCATGAGGTGTGTAGGTCGACATCGAAAACAGAAATGAACAAGAGACACATGGGACTGTGAGGCGTCAGGAAAAAATCACATGCCAAGTTTCTTGGTTGAGCTAGAAAGCTTGAAACTTCAGGGAAGCCCGTAAGAAGACGTGTCGCAAATGATTATCCATCCATGCACGATCCAGATGAGACGACTTAGCGAGGAGGTTGAGGTCGAGGGGCACAGTAATTATGGACATGTACTCTAAACGAGATCAGAAGGAAGCTCTGAAGTTGCTGTTGCTTCATTTTGGTTTGTAGGAATCAGAACTAAAAAGTTTGCTCCATACAACAAATTCTGACTTTTTATTTCCTTATTAGCTTCTTTCTCAACATAATAAGAACTCCCTCCGTCCCATAATGTAAGACGTTTTTTGACATTAGTGTAGTGTCAAAAAGCGTCTTACATTATGGGACGGAGGGAGTAAATAAGTATATGTTTTTCCTTTTTTTTCTTAAACATTATTAGCTCAGCAAGCCACCGTACAGAAATCAACAAAGATGCAACACATGATTTACCGGAAGTTGCACTTGCCTATTGAGCAGCGCCACCTCCATAGCCCTTCAGGGATTCAGCACCTGAAGCCAAGCAAACCTCAAGGTCCTTCAGAAGATCTCAATCTGCACGCAGGGGTAGTCTTTAGGCGAAAAAAAGTCCAAGGCACATTCCCTGCCTCTTCTTATATCAAGCTCAAACTCCACCCAGTGCCGAAAGACATGATCATGTGCCGTCACCCTCGGTTCTACAAACATCCACCTCAGAGCCACCGCGTTGTTGACGAAGCACAATACGATCTCAATCTGACTTCTTAGACCAATAAACCCTGAAACCTTGAACTGCTCGAGATGACGGTGGGCGCATGGCTGAAAATGCCAGTAGGCTTCAGGCTCGCTGGAAAACCCTACAGACACATGTGGAAGCATCTGAAAATGCAAGGGTTGTCGAAAGTTAGATAACTACACAAGCAGCATTGGAGACTGAAACTTAGTTGTCCTCTATTTAAATTAAATTTAACATTGCAATTACAGTTCCATGGAGTCAAATCTAGTATAAGCAGTTAAAGAGCAGTGCAAACTACGGCGAAGCAAATGCAACAAGCACTAAGCAAACATCGTTTGTCTCAAAAGATAAACAAGAGACATGCAACAGAGTAAGAGGGATGCTTACATTTAACTCGAGCTTTTGCAGAAGAAGGGCCAACTCTAGAAGACTCACTAAGAGAAGAATCCTATTTCTGGCTCTTGAGTTCCCGAGAATACTTACAGTCACCTCCAGTTTATCAGATGACTGAACTTCATCAGGCACTTTGAAATTCTTGATGGTGGTACTACATAGACAAACAAAAACACGCAAATCTAGCTGAGTAGCTAGTTTCATAGGCACAAATAATTCACTTCAATACAGGAAATTCACGGCAAATATTGATCACTCCGATGAGGGGGCAGCGCATACAAGGTTATATCAGTTGTTGGTTCACAAAGCCTTCCTAAGAAAAACTATAGGAAATATAAAGAAAGATCTTGCTCTTTGCACTCGGGTGCTTCTGTCAATGCTCAGGTTTCACTTTGGCATCTCCATTAGGCAGAGCACTTTGGGACTGAGCCAACCTCTTTGACTCCTGGATAAAAATGAGTCAATAAGAAACTAAGCAGCAAAATACAGATGAATGATTAAAAAATTATTTATGCTCATTAACAGTCCAATCTTAAAGCTAAAAATTAGTAGGACGAAACCGTAGTTGTGTAAATCTACAAAGAATGCATCACCAACACAAAAGTAAATTCTGACCTCACCTAAATTAAGTCCTGACACCAAGATAGGCTCAAGTAGCAGGTTCCAATAGAACATAGATATATACAGGTCTTGCTCTCACAACTTCCGGAAGGGGGTAAAAGATGCATTGAGCATTGTGATAAGTGATAACTAAAACATGAAGCTGCATATGATTGCTAAAGTTGTAAAATATGATCACTACACTGTTATTGGTCCACTGGAAGATGAGCGTTAAACAAAATTTTCAGTAAAGATACACATGTGAAGGAACAGCCAATCCTAAGAATGCAGGCATATTTCCACTTACAGCAGCAGAAGTAGCACGTATCTGTCTGTACGCTTCAACGTCATCTGGAAAAGCTTCTTCCAGCTCCTCAAGAAGATGCTTCCTTAGGCTCTGAGACAAACAAATTGACAATATTATTTCATCACTGTAATCGTGAACCAGCTCCTCTTGAAGATCGTATAAAACACAGACAAGAAGTATCATAATAGTAGAGGAAACAACTATACGAGCTTCTTGCGTCAATTTTGATCAAGTGGTCAGGACATATATCAGTGTACACAGTCATACGAACTTGACACCTACAATTGGAATTAAAACATCACAGAAGAAAAATGGCAGGGCAAACTTGGCGAAATGAATGCACAGCTTGAATTATAGTCAGAAGTAAAACGTAGCTATGAGGATATGAGGAGGTGAAATGAAAAGTAGCCTCTCCTTATCACGGCCAAGATGGTTTTATCACAAACTGAATTCACGGTTATCCATGCACCAATAAATCATAACGAACGCTACAGAATGGTGGGCCTTGTTCGAGGTATACAACCATTCCATATGCTATAAATGTATTGGCTATAAAGTTGCATCTACCGTTCTTATAAAGCTCGATAATACAGAGACAGGAATCTGCATCAACAACACAATGAACACTGGTCCCACAATTCTACATTCAGTTAGGGCAGATTACTGGCAGTAAATGGGGGTAACATGGAACACCAGAAAAGCTTTGAATATGGAAAATCTCCTTAACTGATTGGCAGTAGTTTGTACACCATTACCATTTACCAATTTACGGTGGATACCAAGGGGGTGATTCCCTTCTTCCTGAGAATAAGTTGTTATAGTGCAACTAAATTGCATAAAGGAATCTAATTCATGAAAACAAAGATGGATTCCTGTGATTGTAGTTTGGATGCCACTATATGAAATGAGATGGCTAAGCTGGTTCCTTTTCACATGCCAGACACAATTTATCCCCTTAGAACGACACCAATGTCCGAAAAGCAGACTTCCCTGACAGTAATACCAATTATCATTTTCATCAAAAAGTTCCACTCAAAATAGATCAGCAAGCTTTGTCAGTGAAGCTAATCTTCATCCATTGTGCCCTAAAATGCTAGTACAATCTATGGGCACGATTGGTTCATAGACGAACTTTTCCACATTTTTAACAACGATGCAAGCCATACGTACCTTGAAAGCATCAGTCTTGCCCTTGGTGATCTGGTTCTTGGCGATGCAGCTGTTGAGCACGTCCCTGGTGAACTCATCGGGGTTCTTCCCGTCATCAATCAAACTAACAGCACAAGCAACAATCAGGAACACGCAATTCAGGCGAGAGGGTCAACAGCAAGGAGCGACAGAGCAAGAGACGAGACTAAACGATCTCACTTGACGACCTCCATGGGCACCTGGATGTTGCACCCGTCGGCGAGCTTCTGCATCGTGTCGAGCTCCGCCACGAGCGCGTTCCTGCACCGTACAACACACCAAACCCTAAGGGATCCGCGCACGCCGGAAAAGCCGCGGGATGAAAAGGGGGTCGCGGGGGAGGTTTGCTGCGGGGGGTGCGGGGAGGCGAGGGAGCTTACAGGCGCTGGAGGAGGGGGAGCTGGGACGCGGAGCTGAAGGAGGAGACGTTGAGGTTGAGCTGGTGGAGCAGGCCCAGGGTCTTCTGGATCGAGCCCGTGACCTGCGCCAGGTTCTGCTTCGACGGGTCCTCGGGACGGTCCCCTCCCGCTCCCCCTTGTACGCCGTTACCGGAAGCGGCCGCAGCCGCGGCGGCGACGGCGGCGGCGGAAGAAGAGTTCGGGGCGGTGCTGTCCATGGCGAAGTCGGAGGGGGAGATGACGGGGAGCTCCTAGTCCGCGACTTATGCGACGGCTTTTTTTTTTTACAATCACGCAAAGCTTTATTTAACTCGGAGAGATTAGATGATTTGTCCCGGGATCGTGCCAATGTTCAAAGGGAAACGTTGCATACCGGCGGTCGCGCACACGCCGCTCGATCGTGTAACCATCCCACCGCTCAGCATCTCCCGATCACGTTTGCATCATAGGCTTTCCCTTTCTTGGCTCATCACGTGCCCATGGCCCATTACGTGCCCTTGGCCCACCACGGCCGCTCGTTCAGCTTTCCTCTTATCTTCTTTTTTTCTCACGAGGAGCGCACCCAGGTCGTCTTCAAAGCTTTTCAACAGCTCGTTGAAGCTCCGAGGTGGGTTGGGGAAAGAGCTGCAGCCGCAGCCCGATGAATCTGCATCTGTTTGTCGGCTCTGTTGTGACCGTGGCGACCATGGCCATGCCCACACCATCATGGCGCTGCGAGCTCGAGGGCCGGCGGGGGTGCTGCATGTTGCGACCGCAGTGATAGCATGCTGGTACCAACAACAATTTTTACTGCATCGGCTCATTGTGGAGCTACGACGCGACGGCGGGGACAATGATTTTTGTTGCAACTGTCGTTGGATTTTGCTACAACCGACGAGAAAATTTGCTACATAAATTTATGGCAGAGATGCAACCCGGGACGACAACGACGACGATTTTTGCTGCATCGGCTCATTGTGGAGCTACGACGCGACGGCGGGGACAATGATTTTTGTTGTAACTGTCGTTGGGTTTTGCTACAGCCGACGAGAAAATTTGCTACAGAGATGCAACCCGGGACGACAACGACGACGATTTTTGCTGCATCGGCTCATTGTGGAGCTACGACGCGACGGCGGGGACAATGATTTTTGTTGCAACTATCGTTGGATTTTGCTACAACCGACGAGAAAATTTGCTACATAAATTTATGGCAGAGATGCAACCCGGGACGACAACGACGATGATTTTTGCTGCATCGGCTCATTGTGGAGCTACGACGTGACGGCGGGGACAATGATTTTTGTTGCAACTGTTGTTGGATTTTGCTACAACCGACGAGAAATTTGCTACATAAATTATGGCAGAGATGCAACCCGGGACGACAACGACGACGATTTTTGCTGCATCGGCTCATTGTGGAGCTACGACGCGACGGCGGGGACAATGATTTTTGTTGCAACTGTCGTTGGATTTTGCTACAGCCGACGAGAAAATTTGCTACAGAGATGCAACCCGGGACAACAACGACGACGATTTTTGCTGCATCGGCTCATTGTGGAGCTACGACGCGACGGCGGGGACAATGATTTTTGTTGCAACTGTCGTTGGATTTTGCTACAACCGACGAGAAAATTTGCTACATAAATTTATGGCAGAGATGCAACCCGGGATGACAACGACGATGATTTTTGCTGCATCGGCTCATTGTGGAGCTACGACGCGACGGCGGGGACAATGATTTTTGTTGCAACTGTCGTTGGATTTTGCTACAACCGACGAGAAAATTTGCTACATAAATTTATGGCAGAGATGCAACCCGGGACGACAACGACGACGATTTTTGCTGCAACCGTCGTTGTCTTTTGCTACAACCAGCTGTTCTTTTTGCTACATCCGTTTTAATGGTGATGACTGGTGGCCGTCGCTCATGCAACCCTATGCAGCGAGCGTCGACGGTGGACAAAAGTTTCAAGCAGCGTGGGAAAAAGTTTCAACCGACGCGAAAAATTGCTTCAACGGGTGCGAGCAGAGCTGCGGCCGACGGCACGTTGGTGCTGCGATTTTGCTGCAGCGAGTTTTTTTTTTGCTGGCACCAGTATAAGCAGTACTGCTACAACCAGCACAACAATTTGATGAAACCGGCTAGGGCTGCCACGGGCGGCATATTCCATTGGAGCTCGAAGGCCAGATGGTGGAGCCCGTCGGTGTGGCGTGCTACGACCAGCACCACGGCTTGCTAGAACCATCCGCCTCGGAAGTTGGAACTGAAAGACGATGGATACGGCAGGCGACGGCCGGAGTTGAGGGCTGCGACCAGCCGGCAATGCTGCAACCTCCAAGGAGGAAGTGGCAAATAGAGATGGCGCGAGCGTGGTGCGCGACTGAACGGAGGCAAGGCTGGGAACCGTCGCATACCCCTGTGTTTCAACTGCTGTAAAAAATAGCTTCAACCCTAGATGGAAAATCTTCAACCGACTTTCGAGAAAGTTTCAACCGGAACTGCCAATCACGAAAAGTTACAGCCGTTGACAAAAAATGCTCCAACCTTAGATGAAAAAAAGCTTCAACCAGACGATAGAGAAAGCTTTAACCAGATGCTGCTCAAACGAAAAAAGCTGCAACCATTTACAAAAAAGCTTCGACTGTAGATGGAAAAGGCTTCAACCAGCGAGAGAGAAAGCTCCAACCAGACACTGTGCAACCAGAGAAATGTTGCAACTGTTAGCGGAGAAAGCTTCAACCTTATATGGGAAAAGCTTCAACCGGCGACCGGCCGATGACAGAAAAAGCTTGCGACCGGCGACCAGGGCATGGCCCAGATGAAGAAGCTGCATGTTTTCTTTTTTTGTTGGAATCGATGAGACGAAAATTTTCAACCAGATAATTGATTTGATAGAATTGGTGATTTTGATGCAGCTAGTCGAGGTCTGTTTACGAGAGCTCGCCGGTGGCAACTCTATGAGAATTTCTGTCGAGATCGACTAATTTTAAGCGAGCTCATGTCACCAAGTTCAGCGTGTACACGTGCGTCTGCTACTATAAATCAATTAAGCTGCTTGTCTGTCTGCTTGCAAGTTGACTACTGTAGATCAATTAAGCTGCTTTCCTGCTAGCAAGTTAGCTTTGCACATAGGCGCATGCGTGTGCTTCTGCCACATGGGCGGCTTGGCTGGTCGTCGATGGATGCGGGCGACACCGGTGGCCGGCCAGTGCCGGCGAGCTGCGCGGGGTACCTTTACATGCGTGCGTTTAGATCGAAGGTTAAGACAGGGAGATTAGGAGGAAACCATCAAGACACGAAGGAAATCTAACGACGCAGAGCCGTTTAATCCAACGTACACGCGGCGATCGGCCGAAATTGGGCCGGTCGACCGGCGCCTAGCATTGGCCATGTTCAAAGGTACAAAAGAGAGATTTCCAGGGTTGCCTAACCCAACCCCTAACTTTAAAACATGCTTCGCTAGATTGTGAGCCTCGAAGTTCGAGCTCCTAAACTCGTGACCAAAAGTGGAAGAAATAAACGAGCAACTATGATCTATGATTTCATGTAAGATAGCTCCATAGCTAGCTGGCGTTCTGTGCTTGATGTCGTCCACTACAACCTTGCAGTCAGAGGCAATGTGAATCCTGCGGAGGTTGAGATCTTCGGCAAGGGATAAAGCCACTTATGCGACGGCTAGGAGTTCTGGCGCCCACTAGCTGCAGAAATGGGCCGGTCCATTTCACCACTCGGGATGCAGTCCGTCACCTGGGCGCTTTGGTTCGTCTCTCAACGGTTGAACGGTCGGCAGTTGACCCGTTAACCGGTCAGTCGTTGACTTTTAAAACTAAATAAGATTTTTTTTTAAATCCGAAGATAATCGTAAAAAAATGTGAATTCGAGAAAGTTTACGGGTTTTGAAAAAATCACAAGCTTAATAAAAGTTCACAAATTTGAAAAAAAAAATCATCAGTTTTAAAAAGGTCCATCGAACTTGAAAAAAAATCACAAATTTGAAAATACAAATCTGAAAAAAAAACAATCATCAAATTTGAAAAAAAAACCATCGAGTTGGAAAAAAGTTCATCGAATTTGAAAAAGTTAATACATTTTGAGTTGTGGACCTCCAATTAAGTTGTGGAGCTCGCCCCAACCTTGTTTGTGAAGGTATCGGTTGCCGCCTCCAAGGGCACCGCATAGTGGAATCGTGGCACCTTGTATCGTGCGAGGTCGCGAGGAGAATAGGATGAGCCATTTGTGGTGTTTGGTGAGCATTGTGCCGCCACACCCCTCCAACGGAGACGTACCTCCCCCAAAGAATGGAACTCTGATGAGTGTTATTTTTATGGTCATCACACCTGAGTTTAAACTGGTTTATTTCATAAAAACCAGGATATCCGCTCAGGGTGTTTATATCCTACTCATGCTCATGGTCAATGTTAAATATTCGCAATGCATGATTACGACCGATGTCGCTCTCTAGTTGGTCGCTTCTCAATCTATTTGCTAGCCTTCGTCTGTACTAAGCGAAAATACTGCTTGTGCATCCAAAATCTTGAACCCCAAAGTTATGTCAATGAGTCCACCATACCTACCTATATACAGATTACCCTGCCGTTCCAAGTAAATTTGTATGTGTCATCTCTAATCATTTAAATATGCATCTATTTTGTGTGCCCGTACCGCTCATGAAGTGACGGGGCGGTCAATATCTTCCATGCTAAGCGGGTTATTCTCATGATGGGTGTTTATTCACTTGTCATTGTACGAGATAGGCAGGTAATTGGGATTCCCAGTCCTGTAATCAAAAATAAAGAAAAATATAATAAAACAAACCCCCCTGGAAAGTTGATTGTTTGGAGGGCACCCGTGAATTCGGCTAGCCATGGCTTCTATTTGTATGGTTGAGGGGGAGTAAACTTTTCATTTCCGCATGGGAACCGCCGGTAATGTGTTTAGCATGGAAGATATTGAAATCCTTTGTCGTGATGTTGACAGGAAAAGCACACCACTCAAAATGTATTCATCTCTATTTTAAAGATTTGAGCTCTGGCACCTCTGCAAATCTCTGCTTTCCTCTGTGAAGGGCATTTCTATTTACTTTCATTGTTGAGTCATCACCTTCTCATTCAAAGCACCAATTTGGAGAGCACTATTGTCATTCTTAGTTTAACATGCATTGAGTCTAGTTAATGTTGGATGTGATCATGACTGGATCTCTTCTACCCTGAATTACAATTCATCACTTCGGTAC
This sequence comes from Thinopyrum elongatum, assembly GCA_011799875.1. Classification (NCBI taxonomy): domain Eukaryota; kingdom Viridiplantae; phylum Streptophyta; class Magnoliopsida; order Poales; family Poaceae; genus Thinopyrum; species Thinopyrum elongatum. The sequence goes on from CM022299.1 coordinate 529,515,088, forward strand.
CAAATTCATATCTCGTGCAAATTACCATTACTAATATCAACTCTCAAAAAGATTTAAGTGAAGCACGAGAGCATAAATATTTCTTCAAAAGTTATCATATCAACTCTCAAAATAATATAAGTGAAGCATGAGAGTGAATTTCTTTAAAATTTACTAACTCTCAAAATAATATAAGTGAAGCATGAGAGTGCATTTCTTCAAAAAAAAATCACCACCGTGCTAACAAAGGATTTAAGTGAAGCACTAGAGCAATTGCCTAGCTCAAAAAAATTAAGTGAAGCACATAGAGCAATTCTAACAAATCATGATAACATATGGCTTTCTCAAATAGGTGTGTCCAGTAAGGATGATTGTGACAAACTAAAAAGAAAAATAAGCAAAGACTCATATAATATAAGACGCTCCAAGAAAAACTCAAGATATGTGACGAATAAATATATAGCTCCAAGTAAAATTACCGATGGTCATTGGAAGAAAGAGGGGATGTCTTCCAGAGCATCCCCAAGCTTAGTTGCTTGGGAGTCTTTGAATATTACCTTCGAGTGCCTCGGGAATCCCCAAGCTTAGGCTCTTGCCACTCCTTATTCCTTCATCCATTGTGATCTTACCCAAAATTTGAAAACTTCAATCACACAAAACTTAACAAAACCTTCGTGAGATTCGTTAGTATAATAAAGCAAATCACCACTTTAAGTATTGTTTCAAACCCATTTATATTTTATTATTGCATTATAACTACTGTATTCTAACTTTACCATGGCTTATACCCCCCGATACAATCCATAGATTCATCAAAATAAGCATACAATGCAACGAAAATAGAATCTGTCAAAAACAGAACAGTCTGTAGCAATCTGAACATTGACCATAGTTATGTAACTCTAAAAATTCTGAAAAATTAGGACAACGTGGGCAATTTGTATATAAATTATGTATAAAAAATTCAGAGCAAAATCACGTTTTTGTTAATTTACAAAATTCCAAAACTGGGCGCAAAAGTTTCTGTTTTTTAACAGAATCAAGTCAACTATTACCCAAACCATCCTAAAGGCTTTACTTGGCCCAAACACTAGCTAAAACATAAAAATCACAATGATAACATTAGCATAATTGTGTGTTTATTTAAAACAGAAAAGGAACAAAAATTTAAAGGATAACTATTGGGTTGCATCCCAATAAGCGCTATCTTTATAGCCATTAAGATAGGCTTGAGATTTCAATGATGCTCACATGAAAGATAGTAATTGAAACACGGAGAGAGCATCATGTAGCATATGAAAAATAAGTTTAAGTCTAATGTACTTCCTATGCATAGGCATTTTATAAGCAAACAAGTTATCAAGACAAGAAATATCTAACATATGCATGGAAGAAGATAGAAACAATAGCAATCTCAACATGAAGAGAGGTAATTTAGTAACAAGAAAAATTCCTACAACCATATTTTCATCTCTCATAATAATTACATGTAGGATCATAATAAAATTCAACAATATAGCTATCATATAAAATTTTCTCTTCATGATCCACATGCATAAAAGTCTTATAATCTTCCAAGATAATGGGATTAGCATAATGTAAAGTCATAACCTCTCCAAACCCACTTTTATCGAAAAATTCACGAGATTGATAATTCTCCAAAATAGTGGGATCATTACTACCTAAAGTTGACACTCTTCCAAACCCACTTTCAATACTATTGCAAACATTATTATCAATAGCATAGTCATCATGAGGCTTAAATAAATTTTCAAGATCATAAGAAGCATCACCCCAATCATGATCATAACAATGAGTACTGGACATGACAAAATTGCCATCCCCAAGCTTGTAGTTTTGCATATTATTAGCATAATTGACATTAATAGAATTTATAATAACATCATTGCATTCATGCTTTTCCTTCAAGGAACTATCATGAATCACTTTATAAATTTCTTCTTTCAACACTTCATCATAATTTTCAGATTCATGATTTTCAAGCAAAACTTCATAAAGATAATCAAGTGTACTCAACTCACTAGCAATTGGTTCAACATAATTAGATCTTTTGAAAAGATTAGCAAGTGGATGAGGATCCATATGTCTTTAAGTTTCCTATTTATTTTTCTGTTTTTGGGTGTTGACATGAAGGCAATAAAAGCAAGCAAACAGGCAAAAGGCAAACGGAAAATATTTTTTAATTCTTGTAAAAACTTTTTAGAAGTGGGGGAGATGAAAACTAGAGGCAAATGGAAAATAATGTAAATGCAAGGAGATGAAATTTTATGCATAGGTACTTGATAGATGTTGATGATGTCTCCCCAGCAACGGCGCCAGAAATTCTTCCTGCTACTTGTGAGCTGCGTTGGGATTTCCTCGAAGAGGAGAGGATGATGTAGTACAGTAGAGATAAGTATTTTCCTCAATTATGAAACCATGGTTATCAATCCAGTAGGAGAACCAAGCAAAACTATGTAAACAACACCTGCACGCAAACAACAAATACTTGCAACCCAACGTGTAGAGGGGTTGTCAATCCCTTAACGGTTATGAGCAAGATTAAATTGTATAGTTTCTGATATATAGATCTGACAAAAATTCAAAATAAAATAAATAAAAGAAAATTACAGCAAGGTATTTTTAGTTTTAATATATGATAAAAGATAGACCCGGGGGCCATAGTTTTCACTAGAGGCTTCTCTCGAGAAAATAGCATACGGCGGGTAAACAAATTACTGTTGGGCAATTGGTAGAAAAGCAAATAATTATGATGATATCCAAGGCAATGATCATACATAAGCATCATGTCCAAGATTAGTAGACCGACTCCTGCCTGCATCTACTACTATTACTGCACACATTGACCGCTATCTAGCATGCACCTGGTGTATTAAGTTCATGAAAAAATGGAGTAATGCTTTAAGCAAGATGACATGATGTAGACAAGATAAACTCACGTATGAATAAACCCCATATTGTTACCCTTAATAGCAACGATACATACGTGTCATGTCCCTTTCTATCACTGGGGTTGAGCACCGCAAGATCGAACCCATTACAAAGCACCTCTTCCCATGGCAAGATAAATCAATCTAGTTGGCCAAACCAAACCAATAAATTAGAGAAGAAATACGAAGCTATATTAATCACGCATAAAAGAGTTCAGAGAAAACCTAAATAATATTCATGGATAGATCTGATCTTAAACTCACAATTCATCGAATCCCAACAAACACACCACAAAAAGTCATTAAATCAAATAGATCTCGAAGAACAACAAGGAGAATATTGTATGGAGAATCAAAAAGTGAGAAGAAGCCATCTAGCTACTAACTATGGACCCATAGGTCCGTGGTAAACTACTCACGCATCATCGAAGGGGCAGCAAGGATGATAAAGAACCCCTCCGTGATCGTTTCCCCCTACGGCGGAGTACCGGAGAAGGCCTCCAGATGGGATCTCTCGAGAACAGAGGCTTGCAGCGGCGAAAAAAGTATTTCATGGACTCCCTGGTAGGTTTCCTATTTTTAGAGTATTTATAGAGTATTTATAGAGGCGGAGTTAAGTCAAATGGAGGCCTGTGGGCCCCACTATGTACTAGGGGGCGCCCCAGGCCCCTGGGGCGCCCTAGTGCCTAGTGGGCCACTCCTTCGTCTTCTCATTCCTTCCCGAAGCTTACAGGGTCTCTTATTGCCAGAAAAAAAATCTCCAAAAAGTTTCGGGCATTTGGACTTCGTTTGGTACTGATATTCTACAAATTCAAAAACAAGCAAAAAACAGCAATTAGCGCTGGGCACTAAGTTAATAGGTTAGTCCCAAAAAATAATATAATGTTGCTTGTAAATGTATATAAAACATCCAAGATTGATACTATAATAGCATGGAACAATCAAAAATTATAGATACGTTGGAGACGTATCAGGACCCGCGTCGTGAGGGCAAATTCGGCGGCCCACTCCGGCGAGAGTGCGGCCGTAGCCGCCATGAGTGTGCTAACAACCTGCATGAGTGCGGCCGCAATCTGCGACCGGGCAGCCAAGGCAATGATGGCTCATGTCCGTGTCAGTATTTCCTCGAAGAGGAAGGGATGATGCAGCACAGCTACGGTAGGTATTTCCCTCAGTTATGAAACCAAGGTTATCGAACCAGTAGGAGAACCAAGCAACACTATGTAAACGGTACCTGCACACAAAGAACAAATACTTGCAACCCGACGCGTAAGAGGGGTTGTCAATCCCTCTCGGGTAAAAGATAGATTGGTTTGTATGATTTTGGATAAATAGATCTCACGATAAAAGAAAATAAAATAAATAAAGAAAAAGTGCAGCAAGGTATTTTTGGGTTTTTCGAATAATAGATCTGAAAACAAAAGCAAATAAAAATAGATCTCAAAGCAAATATGATAAAGAATAGACCCGGGGGCCGTAGATTTCACTAGTGGCTTCTCTCAAGGAAATAGCATACGGCGGGTAAACAAATTACTGTTGGGCAATTGATAGAACTTCAAATAATTATGATGATATCTAGGCAATGATCATTATATAGGCATCACGTCCAAGATTAGTAGACCGACTCCTGCCTGCATCTACTACTATTACTCCATACATCGACCGCTATCCAACATGCATCTAGTGTATTAAGTTCATGGAGAAACGGAGTAATGCAATAAGAACGATGACATGATGTAGACAAGATCTATTCATGTAGGAATAGACCCCATCTTGTTATCCTTACTAGCAATGATACATGTGTGTCTTGCTGCCCCTTCTATCACTGGGAAAGAACACCGCATGATCGAACCCATCACAAAGCACCTCTTCCCATGGCAAGAAAAATCGATCTAGTTGGCCTAACTAAACGAAAGATTCGAAGAAGAAATACGAGGCTATAAGTAATCATGCATATAAGAGATCAAAGAAACTCAAATAACTTTCATGGATAAATAGATCTGATAATAAATTAAAGTTCATCGGATCCCAACAAACACACCGCAAAAAGAGTTACATCAAATAGATCTCCAAGAGACCATTGTATTGAGAATCAAAAGAGAGAGAGGAAGCCATCTAGCTACTAACTACGGACCTGTAGGTCTACAATGAACTACTCATGCATCATCGGAGAGGCACCAATGAGGATGATGAACCCCTCCGTGATGGTGTCTAGATTGGATCTGGTGGTTCTGGAACTGCTGGAATTGTGTTTCGTCGACTCCCCTAGGGTTTTTGGATTTTCGGGGTATTTATAGAGCAAAGAGGCGGTGCGGGAGGCGGCCAAGGTGGGCACAACCCACCAGGGCGCGCCTGGGCCCCCAGGTGCGCCCAGGTGGGTTGTGCTCCCCTCGGAGCCCCCCTCTGGTACTTCTTTGGCCCAACAGGTGTCTTCTGGTATAGAAAAATTCTCCAAAAAGTTTCGCTGCGTTTGGACTCCATTTGGTACTGATATTCTGCGAAGTAAAAACTAGCAAAAAACAGCAACTGGCACTAGGCACTATGCCAATAGGTTAGTCCCAAAAAATGATATAAAGTTGCTATAAAATGGTTGTAAAACATCCAAGAATGACAATATTACAGCATGTAACAAGAAAAAATTATAGATACGTTGGAGACGTATCAGCATCCCCAAGCTTAATTCCTACTCGTCCTCGAGTAGGTAAATGATAAAAATAGAAAATTTGATGTGGAATGCTGCCTAACATGTTCATCACATATTCTTTTCTTTTGTAGCATGGACATTTGGACTTTTATATGATTCAAAGCACTAGTCTAGTTTTGACATGAAGATTTAAGTACTCAAGCATATCAACAAGCAACCATGTCTTTCAAAATATCAACACTAAAGCAAGTTATCCCTAGCCCATTATGCTCAATCATTGATCCATTCATGAAACACACTCGCATATTAGCTACATCCAATGCTCAAGTACGATCATAGTGCCCCTTAGTTGGTGCTTTATAAGAGAAGATGGAGACTCAAATAAAAATAAAAATTGCATAAAGTAAATAGAAAGGCCCTTCGTAGAGGGAAGTAGGGATTTGTAGAGGTGCCAGAGCTCAAAGCTTAAATTGAGAGATAATTTTTTTTTAGGGGCATACTTTTCCCGTCAACGAAAACGACCGAGTAATTCCCAACACTTTCCATGCTAGATATATCATAGGCGGTTCCCAAACAGAAAATAAAGTTTATTCCTTTTTCAACCATTCTTCCACTTTCCATGGCTAGCCGTATCCACGGGTGCCTTCCATACCAACACTTTCAAGGAATTTATTATTTGACAACAGAAAGTAAATTTCTTTTTCATTTCAGGACTGGGCATCCCTATTACCGCCGCACTCTCGTGCAATGACAAGTGAATAAACACTCATCTTGAGAATAACACATCTAGCATGGAAAATATTGGCCACCCCCTGTCGCTTCATGAGCGGTACGAGCACACAAAAAGGAAATTTATTTTGAAAATTAGAGATGGCACATACAAATTTGCTTAGAACGACACGGGAATACCGCGTATAAGTAGGTATGGTGGACTCATATGGAAAAACTGGGTTTAAGGATTTTGGATGCACAAGTAGTATTCCTACTTAGTACAAGTGAAGGCTAGCAAAAAGATTGAGAAGCATCCAACCAAGAAACGAAAAATCACATAAGCGAGCATTAAGCATAACTAACACCGAATAATGCACCACAAGTAGGATGTAATTTCATTGCATAACTATTGACTTTTGTGCTTGCATAGGGAATCACAAACCTTAACACCAATATTCTTACTAAAGCGCAATCACTCACCAACATGACTCACATATCACTATCATCATATCTCAAAACTATTACACAAAATCAAGTTTATTTTGTCCAATGATCTTCATGAAAGTTTTTATTATATCCCTCTTGGATATCTATCACTTTGGGACTAGTTCATATATTGCAATTACTTTTGGCAAGCTCAAACAAATCTAAGTGAAGAACATGAGCATAAAAAATTTCATCTCTCAAAATAATATAAGTGAAGCATGAGAGGATTTCTTCAAATTTTCTAACTCTCAAATAAATCTAAGTGAAGCATGAGAGCATTTCTTCAGAAATATTAAAGCACACCGTGCTCAAAAAGATATAAGTGAAGCACTAGAGCAATTCCATAGCTCAAAAAAATTAAGTGAAGCATAAAGAGCAATTCTAACAAATCATAGCATAATTTTGGCTCTCTCAAATAGGTGTGTCTAGCAAGGATACTTGTGACAAACTAAAAAGCAAAACAAGCAAAGACTCATATAATACAAGACGCTCCAAGCAAAACTCATGATATGTGACGAATAAAAATATAGCTCCAAGTAAAATACCGATGGTCGTTAGAAGAAAGAGGGGGTGCCACTCGGGGCATCCCCAAGCTTAGTTGCTTCATCCATCGTGATCTCACCCAAAACTTGAAAACTTCAATCACACAAAACTCAACAAAAACCTTCGTGAGATCCGTTAGTATAAGAAAGCAAATCACCACTCTAAGTACTGTTGAAAACCCATTCATATTTTATTTTTTCATTATATCTACTGTATTCCAACTTTGCTATGGCTTATACCCCCCGATAAAGTCCATAGATTCATCAAAATAAGCACACAATGCAAAGAAAATAGAATCCATAAAAAACAGAACAGTCTGTAGGAATATGAAAACTTCGTATACTTCTGTAACTCCAAAAATTCTGAAACATTAGGACAGCATAGGCAATTTGTATATCAATCTTGTGTAAAAAATTCAGAATTTTTCATCGCTTCTGTGATTTTCCAAAATTATTTTACTGGCGCAAAAGTTTCTGCTTTTCAACAAGATCAAATCAACTATCACCCAACATGATCCCAAAGGCTTTGCCTGGCCCAAACAATAATTAAAACATGAAAAACACAATCATAACAGAGGCATAATTGTGCAAACACTCAAGAACAGAAAGAAAAAGGCAAAAATAAATTTTATTCATTGTGTTGCCTCCCAATAAGCGCTATCGTTTTACGCCCCTAGCTAGGCATAAAGCATAGATCTAAGTATTGTGATCTTTAGTTTCCAACTCCTCAATCAAACACTTAGAATTCTTCTTTTTTTTCGTAGATGTGTTCTTATTAGGAGGTTTTGCAAAAATAACTTGAAACACATTATCCATAGAGATTTTAGAACTATCAAGTTGCCCATCTACATATCCCCTTTGATTTCTGGCAACAATCCAAGAATATTGTTGATTAACATCATTGAAAACTTGTTGGATTATATCTAAAACAGGGATTTCCTTTTTGAGATTCTCATAAAAAAATTGGTTATTTCCAAGCAAGTGTCTCAACATGTAATCACTATTATAAAGGATCTCATCTATTACCGGTTTTTCACGGCTCATACCATAAAAATAAAAAAATTCCCTAGCTTCCCCTACTATGTAATCAAATTCATTCATAAGAACTTGGGTAGCTATCTTTTTAGCTTTAGGATCTTTTCTAGATGGTAGGTCATAAAACAATCTTTGCAAGGTAGGATGGGTACGGATAAATCTATTTTCAAGTTTCAGAACTAGTGCTGAAATAGCTTCCGCATAAGATTTAGTTCTTTTAAGTATAGCAGCATCATCAAGAGTCAAATTTCCAACACAATTGTAAAATTCTTCGATATGTTCTTTTCCCATAACGTTCCCTTGCCCCAAAACAAAAGTTTTGGCATCCAGATTGCCAGATCGTCCAATTTTAGGAGTTAGGCCATCATCTGTTTCTGCCATACCAAAGTCACTCATGGTGACAAGTTCAAGCAAATAAGAGATCTGACTAGAAAATGGCGAACGAAAAAGAGGACGAATAAAACGGCAAATTTTTGTGAAGTGGGGGAGATGAAAACGCGAGGCAAATGGCAAATAATGTAAATTGCAAGGAGATGAGATTTGTGATTAGGAACCTGATAGATGTTGATGATGTCTCCCTGGCAACGGCGCCAGAAATCCTTTCTTGATGGCTCGTGTCCGCGTCAGTAATTCCCCGAAGAGGAAGGGATGATGCAGCACAGCTACGGTTCCCTCAGTTATGAAACCAAGGTTATCGAACCAGTAGGAGAACCAAGCAACACTATGTAAACGGTACCTGCACACAAAGAACAAATACTTGCAACCCGACGCGTAAGAGGGGTTGTCAATCCCTCTCGGGTAAAAGATAGATTGGTTTGTATGATTTTGGTAAATAGATCTCGCGATAAAACAAAATAAAATAAATAAAGAAAAAGTGCAGCAAGGTATTTTGGGGTTTTTAGAATAATAGATCTAAAAACAAAAGCAAATAAAAATAGATCTCAAAGCAAATATGATAAAGAATAGACCCAGGGGCCGTAGATTTCACTAGTGGCTTTTCTCGAGAAAATAGCATACGGCGGGTAAACAAATTACTGTTGGGCAATTGATAGAATTTCAAATAATTATGACGATATCCAGGAAATGATCATTATATAGGCATCACATCCAAGATTAGTAGACGGACTCCTGCCTGCATCTACTACTATTACTCCACACATCGACCGCTATCCAACATGCATCTAGTGTATTAAGTTCATGGAGAAACGGAGTAATGCATGGAGAAACGGAGTAATGCAATAAGAATGATCACATGATGTAGACAAGATCTATTCATGTTGGAATAGACCCCATCTTGTTATCCTTAATAGCAACGATACATGCGTGTCTTGCTGCCCCTTCTGTCACTGGGAAAGAGCACCACACGATCGAACCCATCACAAAGCACCTCTTCCCATGGCAAGAAGAATCGATCTAGTTGGCCTAACTAAACCAAATATTCAAAGAAGAAATACAAGGCTATAAGTAATCATGCATATAAGAGATCAAAGAAACTCAAATAACTTTCATGGATAAATAGATCTGATAAAAAACTCAAAGTTCATTGGATCCCAACAAACACACAGCAAAAAGAGTTACATCAACACTACTAGGGAAAAGCCTAGCAGTAGCGTTGGTCAAATTCCTAGCAGTAGCGCGGGCACCCGCGCTACTGATACGTCTCCAACGTATCTATAATTTTTTATTGTTCCATGCTGTTATATTATCATTCTTGGATGTTTTACAATCATTTTATATCATTTTTTTGGTACTAACCTATTGACATAGTGCCCAGTGCTAGTTGCTGTTTTCTGCATGTTTTTTACATCGCAGGAAATCAATACCAAATGGAGTCCAAACGCAGCGAAAATTTTTGTGGATTTTTTTTGGACCAGAAGACATCCAGTGGGCCGGAGAAGCACCTGGGGGTGCTTCGAGGGGAGCACAACCCACCAGGGCGCGCCTGGAGGCCCAGGCACGCCCAGGTGGGTTGTGCCCACCTCGGCCGCCTCCCGCACCGCCTCTTTGCTCTATAAATACGCCAATATTTCAGAAACCCTAGGGGAGTCGATGAAAATCAATTCCAGCCACCGCAAGTTCGAGAACCACCAGATACAATCTAGACACCATCACGGAGGGGTTCATCATCCTCATTGGTGCCTCTCCGATGATGCGTGAGTAGTTCATTGTAGACCTTCGGGTCCGTAGTTAGTAGCTAGATGGCTTTCTCTCTCTCGTTTGATTCTCAATACAATGGTCTCTTGGAGATCCATATGATGTAACTCTTTTTTGCGGTGTGTTTGTTGGGATCCGATGAACTTTGAGTTTATGATCAGATCTATCTTTTTATCCATGAAAGTTATTTGAGTCTTCTTTGATCTCTTATATGCATGATTGCTTATAGCCTCGTATTTCTTCTCCGATATTTGAGTTTTTTTGGCCAACTTGATCTATTTATCTTGCAATGGGAAGAGGTGCTTTGTGATGGGTTCGATCTTATGGTGCTTGATCCCAGTGACAGAAAGGGAAACGACACGTATGTATCGTTGCCATTAAGGATAACAAGATGGGGTCTATTTCTACATAAATAGATCTTGTCTACATCATGTCATCGTTCTTATTGCATTACTCCGTTTTTCCATGAACTTAATACACTAGATGCATGCTGGATAGCGGTCGATGTGTGGAGTAATAGTAGTAGATGCAGGCAGGAGTCGGTCTACTAATCTTGGACGTGATGCATGTATAATGATCATTGCCTGGATATCGTCATGAGTATTTTAAGTTCTATCAATTGCCCAACAGTAATTTGTTTCCACCATTTGCTATTTTTCTCGAGAGAAGCCACTAGTGAAAACTACGGCCCCCGGGTCTCTTCTTTAATATATTTGCCTTCAAGATCTATTTTGCTATTCACTCTTTTATTTATTTGCAACTTTTATTTTCAGATCTATTAATCCAAAAATACAAAAATACCTTGCTGCAATTTTTACTTATTTATTTTATCTCGCGTTCCCGTGAGATCTATTTATCCAATCTACTACAATTTTATCTATCTCGTTACCCGAAAGGGATTGACAACCCCTTTAACACGTCGGGTTGCAAGTATTTGTTCTTTGTGTGCAGGAGCTGTTTACGTGGTGTTGCGTGGTTCTCCTACTGGTTCGATAACCTTGGTCTCATCACTGAGGGAAATACCTACCGTCGCTGTGCTGCATCATCCCTCCCTCTCTGGGGAAAAAACTGACGTAGTTCTAACAGACATCAAGAGGAGTTTCTGGCGCCGTTGCCGGGGAGACATCATCAACATCAACCAGGTTCCTAATCACAAATCTCATCTCCTTGCAATTTACATTATTTGCCATTTGCCTCTCGTTTTCCTCTCCCCCACTTCACAAAAAATTGCCGTTTTATTCGCCCTCTTTTTCGTTCGCCATTTTCTCGTCAGATCTATCTTTTTGCTTGCAATCATGAGTGATTTTGGTATGGCAGAAACAGATGATGGCCTAACTCCTAAAATGGAGCGTACGGGTAATCTGGATGCCAAAACTTTTGTTTTGGGGCAGGGGAATGCTATGGGAAAAGAACGTATCCAAGAATTTTTCAATTGTGTTGGAAATTTGAGTCTTGATGATGCTCCTATACTTAAAAGGACTAAATCTTATGCGGAAGCTATTTCAGCGCTAGTTCTGAAACTTGAAAATAGATTTATCCATACTCATCCTACCTTGCAAAGATTGTTTTATGAGTTACCGTTATAAATAATCCTAAAGCTAAAAAGTTGGCCACTCTTGTTCTTATGAATGAATTTGGCTACATAATACGGGAAGCTAGGGAAATCTTTGATTTTTATGGTATGAATCGTGAAAAACCCGTGATAGATGAAATTCTCTATAATAGTGATTATGCTTTAAGACATTTACTTGGGGATAATCAAATCTTTGATGAGAATCTTAAAAAGCAAGTCCCTTTTTTAGATATTATCCAACAAGTTTTTAATGATGTTAATCAACATTATTCTTGGATCACTGCCGGAAATCAAAAGGGATATGATGATAAGCAACTTGATTGTGCTAAAGTTTCCATGGATAATGTGTTTTATGTTATTTTTGCAAAGCCTCCTGAGAAAAACACCTCCAAGGAAAACAAGAACAAAGTTGACAACACGTAGATCTTTTGCGTTATGCCTAGCTAGGGGCGTAAAACGATAGCGCTCGTTGGGAGGCAACCCAACTTGTATCTTTTTGCTTTTTAGTTTTCTTGCTGTTTTCAATAAAATACCCAATTATGCCTCTGATTAGATGTGCTCTTGTGGTTTAAATTAGTGTTTGTGCCAAGCAAAGCCTTTGGGTTGATTTGGGTGATAGTTGATTTGATCTTGTTGGAAAACAGAAACTTTTGCGTCCAGTAATTTTTTTTTGAAAATTCACAGCAGAGACTAAAAATTCTGATTTTTTTACACAAGATTGATATACAAATTTCCTCTGTTTTCCTAATTTTTCAGAATTTTTGGAGTTACAGAAGTATGAGAACAATTCGTATCTTTGCAGACTGTTCTGTTTTTGACAGATTCTATTTTCTTTGCATTGTGTGCTTATTTTGATGAATCTATGGTTTCCTTTGAAGAGTTTTTGCCATAGAAAAGTTAGAATACAGTAGATATAATGCAAGAACAAAATTTGAATGGGTTTACTACAGTACTTAAAGTAAAGATTGGTTTTCTTATACTAACGGATCTCATGAAGGTTTTGTTGAGTTTTGTGTGATTGAAGTTTTCAAGTTTTGGGTGAGATTACGATGGATGAAGGAATAAGGATTAGCAAAAGGCTAAGCTTGGGGATGCCCGAGGCACCCCAAGGTAATATTCAAGAAGTATCAAGCAACTAAGCTTGGGGATGCCCCTGAGTGGCATCCCCTCTTTCTTCTAACGACCATCGGTATTTTACTTGGAGCTATATTTTTATTCGTCACATATTATGAGTTTTGCTTGGAGCGTCTTGTATGATATGAGTCTTTACTTGTTTTGTTTTTTATTTTAAGTCTTGAACCCTTTCTGGACACACCTTTTTGAGAGAGCCAAAAATTATGCTATGCTTGCTCCTATGTTTCACTTAAATTTTTTAGAGCCTTGGAATTGCTCTAGTGCTTCACTTATATCTTTTTGAGCACGGTGTGCTTTGTTATTTTTGAAGAAATGCTCTCATGCTTCACCTAGATTTATTTGAGAGTTAGTAAAATTTTGAAGAAATTCTCTCTTGCTTCACTTAGATTAATTTGAGAGAAAGAAATATTATGCTCATGTTCTTCACTTATATTTGTTTGAGCTTATTAAAAGCAACATATGAAACTAGTCCCAAAGTGATAGATATCCAAGAAGGATATAATAAAAACTTTCATGAAGATCATTGGACAAAATAAACTTGGTTCTTAGTAATAGTTTTGAGATATGACGATATAATATGTGAGCCATGTTGATGAGTAATTGTGCTTTAGTAAGAATATTGGTGTTAAGGTTTGTGATTCCCTATGCAAGTACGAAAGTCAATAGTTATGCAATGAAATTATATCTTACTTATGGTGCATTATTCGGTGTTACTTATGCTTAATGCTTGCTTATGAGATTATTCGTTTCTTGGTTGGGCGCTTCTCAATCTTTTTGCTAGCCTTCATTTGCACTAAGTATGATCACTACTTGTGCATCCAAAACCCTTTAAACCAGTTTTGCCATATGAGTCCACTATACCTACCTATATGCGGTATTTCCGTGCCGTTCTAAGCAAATTTGTATGTGCCATCTCTAATTTTCAAAATAAATTTCTCTTTTGTGTGCTCGTACCGCTCGCGAGGCGGTGAGGGGTGGCCGATATTTTCCATGCTAGATGTGTTATTCTCACGATGAGTGTTTATCCACTTGTCATTACACGAGAGTACGACAAAGGTATTAGGGATGCCCAGTCCCGAAATGAAAAATGAATTTACTTTATGTTTTCAAATAATAAATTCCTTGGAAAGTGTTGGTATGAAGGGCACCCATGGATACGGCTAGCCATGGAAAGTGAAAGAAATGGTGGAAAAAGGAATAAACTTTATTTTCTGTTTGGGAACCGCCTATGATATATCTAGCATGGAAAGTGTGGGGAGCTCTAAGTCGTTTTCGTTGGTGGGAAAAGTATGCCTCTCAAAATGTTTTTATCTCTCAATTTAAGCTTTGAGCTCTGGCACCTCTACAAATCCCTACTTCCCTCCGCGAAGGGCCTTTCTTTTACTTTATGCAATTTTTAATTTGAGTCTCCATCTTCTCTTACAAAGCACCAACTAAGGGGCACTATGATCATACTTGAGCATTGGGTGTAGCTAATATTCGAGTGTGTTTCATGAATAGATCAATGATTGATCATGACGGGCTAGGGATAACTTGCTTTAGCGTTGATATTTTGAAAGACATGGTTGCTTGTTGATATGCTTGAGTATTTAAGTTGTCATGTCAAAACTAGACTATTGCTTTGAACCATATAAAAGTCCAAATGTCCATGCTATTAAGAAAGAATATGTGATGAACATGTTACGCAGCATTCCACATCAAAAATTCTGTTTTTATCATTTACCTACTCGAGGACAAGCAGGAATTGAGCTTGGGGATGCTGATACGTCTCCAACGTATCTATAAATTTTGATTGTTCCATGCTATTATATTATCATTCTTGGATGTTTTACAATCATTTTATATCATTTTTTGGTACTAACCTATTGACATAGTGCCCAGTGCCAGTTGCTGTTTTCTGCATGTTTTTTACATCGCAGGAAATCAATACCAAATGGAGTCCAAACGCAGCGAAATTTTTTATGGATTTTTTTTGGACCAGAAGACATCCAGTGGGCCAGAGAAGCACCTGGGGGGTGCTCCGAGGGGAGCACAACCCACCAGGGCGCGCCTGGAGGCCCAGGCACGCCCAGGTGGGTTGTGCCCACCTCGGCCGCCTCCCGCACCGCCTCTTTGCTCTATAAATACCCCAATATTCCAGAAACCCTAGGGGAGTCAACGAAAATCAATTCCAGCCACCGCAAGTTCCAGAACCACCAGATACAATCTAGACACCATCACGGAGGGGTGCATCATCCTCATTGGTGCCTCTCCGATGATGCGTGAGTAGTTCATTGTAGACCTTCGGGTCCGTAGTTAGTAGCTAGATGGCTTTCTCTCTCTTGTTTGATTCTCAATACAATGGTCTCTTGGAGATCCATATGATGTAACTCTTTTTTGCGGTGTGTTTGTTGGGATCCGATGAACTTTGAGTTTATGATCAGATCTATCTTTTTATCCATGAAAGTTATTTGAGTCTTCTTTGATCTCTTATATGCATGATTGCTTATAGCCTCGTATTTCTTCTCCGATATTTGAGTTTTTTTGGCCAACTTGATCTATTTATCATGCAATGGGAAGAGGTGCTTTGTGATGGGTTCGATCTTACGGTGCTTGATCCCAGTGACAGAAAGGGAAACGACACGTATGTATCATTGCCATTAAGGATAACAAGATGGGGTCTATTTCTACATAAATAGATCTTGTCTACATCATGTCATCGTTCTTATTGCATTACTCCGTTTTTCCATGAACTTAATACACTAGATGCATGCTGGATAGCGGTCGATGTGTGGAATAATAGTAGTAGATGCAGGCAGGAGTCGGTCTACTAATCTTGGACGTGATGCCTATATAATGATCATTGTCTGGATATCGTCATGAGTATTTGAAGTTCTATCAATTGCCCAACAGTAATTTGTTTCCATCGTTTGCTATTTTTCTCGAGAGAAGCCACTAGTAAAAACTACGGCCCCCGGGTCTCTTCTTTAATATATTTGCCTTCAAGATCTATTTTGCTATTCGCTCTTTTATTTATTTGCAAATTTTATTTTCAGATCTATTAATCCAAAAATACAAAAATACCTTGCTGCAATTTTTACTTATTTATTTTATCTCGCGTTCCCGCGTGATCTATTTATCCAATCTACGACAATTTTATCTATCTCGTTACCCGAAAGGGATTGACAACCCCTTTAACACGTCGGGTTGCAAGTATTTGTTCTTTGTGTGCAGGAGCTGTTTACGTGGTGTTGCGTGGTTCTCCTACTGGTTCGATAGCCTTGGTCTCATCACTGAGGGAAATACTACCGTCGCTGTGCTGCATCATCCCTCCCTCTCTGGGGAAAAAACCGACGTAGTTCTAGTAGACATCAGCTACTAGTAAGGCGCTACAGCTAACTTGTAGCAGTAGCGTTGTTTTTCCCGCGCTACTGCTATACCTACTTAGCAGTAGCGTTGTCCAGACCAACGCTACTGCTAAGTGGCTTAGCAGTAGCGTTTTCCTGTCCAGCGCTGCTGCTAATTAGCTGTAGCGCTTGTTTACGGTGCTGCTGCTTCCTGCTAAAGAGCGCTACTACTATATTTTCACATTTTTTTGCTACGTATTTGCGATGTTTTTGTACAGGTTTTATACATTATTCTAATCATATCATAAACATGCAATATGCTCATCATATCATACACATAATAGTCTCATCATATCATCCAACACAAATCATGTCATCACGTCATAATCACGATATAGCGATACAAGTTAACTGACATGTCTCATCATTCATAATGTAGTATTTCTTGAGGTGCCGGTTCGGATCCCTCTCTCGCACTAGCATGAACCTAAACTAACTATTTTCCGCTTTGGCTCTGCTATCGAACCCTCTCTGGCTATCGCTTGGAAACCGGTACACCTGGGCCTGACACTCTGGCCACTCGTCTTATACTCCTGGAACCTTCCCTACGTACACGGCGTAGCACTTCTTCACCATCGATGATCTATGTACCTGCATCATCACATGATTCGGTAATATGCAACATAATATATAGTTGAGCAACAGAAAGAGACAGAGCTAGCAAAAATAGAAGCAACATATCGTAAACATGAATAACAAAGTTCATCATACCCAAACTGCCCTAACTAGAGTGATCTACGCTAGTTGAGGAGGACGGTTTAATTACATCACAAAGTTTCGTCGTGCATAAATTCAAAGTTTCATCATAGACACATTGTCATCGTCAATCACTCCAACATGTCATGCCAACCATTCAAATTAGGGAGGAAGTCCTCGAGCGAAGTGAAAGGCTTCAGGTCGAGACGTTGAGCGGCTACGCGTGTTCGGACATCTTCCCGCGACATTTGCCCTTCTTCGTAGAACATCCCTATTTTTTCGAGGACCTCCTTCATGATGATTTGAGCAAGTTCATGCTGGATGTGATAGAACTCAGCTCAGAGTAGATGATCCGAGACATTTCCTAGATTCTTTACCCATTGCAGAATATCGGCATCGCCGGATCTAGGTGACATGCGAAGGTTCTGGTGATCCCGTCTGTACTCCAGCATGTGGTGGAGGACATAGAATCCATCACTGAGAGTACCTCTCGGTTGCTAGATGCAGCAGAAGTCAGTCTTATGGCCGAAGCAGGGCGCGCGGTTCCTTGTCTTCTTGTCCGTGATCTCTCCACCCCGTAGGCCGTAGCTTAAGATAGCACTGTTGAGAACATACTTGATGTGGGTGTAATCCTTTTTCTTCATGTTCTTCGACGAGTCCAAGTAAAGAGCGTGGGAGAATCGGGGGTAAAGGATGATGAGGACTGTGCGCCCGTCGCTGTGCAAGTACACCTCAAATTAGCCTCCACGCGTGCAAATGAATGATTGAAATCGAAGGAAGGATATCCGCGAATGACTTACATGGGATGATAAGGCAGGAGAATCGTCTCCTTGTCCTTATTGACAACCATGAAATCGGCGATGTAGTTCCTCGCGTATTCACGGTGCTCTTGGCAGACTGCCAAGAAGCCCTCGTGCATGAAGTACGGGTGAGCGACATAGATATAAGGTATTTGCTCAATCCTGATGATGTATTTCATATACAAGGCAAAAAGGCGGACAAACATAAAATCCAGCTTTTTCAAGTGAAACATGTCGAAGATGTAATCGAATCGAAGGAAGAACTTTTTCGCGGGGAATGTGTCGATGTACAACCTTTGTCGCGGCACGTTACCACGTAGAGCGGGTATCCTGGATTTTTCGAGGCGATCAGGCTTTTCTCTCTTCGCAACACATCGTCATGAAGTCTCCTTAGATCGCTGTATATGGCCTCTACCGCTGCCTTGGGTAGGATCGGATCACCGGGGATATGGTATTTTGCCGCACCTATGATAGGTATACGGTCTTCAACCCGAGGCTACGGAGGCGGCTGGCTCATAGAAGCAGCTTTGCCTTTCTTTAGTCTCTTCCTATGCTTCTTTGCTACTGGAAGTGAGCCTATCATATGTTCATCCTCCAAAAATTCAGGCACCAACTCATCACGCTCAAACCCTGAGTACTCATACTGCGGAGCCATCAATCCTCCATCGTCATAGGCGCCGATATTGAGATACTATAGAGGGTCATCATCCTCGTTGATGGCATCATGCATTGCTTCTTCGATGGCGGCGACGTCATCAGCCACTAATGGAGCCTCTTCCTCAAGCCGTCCGCTATCACCCGACACGACAGGTGACGCTAATTGGGTAGGTGGGGTGTTGGTGTTCATACCTTGCTAAGGCTGCTTGGTCGTGGGTGTGCTCCCAGCCGCCTCCAGACGAAGCAGACTCTTCGGCCACAACAGGACCCAACTCTTGCAATCGCCAAGCCGCTGCGGGGTCTCATTGTCATCTCCCCCTAGTGCTACCGGAGGAGCCAAATTCTCGTGCCCGGTTTGACACTGGCCACGGAAACCTTGAAGACGTCAGGGGGGATCAGCCGGCTTTGGAACAATTCTTCCTTCGGCTTCACTATCACCGCCTTTCCCACGTCCACCTTCTGGCCGCTGATGGTGTACGGTATGGTGCACGGGGTTACGTCGGCCTGCAAAGACATGTCTGCGACGTGAGACATCCGAAAGGCAACGGAAATGGGAGATTATACATATATTGAAGAGGGCCGGTGTGACAGGTACCGTGAGGGCGTCGAGCTCAGCCAAAGATGAAGCCCCGCCGAGCACGCCAGAGACAGAGGACGGGCTGCTATGAGCAGGTACATGAGCAGGTGCGGGAGCAGGTGCGGTTGCGTGAGCAGGTGCTGGTGCAACGCTAAACGAGCTGCTCCCGAAGAAGTTGGAAAGGGGAAAGTCCGCTGCCTCTTTATCTGGATTTTGCTTGCTCCAATTGACGATAGCCGGAATCAAGACACTATACGAAGCTGCCATTTCCTCTCTTGCGGCAGCTACCACTGCTTTGACTGTCTCAGCTGATTTCTTATCAACCGCAATCTCAACCTTCTTGTCGATGTTTTCTTCGTTTAACCTCCGTCTTTCCTTTCTCTCCTCGGCAGTCTCACGGTAGTACTTCTTCCACATGGTGCCATCTCCGACGCCGTGCACGCGTCCATACGACAGCCGAGTGTCCACCGGGAGTCCTTTCAATATGTTCAAGGCCCGGTTGAATGGGGTGTCCCACTTGGGCCTCGCCAACGCCTCAGACGGCGAGTCGCTTTCGGCTGCAATCTTGTGCTGATCTTTCTGCAAAAGGAACATGGATCATTTACAAATGTGACTAAACGTGTAGTCGAATTGATCAGAAGCTAAAATTAGAGGGTAAATTAATAATTACCAGCAGTCTCATGAACTCCTTCGTGACCACGTCTATATCGAAAACCTTCTTGACTTGGTCCCAATGGTGCCGGGCCCTGATGATGTCACACTCCTGCGGGATGGTGAACTCCGCCAAGGGGTCTAGGATCCCCAGACTTTCGCGTTCCGTGTCCTCCTTGGCCCATATGGGCCTCTTCCCCGCGTAACCATGGCTTCCGAGGTGGTGGCACCCCATGTTCCTCTCTTGAAGCCCCTTCATGTACTCCGACTTTTCTTTGGCAGCTTCGGCAATGCAAGCCTTCTTGAATATTTCGAACTGATCTTCCGTAATTTTCGGATTATCCTTTACAATCTCGGAGTAGGGTTCCTCTTTGACGATGATCCGAT
Organism: Thinopyrum elongatum; assembly: GCA_011799875.1. Lineage (NCBI taxonomy): Eukaryota > Viridiplantae > Streptophyta > Magnoliopsida > Poales > Poaceae > Thinopyrum > Thinopyrum elongatum. The sequence goes on from CM022299.1 coordinate 529,535,451, forward strand.
GTTTCACCCTTACTTTCCAGGCGAACAACGCGCCGCTAAACTTGCCCATGGCGCGTCTGTTTATCTTCTTCATTGCCAGGTCTTGCCACAGTCGAGTATATTTGATTTCATCTCGGCCCGGGAACAAGAATCCCTGGTGCAGCTTCGTTAGGAGGGAGTGCTCCATATTTGGTATCTTTAATTTCTCATCGTTGATGGTGGCGGTTCCCCGTAGGATGTAGCCTATTTGATTGCCATAGCACATGCGCGCTTCCACAGGCTCTTTTGACTCGAAATTGCCAAGGTCCACCTCCGTGACCACCAGTCTAGTAGTGTTGAGCTGGTTTGGGTGCCGTATCCTCTTCGGTTTCGGTTCTATACCAGTCTCGTTGCCGGTCTCGGTGCCGGTGTCGGTCTCAGCGCCGGTCTCAATGTCGGTCTCAATGTCGGATGTGACAGGTGGGCACTACAACAACTGTTGGTGCTCGAGATAGTTCAAATAGGCGTCTGTCGCCTCATAGATGTTGCAATCACCAGAACCCTGTCCTTCATCATTGCTAGCCATGTTTCCTACGATTAAATCTAGTCAATTAATTCTAGACCTAATAAAATGAATAATAACATAAAAGAGGCCTATGTTTTGCAGGAATGTTGATTCATTCCTGTTGCAGCAAATCCCGGGCACTCGATATGTCCTAGTTTGTAGCACAAGTCATGCCGAAATTCACGGAAAATTTCGGCATGACCTTTGCTACAAAGTGGACAAATCGAGCGCCTGAAATTTGCCGGAACGGAAATGAATCAACATTCTGGCAAAACATAGGCCACTCGGAATCATTCCCTGCAAACAACAAAAGGCCACTTGGGCACAATCGAACCACTTCAATGTTGCATATAACAGGACCGAGCAACCACAACAGTAGATATACATGAGAAAACACTATTGAGGAATTTGCATATAACATGACCACTTCAAATTTGCATCTCCTAGTGTTTGACACATCAAGAAAATCTACACAAATCTCATGCTCTCTCAAACTCAATTCAAAAACCAAATATAGATGGATGAACCCTAGAAACCTAGAACCTTTACATATTTCTGTCCTAAATTGCTGTCCTAATAAAAATTATGTCCTAATATAAATTATGAACCCTAGAACTCAATTTCTGTCCTAAATTTCAAATTATGAACCCTAGAACTCAATTCAAATTATGTCCTAAATTTCTGTCATAATAAAAAATCAGTAAAAATTAAGAACCTACTGGACTTGCAACACTAATAGAAATTTATATTTTTATATTGATTTTTTTCTCTAAACTAAACCCTACTGCCCTAATTAACATCTAGTTAAACCCTACTGCCCTAACATTTCTAGTTAAACCCTACTGCCCTAACCCTACTGCCCTAGTACTTAAGCATCAACAAGTACTAACTAATTAGATGAACCCTAGCTAGCTACTTAAGCATCTACAACTACTTAAGCACCCATTGATGAACCCTAGGAATTATACAACTACTTAAGCATATATTGGGTGCAGAACAACTATACAAGTACTTAAGCAACTATACAACCCTAAAATATATTTAGTTAACTACTTAAGCATATACAAATTTGTCCTAAAAATTATATTTAGTTAACTACTTAAGCATATACAAGTTTGTCCTAAAAATTATATTTAGTTAACTACATTGGGTGCACAACAACTATACAACTACTTAAGCATCTACAAGTACTAGCTAATTTGATGAACCCTAACTAATTAGATGAACCCTAGATAATTTGATGAACCCTAAAATTTGATGAACCCTGGGAACCCTAGCTAGGCAGAGGTAGGGGAGGAGGAGGAGGTGTAGGCATGCTCACCTCAGGCATCGACGGAGTTAGGGAGCAGGAGGAGGCAGAGCGGCCGAGGGAGGGGGCGCGCGGCGTCGAGGTCGGGGCTCGGGCGCGCAGCGAGGGCAGACACTAGACGGCGTGCGGAGGGCGGCGGGAGGGCGTGCGAAGGCCGACGGCGGCGGCGACATCAGAGGTGCGAGTGGGGATTTGGGGGAAGTGGCCCGGGGGGAAGAAAAATCACGCGGGGGTTAAGTCAAACATAGCGGTAGCGTCGGTCCGGAAAAGCGCTATAGTTAACTTAGCTATAGCGCTGGCTATCAAAATGCGCTACTACTATAGGCAGTAGCTATTTATTTTCCTTTTTCTTTTGTTTTTTATTTTCCTTTTCCTTTTCTTATTTACTTTTTTTTTCTTTTCTCCTTTACTTAAGGAACTTATCTATAGCGGGGGTATACAGAACGCGCCACTGCTATATTAGCTATAGCGCTTGTTCTGGACGCACGCTACTGCTATGCCTTTCTCCTTTATTTTTATTTTTCTTTTATTTTCCTTTACATTTTCTTTTTTCCTTTCTCCTTTTTCCATTACTTTCATTTTCATTTACCTTTCTATTTGTTTTTCATTTTATTTTCTTTTCATTAGCAGTAGCGCTTTCCCCAGAAAATGCGCTGCTACAACCAACTTAGCGGCATCGCGTTTTCCCTAAGATCGCTACTACTATTCCTAGCCTACCGAGAACAGTGTGGGAATTTTAGTAGTAGTGCTTTTTCTTTTAGAGGCGCTACTGCTACCACCATAGCTGTAGCGCGTTTTTTTACCAAGCGCTACGGGTAAATAGCAGTAGCGATTTTTTTAACCCGTGCTACTAATAAGCTTCTGTGTATAAGGTTTTTCCTAGTAGTGCAAATAGATCTCCAAGAGACCATTGTATTGAGAATCAAAAGAGAGAGAGAGAGGAAGCCATCTAGCTACTAACTACGAACCCGTAGGTCTACAATGAACTACTCACGCATCATCGGAGAGGCACCAATGAGGATGATGAACCCCTCCGTGATGGTGTCTAGATTGGATCTGGTGGTTCTGGAACTTGCGGCGGCTGGAATTGTGTTTCGTCGACTCCCCTAGGGTTTTTGGATTTTTGAGGTATTTATAGAGCAAAGAGGCGGTGCGAGAGGTAGCCGAGGTGGGCACAACCCACCAGGGCGCGCCTGGGCCCCCAGGCGCGCCCAGGTGGGTTGTGCTCCCCTTGGAGCCCCCCTCTGGTACTTCTTTGGCCCAACAGGTGCCTTCTGGTCCAAAAAAATCTCCAAAAAGTTTCGCTGCGTTTGGACTCCATTTGGTACTGATATTCTGCGAAGTAAAAAAAAGCAAAAAACAGCAACTGGCACTGGGCACTATGTCAATAGGTTAGTCCCAAAAAATGATATAAAGTTGCTATAAAATGATTGTAAAACATCCAAGAATGATAATATAACAGCATGGAACAAGCAAAAATTATAGATACATTGGAGATGTATCAGGCAGCCCAAACGGTCGCTGTTGCTGCTCAGGTGGCGGCAGCAACATCTGCGACGGGGATAGCGACTGGCAAGAGCGGCACAACAGCTGTCTGTTCGGCAGCGGCCGCCTTAGCCCTGATGGAGGCCGCCCACGACCATGTCGAGGCCGCCCATGCCCAGCTCCTGACGGTCACCGCACAAATCGCACGAAGCTTCTCCGACAACGGTCAGCAACCTATGGCCAAAGAGTTGGCAATCGCCGAGAGCATTCGAGCAGCCGTCCGTTTGTTCGCGGCATACCTTGCCATGATGGAGCCTATCCAAGCCTAGACCTCGGCCGCCCACGCCCAGCTCGGGGCGGCCTTTTCCAAAGAGATGGCGAACACGGATGTCGAGATGCTTGCCGAGTATGGTGCGATGGATGTCATGAAGCCCCTTCCCCAGAAGATCGTCGGGTGCAAGCAGGACATGAAGGAGGCAGTGGAGATCGATGAGCGCCAGCCAGAGTAGTACTCTTTGTTTAGAGCATTGGTCTTTAATTTGTTAGAGTAATATTTAGGTCAGCTAGCTCTGTTTAATTGCTGAACTTGCTTGATTAAGAAGTGTGGGTTTGTGTTGTAGGCTCTTTTGTGTAACCAAACTATGCAATGACGTGGATGACCACTATAACCAGGGAAATTCAGACCAAAATTTGCATGTTCAAACTCATCACACATGGGTCTATATGAATCGTTTGTGATGTTCACATATCGTACATAGTGCCGAATAAGGGACCGTGTCTAATGACACTTTGCGCGCCAATTGCACCGAGCCAAAATTTTTGGCTACCGCGAAAATATCTACCTCCCCCGCCCCCTCACCCTGACCAAAAGCCACATTTCCCCTGTTTCTGCCTTCCTTTCCAAGTTCAAACATTCAGTGCTTGCTTGCAGCGCCGCCTCCTCGCCGGCGACCCTCCTTCACGCTACTCGGCCTCGTCGATCTAGGCAGGTAATCCACACACCCGGCCCCCATCCTCCTCCTCCTTCTATATTCCACATGCCCCGACCGCCGGCGCGACACCTTCCACCCAAATCATCGACCTATCCTCCAAATAAGCGCTGCCCTAAGCCATGGTGCATGCAGTATAGCCAGGAGCTCACGGAGCATTTGGCAGCGGAGAAGCAAATCACGACCGCACGCACGGATGAGGTCATAATGGCTGTCATTCGTGCCGACCCCCAGATCTTGGAGGAGCACCTCGCCATTGAGGCCACCATTGACGCCTCGCGTGCCGCCACCGCCACGCAGTTGGTTGCTTTAAACGATAGTTCATGGCGTTTTCTCGAGGCCACCATTGGTGCCTTCGATGAAGACTACGAGGTGTTTTCTCAGCGTGCCCATGCTTACCTCAACTCGAGAGCCAGCAGGTTGGTGCCCAGAGTGGCTCAGGCAACTCACCACTACGAGGAGGGCACCCACGATGTGGAGGCCTTGCCCTCTTCCAGGTCCAAGGAGCCAATTATCATCGATATCTCTGACGATGAGGAGTAGCTTGTCTTATTAGTTCACTATAAGGACCTATGTTCAGTTAGCTAACTACGCCGGTTAAGCATGTTCGGTTTACCTATTGCATGTGCTGCTCCTGCCTTTCCTTAACAAATTCTAGTGAATTGTCCTATGTACCTTTACCAAGCAATCTAATCCTCTAGTATATATGTTCTATATGTCGTGCAATGTGGTGCTCACTTATTAACTGTTTGGTTAATTTGTTGTCGTGTTCAGTTAACTGTTTGGTTCAATTCTGCAATGTGATGTTCAATTCTTGTGGGTGCAATTTTGTATTGTCTTCCATGTGAGAAATAAATCAAATTTGGCTGTACAAAATACATGAGAAACAAATACAATTGCTATATTTCCAAGTTGTCAAGCATGCTTGGTTTGGTTAACTGTCTGATCTTCTAGTATGTTATATATTGTGCAATGTGGTGCTTAGTAAATGTTTGGTTCATTTGTTGTGGTGTTTAGTTAACTGTTAGGTTCAATTCTGCAATGCGATGTTCAATTGTTGTGGGTGCATTTTTTTATTGTCTTCCATGTGAGAAATAAATCGAATTTGGTTGTACTAAATACATGACAAACAAATACAATTGCTATATTTCCAAGTTGTCAAGCATGCTTGGTTTGGTTAACTGTCTGATCTTCTATTAGGAATATGTTCTATATTGTGCAATGTGGTGCTTAGTTAATGTTTGGTTCATTTGTTGTGGTGTTTAGTTAACTGTTAGGTTCAATTCTGCAATGCTATGTTCAATTGTTGTGGGTACAATTTTGTATTGTTATGCATGTGAGGATTAAATCGAATTTGTTGTACTAAATACATGTGAAACATATACAATTGCTATATTTCCTAGCTCTTAATCATGCTTGGTTTGGATAAATGGCTTTTCCATGTGGCTCGAATTAATCTGCTGAATCTGCAATGTGTTTATTTTTCATCAACATATTTTACTGATAGTATCCAACCCTCACTTAACCTGATCAATAACTACCTTGTATGTGTTGCAGGGAAACAATGGGAAGCACTGAGGTTTACAATCGAGATTTGCACATGCATGGTCCTTTGTCTAATAGCACCTTATTGTGTGATACGTCCTAAACGTATCTACTTTTCCAAACACTTTTGCTCTTGTTTTGGACTCTAATTTGCATGATTTGAACGAAACTAACCCGGACTGACGCTGTTTTCAACAGAATTGCCATGGTGTTGTTTTTGTGCAGAAATCAAAGTTCTCGGATTGACCTGAAAATTTATGGAGAATATTTGTGGAATATATAAAAAATATTGGTGAAAAAATATACCAGGAGCCACAAGCTCAGGCCTGCGAGCTTGTGGGCCCCCTGAACCTCCGGCAACCCTAACTCTAACTCCATATATTCCTATTCACCAAGAAGAAAAAATCAAAGAGAAGGATTCATCGCGTTTTACAGTACAGAGCCCCCGCCACCTCCTGTTATTCATCGGGAGAGCTGATATGGAGTCCGTTCGGGGCTCTGGAGAGGGGGATTCGACGCCGTCGTCATCATCAACCTTCCTCCATCACCAATTTCATGATGATCACCGCCGGGAGTGAGTAATTCCTTCGTAGGCTTGCTGGACGGTGATGGGTTGGATGAGATTTATCATGTAACCGAGTTAGTTTTGTTAGGGCTTGATCCCTAGTATCCACTATGTTCAGAGATTGATGTTGCTATGACTTTGCTATGCTTAATGCTTGTCACTAGGGCCCGAGTGCCATGATTTCAGATCTGAACCTATTATGTTCTCATGAATATATGTGTATTCTTGATCCTATCTTGCAAGTTATATGCACCTATTGCGAGTTATGATCCGCATACCCCAAGGTGACAATAATTGGGATTCTTTCTGGTGATTACCATAGTTTTAGGAGTTCATGTATTCACTAAGTGCTAATGCTTTGTTCCGGTTCTCTATTAAAAGGAGGCCTTAATATCCCTTAGTTTCCTTATGGACCCCACTACCACAGGAGGGTAGGACAAAATATGGCATGCAAGTTCTTTTCCATAAGCACGTATGACTATATACGGAATACATGCCTACATTACATTGATGAATTGGAGCTAGTTCTGTGTCACCCTAGGTTATAACTATTGCATGATGAATGCCATCCAACAAAATTATCCATCACTGATCCAATGCCTATGAGCTTTTCATATATTGATCTTTGCTAAGTTACTTTCGCCGTTGCTGCTGTTACAATCGCTACAGAATTGCTACTGTTACTATTACTACTGTTACCATCACTATCATACTACTTTGCTACTGATCACTTTGCTGCAGGTATTAAGTCTTTCAAGTGTGGTTGAATTGACAACTCAACTGCTAATATTTGCGAATATTCTTTGGCTCCCCTTGTGTCAAATCAATAAATTTGGTTTGAATACTCTACCCGCAAAAACTATTGCGATCCCCTATACTTGTGGGTCATCAAGACCTTTTTCTGGCGCCGTTGTCGGGGAGCATAGCTCTATTTGCTGAGTCACTTGGGATTTATATCTATTGATCACTATGAATAATCTTAAGGATGATAGAACCAAGATCGTTTCCTCTAAGACAAGGGGAGGTAAGGAACTATTATCTAGCTTTGCACTTGATTCAACTTCTGTTTTGAGTAAGCTTGCAACACCCCCACCTGCTATTAATCCTGATATGTCGCAAGTAATTGATGATGCTACTTCTGCTATGAATGATGCTACTGATGATGCTAGTACCTTGCTTGATGATACTATGCCACTAGGTGAATTTCTTGATGAACAACTTGCTAGATCTAAAGAAATTGAGAATGCTGAAACTGATGAAATTATTGAAACTGAAAATTTTGAAACACCTATTAGACCTAGCTCTCCTAGATATGAATTGCATGAGATACCTGAGGGTTATGTTATGGATGGAGAGGTAGCTAGGGACTTTCTTGCTTGTAAGGATAGATATGACCTTAAGAAATTATTATGCAAGTGGAAAGAAAAATCTTTGAATGGTAGAATGAAATATGATCCTGAGTTTGCTACTTCACCTATATTTGTCATTGATAAGGATTATGAATTCTCTGTCGATCCTGAGTTAATTACTTTGGTTGAATCTGATCCTCTCCATGGTTATGAATCTGAAACTGTTGTGTCACATCTTACTAAACTGAATGATATAGCCACCCTTTTTTCCCATGAGGAAAAATTCGCTACTGCTATATTCTTAAGTTGTTCCCTTTCTCATTAAAGGGTGATGCTAAGATATGGTTTAATTCTCTTGCTCCTGGTTGTGTGCGTAGTCTCCAGGATATGATATATTACTTCTCTGAAAAATATTTTCCTACCCATAAGAAACAAGCTGCTTTAGAGGAAATATTTAACTTTGTGCAAGTTAAAGAAGAGAATCTCCCTCAAGCTTGGGGGAGGCTTCTCCAATTACTTAATGCTTTGCCTGATCATCTTCTCAAGAAAAATGAAATACTGGATATCTTGTATAATGGACTAACCGATGCTTCTAGGGACCACCTAGATAGTTGTGTTGGTTGTGTTTTCAGGGAACGAACTGTTGAACAAGCTGAATAACTATTGGATAATATATTGAGGAATGGTAATGATTGGACTCTTCCTGAACCACCACCTAAATCAACTCCAAAGAAGAGGGATATTCTATTTCTCAGTCCTGAAGAAATGCAAGAGGCAAAGAAATCTATGAAAGAAAAAGGTATTAAAGCTGAAGATGCCAAGAATTTACCACCTATTGAAGAAATACATGGTCTCGATACCCCGACACAGGTAGTAGAGGTAAATTCTCTCTATAGATTTGATTAAGGTGATATTCCTTATACTAAATCTGCTAGCCAATGCTTGGATGAATTAGATAACTTTATTGTTAAACAAGAAAATTTTAATGCATATGTTAGTAGACAATTGAAACGAAATGCTTATATGATTGAACGCTTGAGTGACTATATGGTTAGAACTGTTAATGATATTAGGGGTGTGAGTAAACATGCATCCATGATAAAAACTCAAGTAGAACAAGTCATCAAGTCACAAAATGATTTGCTTAATGAGATGAATAATAAGATGAATTATCATGCTGTTAGAGTTATGAGTAGGGGTGGTAAAATGACTCAGGAACCTTTGTATCCTTATGGTCATCCTAAAAGAATTGAACAAGATTCTCAGAGATTTAATACTAATGCACCTAGTCCATCTAGAAATAAAAAGAAAGATGATAGGACTTTGCATGCTCCTAGTGAACCTACTATAGACACACCTGAGAATCCAAATGATATTTCTATCTCTGATTCTAAAACACAACCTGGTGATGAACATGAACCTAGTGACAATGATAATGATGATGTTCATGTTGATTCTCAACCTAACAATGATAATGATGTGGAAATAGAACCTGTTGTTGATCTTGATAACCCACAACCTAAGAATAAAAGATATGATAAGAGAGACTTCATTGCTAGGAAACATGGTAAAGAAAGACAACCATGGGTTCAGAAGCCCATGCCCTTTCCTCCTAAGGCTTCAAAGAATAAAGATAAAGAAGAATTTGAGCGCTTTGTTGAAATGCTTAGACCTGTCTTTTTGTGCCTTCGTTTGACTGATATTCTGAAAATGTCTCCTTATGCTAAGTACATGAAAGATATTGTTACTAATAAAAGAAAGATATCGGAAGCTGAAATTTCCACCATGCTTGCTAATTACACATTTAAGGGTGGAATACCAAAGAAACTAGGAGACCCAGGAATACCAACTATACCTTTCTCCATTAAAAGAAACTATGTTAAAACTGATTTAGGTGATCTAGGAGCCGGTGCTAGTGTTATGCCTTTCTCTTTGTATCAAAGACTTGATTTGAATAAGTTAACGCCAAATAAAATCTCTTTGCAAATGGCTGATAAATCAACTGCTATACCCATCGGTATTTGTGAAGATGTGCATGTCGTAGTTGCAAATGTTACTATCTTAACGGACTTTTTTATTCTTGATATACCCGAGGATGACAATATGTCGATCATCCTTGGTAGACCCTTTTTGAATACTGCAGGGGTTGTTATTGATTGCAATAAAGGCAATGTCACTTTTCATGTTAATGGTAATGAGCATACGGTACACTTTCAAAGAAACAACCTCAAGTGAATAGTATCAACTCTATTGGAAAAATTTCGACAATCACTATTGGAAGTTTTGAATTCCCTATTCCTACTATAAAAAAGAAATATGAAATTCTTATTGTTGGGGACATGCATATCCCCGTTGAGGTAACCTAGTGTTATACGAATATTCTCCAGTTTCATGTCATTCGGAAGAAGTTTGTTAATAAGACTTGATCAACCTTAGTAATTGATTCCTTTTGACGTGCATGTGGTCGATGAATTTAGTAAACACAAATTTCTGTACCCACTTTTTACCTTCTGTTATTTAGAATTAATAATGTAGAAATGCTATTATTTTACTATTTTTTGAATTACCCATGCAATAAAAATGACCAAAAAATAAAAGTTCTCGGAATGCCTTAAAAATTTAATATGATTTTTTCTGCAAAATATGAAAAATAGTGGCACTGAACACACCCCATGGGGGGTGCACCTGTGAGCCACAAGCTCATAGGGTGCGCCCACCCCCCTAGGCACACCCAGGAAGCTTGTGGGGCCCACATAGGCCCCCTCACTTATTGCTGCCACCCATGCTCATCCTCTTCCTCCAGAAAAAAATCAAACTTGCTCCATAACCCGTGTTATTGCTCTCGTTGTTGCGATTTTCGATCTCCTTGCTCGTAACTCCATTTCCAAAACTGTTTTGGGGGAGTATGTATTTCTCACCGACATTACATTCATGCATCAAACATTCATTCCAGTTGTCGGTGTTCATCCTTTTTCATTGTGTAATCCATGTTTGTTTTATTTTGTTTTCTTCTTGTGTGTTTGAAAAAATTGTGAAAATCCAAAAATATTTCTCGTTTCTTCTTAGTTTTTCTTTTTGTTTTATTTGCTTAGTAGTTTGCAATATTAAAAGAAAACCCAAAAAGATTTCTCATTCTTCTTTTTGCTTGTTGGGAGCTTTCCCGTGTATATAGTTTTCTCGTTTTTGTTTTTCTTTCATTATGCTTTCTTCAGAAAAACAAAAACTCCAAAAATATTTCTGTGTGTTTCTTTGAAATTCTTTTCTTTTCTTTGGGTCGTAAGGAGAAGACCACGATGAAAATATTGAATGGCTCTCATATGCATTATTGTTGGTCTAACAAAGAGCCCACATTACCTTGTCTTCTCCTTTGAATAAATGTTTGCAGATTCCAGCTTAGTCCATGACACATGCACTCTTATTATTATTCACATCATTCAGTCATGCAAGTGAAAGGCAATAATGACAAAATTTGATGAATTGATTGAGGTGAAGAAAAGCTGGTATGAACTCGACCTATTTTGTTTTTGTAAATATGATTAGCTCATTGTTCTTGATTCAGCCTATTATGAATGAACATGTTTGCAATGACAATTAGAGATCATAGTTACTCATGCCATGCTTAAGGAGTGGATAATGGTTTATCTTGTGTGTCAACGTGCATTTTAAATGGTTATGATGGAGTATGATAGGATGGTATCCTCCTTTGAATGATACGAGTGGCCTGACTTGGCACATGTGCACGCATGTAGTTGAATCAAAACCAACAAAGCCTCCATGATATTTATGTTCATAGTGTTTTATATCCTACTCATGATCGTATTCAATGTTGATTAATCTCAATGCATGTTTATGACCGTTGTCACTCTCTGGTTGGTCGCTCCTCAATCTATTTGCTAGCCTTCACTTATACTAAGCGGGAATACTGCTTGTGCATCCACTTCCTTAAACCCAAAGTTGTTCCATATGAGTCCACTATACCTACCTATATGCGGTATTTACCTGCCGTTCCAAAAAAAATTGCATGTGCCAAACTCTAAATCTTCAAAGAATAATCTATTTTGTATGCTCACATCGCTCATGAAGCGACAGGGGGCGGTCAGTTTCTTCCATGTTAGGCAGGTTATTCTCACGATGAGCGTTTATTCGCTTGTCATTCACTGTCGATACAACAAACATTTATGTTTGTTGCCCAGACTTATACACAGGCGTGTTGGCATCGCATAGTTACACCAACATGCAAAGCAAGGCCACGCTAGAGAAGTAGCTCTTAGTGAGATCAAAGAGCGGATCAAGAAGACCAAGACAAACAAGACAGCAGAGCATCACCTTGGGAAGGCCTCCCTTGCCGGACAGGAGAGCTTAGATGGGTCGAGACCGCCCCAAGGACAAGTCCAAGATTTCTCTGGCAAGCTTGCCGGGTCCGCCAAGGGCGAATCTCCCCGCCAAGGCACCACCACTCCACCGCTCCACGGCTCCACCACAACGCAAATCAGTTATCAGTGCGGTGTCAAACCCCCAAGTGATCAAGTGGCTTCCACTAAACACGTGGCAGCCATTTGGAAGACAGATTACCTTCATACGACACCCGTCCAGAGGCGTCTCAAGCAGATAAGCAGAAGATGATTAAGCGGCACGGCAGGCTTGCCGGGCTGCATCCCCAGCATGACACCTAGCAGTGCATTTAATGCACTTTGTCCTAACTGCTAGAGTTAGGTATGATAGCACTGTTAGCTATCTAATCATTAGATAAAACTATTTTGCCACTGTGGTCACCCCTTAAGCTATAAAAGGAGGTCCAAGGCAACCTGACAAGAGATTCGGCCCCTTGCACACTTGTACGCGCGTAGCTGCTCTACCCGAGGCGACCTTGCCGGGCTTGAGCGCTGCGTGCTCATCGTGTTCCCCCATCCAATCCAACAAAGTAGGAGTAGGGTTTTACGCTTCTCAGCGGCCCGAACCTGGGTAAAAACCACCAGCGTCACCACCGTCGTGTTGTTCCATGGCCTCTGCTCTTTGTGCAACGTGATCTTCCCCTTGCCGAACCACAAGGGGCCGATGGCCCCATAGGTGATTGTGTTCTACCACGACATCTTTGGCACGCCAGGAAGGGGGAATCGCTTGTGCGAACCTGAAGCGGTAGGACAGTGCATCGATCATCATCGTCTTCGTCCATGGCGCCCAAGAAGAAATCCAGCGCTGCTGCGCACCCTTCCTATTCGAAAGCCCCCTCGCATGCTTCCACGGATGGCTCAGGCGCCGCGGCGGCGTTGGGTGAGATGGGTATTGCGGGAGACGCGACCGGCGCGGGCGGCACCGTCGTTGCGTCCCCCATGGACGAAGCTGGAGCAGGAGGCGCCGGGGGAGGCAGCATCAGCAACATCCTGATGGGCACAACCCACAAGCCGCGGGTGAAGGGAACACTCAGTCTCTGCCTCCCCGCCGTACCAGTGGGTGCAGCCGCAGCAACAACGCCCGCTCTGGCGCGAGCCGTGACCCTCTAGCTGTACCTGTCATGGACGCGGCTACGGGACACGCGCCTTGCCCGGAGCAGGGCGACCAAGATGGAGCACCGAACGGGATTGCCAATCCCCAGGTGCACCCTACTCATCACCAAACTACCGTGGAGACCGGCTCGCAGCGACAAGAATGCGGCGGCGCCCCTGCTAGTACTACCAGGAGTCGAGCGACGTCGCGATTTGCCTCATCATCTATGCCAAGCACAACTTCGGAAGCCATGGCGCGGGCCCAACTCCTGCTAAGATTCCCACCAGCGGCTAATCAAATGGATGAGTGGAGAGCCACTATCCAGAGTTTGATCGGCTTTGCTGAAGCTGGAGGATCACAGCGGGCGGAGCCATCGCGACACCCACAAGCAACGACAGCAGCCCGGACTACTGGCAATGTTGAGGGGGCCACGCTGATAGTGCAGTCCCCTCCGTGGTAGCAAGCCCAAAGACAACAACAAGAGCCACATGACTAGGAGCCCGACAAAGCGTCAATGGCCTCGTCTGATCCACGAGCCTGTCGAGATCAGTGGCAAGTCCTGGAGGATCGGTGGAGGGAAGATGCACGCATCACTATAGAACAGCGCCGGGAGACCCGCCGTCAATCTGACAGGCGCAATGGCCCAGACGTCGATGAACCCGCGCCCAGTGATGGCGGGTACTTACCCTTCGAGGTTTGGTGCCCTGCCTTCACCCGTGAGCCGCGGCAAGTCCGCTGGCCATCTTCCCGCGTCTTCAAGCCTGAGCTACCAGAAAAGTACGATGGAAAGCTGAACCCGGCAGAGTTCTTGAGCATTTACACAATTGCTGTTCAAGCCGCCGGAGGCAGGGATGAGAAGGTGTTCGCCAACTACTTCCCTTTGGCACTCAAGCCAAACGTGAGGTCGTGGCTGATGCACCTGCCAGAGAATTCCATTTCGTCATGGGCTAACTTGTGCAATGAATTTGTTGGCGCCTTCACGGGCGGCCATCAAGAACCAAGACGGCCCAGTGATTTGCAAGTTCTTCCACAGAAGGAAGGGGAGAGCTTGCGGAAGTATATGCAGAGGTTTAGCCGAGTGCACAGGAACATCCCAGAGATACATCCAGCAGCTGTGATTGCTGTGTTCCACTCGAACATGCGCAACAGAAGGATACGGTCTAAAATGAACATCCAACTGCCCAAGACCGTCAATGAGTTGTACACCTTGGTGGATAAATGTGCTCGGGCTGAGGAAGGAAGGCGACTCCCCACGGAGGTGGACGGCATCGAGGTCGATTGAGAGGACGATGACGAGACCACCAACCCGAAGAGGAGGAGCTAGAAATGCAACAAGAAACACAAGGAAAAGTCAGTTTTGGTTGTTGAGGGCTCTGGCGATCTCGGCACCGGCAAGAAGGCCAAAACCGAAGCCCCCGGCAAGGAAGCTGCCACATGCGCTGATTGCCGGGAGGCTGCGGCAGCAGAGAAGGCTGGGAAGTCTGATGGGCCATACTGCAAAATCCACCGCACCAAAGGTCATGATCTCCAAGAATGCCACCAGGTCGAACAGCTTGTCAAGAAGCAGAAGGCAGAATATGAGAAAAGGGACAGGGAGAAGGACCAAGAGGGTGCTGGAGAAAAAGGGCGTGGCAGTAGAGGGGGCCGCTGCGGCAAGGCCCCGCAGCAAAAGGAGAAACCTACTAGTGGCCATGAGAAGAAAGAAGAAGATGGTGAAAGTGGTGAAGGGGATGAAGAAGAAACCAGTGAGCAAGAATTCCAGAAAGCAACTGAGGCCCTGTGCATTGACAGAGGTGCATCCCTGCAGTCCTCTCACCACCAGCTCAAGCAGTGGGCATGTGAGGTCAATGCCATGGAGCCAGCTGCAGACTCCCGGAAGCCGCTCAAATGGTCCCACACGCCTATCATCTTTGATGAAGAGGATCACCCTGACCGCACTACTGCGGTAGGGTGCTTGCCGTTGTTGGTCTCACCAACGATCCGCAACCTCAAGGTCACAAAGATGTTAGTTGACGACGGGGTTGGGTTGAATCTGATCTCCCCCAAAGTGGCCAGCAAGCTACAGATCCCCGATGAAGAGCTCAAGGTTACTGGCATGTTCCAAGGAATCAACCCCGACAGGAGCCGTCCTAAGGGGGAGATTACACTGCCGGTAACGTTTGGCGGAGAACTGAACTACCGGACCAAAAAATGTTGTGTTTGACATTGTTGAGCTTCCTTTGCCATACAATGGGATCCTCGGTCGTCCAGCTCTAGCAAAGTTCATGGCGGCGTCCCACTATGCCTACAATACTTTGAAGATGCCAGGGCCGATGGGCGTCATTTCCATCCCATCAGACAAGAAGGATGCAATTATATGTGTGGACAAGATGTATCAAGACGCGGTAGCAGCTGAGGCTGCTGAAGCCAAAGCTCCCGCCAGGGAAACCAAGAAGGAAAAGGAGGCTAGCAGAGATGCCGGCAAGGAATCTGGGAAGCGCGCCCCTCCGGAGTGTGCTGCTCTTGTTGATTATCTGCCGGAGTGTTCCACTAGTAAAAGGTCCAAGGTTGCCTCACCTGCTGTGAAAAAAGGTCCCGACAAGGTAGGATGGCACTGATGGTACGTTCACCATCAGTGCCACCCTTGACGACAAATAGGAAAGCGCGCTCGTAGACTTCCTGCGGGCGAATGTCGATGTGTTTGCTTGGCAACCATCTGACATCCCCGGCGTTCCCAAGGAGGTAATCGAGAACCACCTTGCTGTCTGCCCTCATGCCTGGTGATACGTCTCCAACGTATCTATAATTTTTCTTGTTCCATGCTGTCATATTATCATTCTTGGATGTTTTACAATCATTTTATAGCAACTTTATATCATTTTTTGGGACTAACCTATTGACATAGTGCCCAGTGCCAGTTCTTGTTTTTTCCTTGTTTTTTACTTCGCAGAAAATCAATACCAAACGGAGTCCAAATGCAGCGAAACTTTTTGGAGATTTTTTATAGACCAGAAGGAACAACTTGGGCGAAAGAAGTACCAGAGGGGTGCCCCGAGGGGGGCACAACCCACCAGGCGCACCCTGGTGGGTTGTGCCCACCTCGGTGGCCTCCCGCACCGCCTCTTTGCTCTATAAATACCCCGAAAATCCAAAAACCCCAGGGGAGTCGACGAAACACAATTCCATCCGCCGCAAGTTCGAGAACCACTAGATCCAATCTAGACACCATCACGGAGGGGTTCATCATCCTCATTGGTACCTCTCCGATGATGCATGAGTAGTTCATTATAGACCTACGGGTCCGTAGTTAGTAGCTAGATGGCTTCCTCTCTCTCCTTTGATTCTCAATACAATGGTCTCTTGGAGATCTATTTGATGTAATTCTTTTTGCGGTGTGTTTGTTGGGATCCTATGAACTTTGAGTTTATGATCAGATCTATTTTATCCATGAAAGTTATTTGAGTTTTGATCTCTTATATGCATGACTGCTTATAGCCTTGTATTTCTTCTTCAAATCTTTGGTTTAGTTAGGCCGACTAGATCGATTTTTCTTGCCATGGGAAGATGTGCTTTGTGATGGGTTCGATCTTACGGTGCTCAATCCCAGTGACAGAAGGGGACATGACACGTACATATCATTGCTATTAAGGATAACAAGATGGGGTCTATTCATACATGAATAGATCTTGTCTACATCATGTCATCGTTCTTATTGCATTACTCCGTTTCTCCATGAACTTAATACACTAGATGCATGCTGGATAGCGGTCGATGTGTGGAGTAATAGTAGTAGATGCAGGCAGGAGTCAGTCTACTAATCTTGGACGTGATGCCTATATAATGATCATTGCCTGGATATCGTCATAATTATTTGAAGTTCTATCAATTGCCTAACAGTAATTTGTTTACCCGCCGTATGCTATTTTTGTCGAGAGAAGCCACTAGTGAAATCTATGGCCCCCGGGTCTATTCTTTATCATATTTGCTTTCCGATCTATTATTTGCATCTTTTTATTTTCAGATCTGTTATTCCAAAAACCCAAAAATACCTTGCTGCAATTTTTTGTTAATTATTTTATTTCACGTTTCTGCGAGATCTATTTATCCAAAATCATACAAACCAATCTATCTTTTACCCGAGAGGGATTGACAACCCCTCTTATGTGTCGGGTTGCAAGTATTTGTTCTTTGTGTGCAGGTACCGTTTACATAGTGTTGCTTGGTTTTCCTACTGGTTTGATAACCTTGGTTTCATAACTGAGGGAAATACCTACCGAAGCTGTACTGCATCATCCCTTCCTCTTCGTGGAAATACTGACGCGGATACGAGCCATCACCCGACCCGTCAAGCAGAAGATCAGGAAGCAAGCTTTGGAACGGTAGCAATTTATTGCCGAAGAGATCAAGAAACTTGAAGTAGCTGGTTTGGTCAGGGGAGTGCTGCATCTGACTTGGTTGGCAAACCCAGTGGTAGTGCATAAGGCAAATGGGAAATGGAGGCTTTGCATAGACTTCACAGACCTGAACAAGGCCTGCCCAAAGGACCCTTTCCCCTTGCCGCGCATTGACCAGATTGTGGATTCCACTTCCGGGTGTGATCTGCTTTCCTTTTTGGATGCCTACTCCGGGTACCATCAGATATTCATGTCCAAGGAAGACAAAGAGAAGACCACGTTCATAACTCCGTGTGGCACGTACTGCTTTGTACGGATGCCTTTCGGGTTAAAGAGCGCTGGATCCACTTTTGCAACGGCAGTACAAATTGGTTTTGAGCCTCAGTTACATACGAATGTAGAAGCTTACATGGATGATATAGTGGTCAAGACCAAGGACAGATCAACACTCATTCAAGATTTGGAAGAGACCTTTGCAAACTTTCGCAAGATCAATCTGAAGTTAATCCTGAGAATGTGTGTTTGGTGTTCCCTCCGGCAAGTTACTTGGCTTCTTTGTGTCTCAACGAGGGATAGAGGCCAACCCCGACAAGATCAGAGCAATTGAGCAGATTCAAGCACCCAGGAACATCAAGGATGTGAGGCGCTTAACTGGATGCGTTGCCGCGTTGAGTAGGTTCATTTCCAAGTCTGCCGAGCGTGCCTTGCCGTTCTTCAAAATTCTGAAGAAGGCAGGGCCAATGAAGTGGACCCCGGAGGCAAAAGCAGCATTGCGAGACCTGAAAGTGTACCTTTCCTCTGCTCCCACCTTAGTCGCTCCTAAGCCACAAGAGTCGTTGCTGCTATATTTAGCGGCAACGAACCAAGTGGTTAGTGCAGCGCTGGTGGCACAGCGAGAAGTGGATGAGGAAGCAGCTGCAGTGATTGTCCCCTCCGGAGATGAAACTAAGCCAGTCACGGCAAGGTTAGACACAAATCAAGGAAAAGTAGAGCAAGTTAGCAAAGGCAATTCCAAGACCGCGACAAGGAAGAAGGTGGTGCAATGGCCAGTATACTTTGTCAGCTCCCTGTTGCAGGGGGCTAGGTCAAGATATTCTGGAGTGCAAAAGTTGATCTTCGGCCTCATCATGGCCTCGAGGAAGCTACCCCACTACTTCCAAGCCCATGAGATCACGGTTGTCACCCGTTTCCCACTGCAGCGTATACTGAGGAACCCCAAAGCCACTGGCAGGATAGTTGAATGGGCACTAGAGTTGTCAAGCTTTGGCCTAAAATATGAAAGTACCTCAACCATTCAGAGCAAAGCATTGGCAGAGTTCATTGCAGAATGAACGCCCACTCCAGATGAAGAAATACCAGAGACAGCTATTCCCGGCAAGGAGGCGCCTCAGGAATGGACCATGTATTTTGATGGTGCTTTCTCGCTGCAAGGTGCTGGAGCTGGCGTGCTTCTTGTTGCACCCACCGGAGAGCACCTCAAGTATGTGGTTCAAATGCACTTTCCCTAGGAGAAGGCCACCAACAACACTGCTGAGTATGAGGGGCTCCTTGCCGGGCTCAGAATCACAGTAGAATTGGGAATCAAGAAGTTGATCATCCGTGGAGACTCGCAGCTCATGGTGAGACAAGTCAATAAGGATTACCAGACCCCATTGATGGAGGCATATGTAGAGGAAGTAAGAAAGCTGGAGGAGCATTTTGATGGATTGCAAACAGAGCACGTGCCGCGTGCAGAAAACAGCATTGCTGATCATTTGTCAAAGTGCGCTACACAAAAGCTCCTTGTGGAACCAGGAACTTTTGTCCTCCACTTGAGTGAACCTTCAGTATGTCGATCGATGATGGCCAGAAAAAGGAGGAAGTTGGACTCCGGCAAGTATCTCCCGGCAAGGCTTCCCAAAGCCGCTGGTAGAGAGGCTGCCGAGAACCACTCCACTTCGGTTGATGAGCAGCACTCTCCCGCGGAACCACAGGTTCTTGCGGTCGAGGTGAGCGCTCCCATGAACGAGGAGGTGCCATTAGTCCTTGTTGTTGAGCCTCAGGCTCCAACTTGGGCACAGCACATAGTCCACTACCTTCAAACAGGAGAACTTCCCGAAGAGCAAGAAGAAGGTGAAAGAGTAGCCCGATGGTCCAGTATGTATCAGTTTGTTGATGACACTCTGTACAGAAGAAGGCCAAACGGTGTGAAGTTGAAATGCATTTGCCGGGAAGAGGGGCTAGAACTACTAGCAGAGATACACAAGGGCATGTGCGGCTCCCATATTGGATCAAGAGCCTTGGTTGGGAAAGCTTTCTGACAAGGTTTCTACTGGCCCACGACCCTCCAAGATGCGGTTGAGATAGCTAGTCACCAGATGTAAAGCCTGCCAGTTCCACTCCAAGAACATCCATCAACCAGCTCAAGCTCTCCAGACAATCCCTTTATCCTGGCCATTTTCGGTCTGGGGGCTCGACATCTTGGGCCCCTTGCCCCGTGCTACCGGGGGCTTTGAATTCTTGTACGTTGCAATCGACAAGTTTACAAAGTGGCCAGAAGTGGAGCCATTGAGGAAGGTAACCGCACAGTCAGCTATCAAGTTCTTGAAGGGATTGGTGTGCCATTTTGGAGTACCTGCCAGAGTGATCACTGATAACAGCACCCAATTCATGAGCCGCGCCTTCATGCAACACGTCCAAAACCTTGGGAGCAAGGTCTCTTTTGCTTCTGTTGCTCATCCTCGGAGCAACGGACAAGCCGAGAGGATGAATGCTGAAGTGCTGCGCGGGCTCAAGACGAGGACTTTTGATAAGATGAAGAAATGCGGCAGACGCTAGATTGACGAGCTGCCGGTGGTTCTTTGGTCCCTCCGTACAACACCGAATCGAGCCACCGGCCAGAGTCCCTTCTCCCCTAGTGTATGGGGCGGAAGTAGTGCACCCCACGGAACTCATATACGGGTCACCTCGAGTACTTGCCTACGATGAAGTAGAGCAGGAGCAGCTCTGGCATGACGATGCCGTGCTCCACGAGGAAGATCATCTCCGGGCCGCTGTGCGTGTTGCATGCTACCAGCAAGCCTTGCGCCGCTATCATAGCCGCAGGATTCATGCCCTGAGCCTTGAGGAAGGCGACTTTGTCCTTAGGCGTGTTCAATCCGCCAAGGGTTCCAACAAGTTGACGCCGAAGTGGGAAGGCCCTTACCGGGTAGTATGAGTCACCAGACCTGGCGCAGTCCGTCTGGAGACCGAAGATGGCACTAAAGTGCAAAACTCATGGAATATTGAGCATCTTCGTAAGTTCTACCCGTAAGGCGCGACTGCCGGGCTCAGTTCCTAGCAGCCACCTTTTGTACAAGCCTTGCCGATGTGCATGTAACCCTTTGTACAAAGCCAGGCGTAGACCCTGTGCAAAGATAATAAAATGAAGCGCTGGCGCCTAAAAACTTGCATGCATGATTATTTTAGCATAGTTCTGCCATGTTCACGTAGAAAGGGATGCATGCTGCTGTTTTTACCGTTGTACTAACTACAGGGCCCCTGTCGTGGATACACTCCCGAAGAGGGGAAGTGAGAACAAGCTTGCATTTCGATCCCTGACAGCGCAAAACATATAAGTTCCCTTTAAGATATCCATGGTGTGCCTCTGTGAGGGAAAAACTTGTGCGTAGAAAAACCTTGTCACCTTCGAAACATTTGTGCTCCCATCCTTTGATTCGAAGGATACTTCGGTCAGGACGGTCGCAGTGGCATTTGAAAAGAGAGGGTTTGACAAGGGGCCGGTTCCCTTCCACACTCCTAAGCCCGCCAGGCCAAGCCTCGCGGCAGCGGTGGAAGGAGCCGACAAGATAACTTGCCGGAGAACCTTGTTTACTTGAAAGTATAGAGGATTCGCTCCTCTACATGGATATGATACATGCACAAGCACCCGGCAAACATATCTTTTTTCATTAATACGCAGATTAACTAGTACAAACCATACAAAGTACAAATATGGATGAAAGAGATTACATATTTGAGACTAAAGTTTGGCAAGTGCCTACATGTTTTAGATTGAAAAAAGATAAGTGCCCCATAATCCCTTTCTTGTCCCTCTCCTCCTAGGGACTACAGTGGGAGGTGAAGAGGGCAAAAGGAATGCCTGGGCAGAAGCCCAGCCTGGCCCCGTCAGGGCCCGCGGGATGCAGCCTGACAAGATCGGGAGGGGTGAGGGCGAAGACGACGGACGGAGAGAGTGGCTAGGCGATGCCCTGGTCACCACCGCCAGGACCAGCGAAATGTGGCAGGATGGACACCGGCAGGGAAGACGAAGCCGGAGTCCACGAGGAAGCCTGCCGGGGTCCAGCTGGAGGAGGCGGAGACATCCACACCCAACACCCCGGCAAATCGCTTTGCCGGGGGAAGAAGACCCAGTTGCAGATGATGGTGCTGCCGACGCCTTGCTGACGGTGACGGTGCGGCTGGCGCTTAGCTGGAGTCGGAGCCATCATCCTCCCGCTCGGCGCCGTCGTCATCGCCATCATTGTCCTCCTCGTCGCTATCGCTCGAGGAGGAGCTTTCGTCATCGGTCGAGCTTTCCGCGCAACACCCTAAGCGAGCACCTGAACACCCGAAGACCTTGACGGAGAGCAGGGTGGCGTCCATTAATTCGAAATGGAGAACATGCCCCGCCGCCAAGCTATGGGCACAAGCAAAAGTTTTCCAGCCGCGCCGGAGAAGCATGACATGAGGCGCAGGGAACTCTATGTCCGCCTACATGCTGCCATTACAGCAGCCCCTCATGTGCAGCCTCAATCCTGGCGGTTGTTCTACCTCCATCACCCTTGCGAAAGGGGTAGGAAGCCGAAGACAGCTGCGCGGAGGCCCGCGTGGCTTGACGATGAACTCCAATGGCTGGTCCCCAACGTGGCCCTCAATCGGAGCCAAGGCGACCGGGGGAGGAGCAACCAGAGCGCCGCCGTGTCCTCCTCTGCCCCTGGCACCACGGCGACCGCGCCCATGTCCTCTGGCGCCACCTTGCACGCTGGACTCCGCCCCTGCATCCTCTGCAGGAGGAGGGAGGCGCTGCCGAGAAGAGACCCTCATCGCCACCGCTGGGGTTCAACCACATCCTCTTCCCCTCACCATAGTGGAAGAGGGATGTGAGGAGAAGAAGAAGGAGGATATGTGTGTGAGTGAGTACCTCGCCCATGCCTCCCTTTTATAGGGGGGCGTGGCCGGGGGCTGGCTCCTCACCCAGGAGGCAACCGCCCCGCTCTGTCAATCCAACCCCTCTGCACCACTCACAACGTCCAGAATCCACGACCGCCCTTCTGCGGCTATCCACGGTGCTGGGTTTTCTGCCATGGCACTCATTCCTGCACCCGCCACCAACCCTGCGCAATGCATGCAGCGTATGTGGCAGAAACGACATGGGTAGTGGGATGAATAAAATGGCAGTTACCTCCCCATGAACATGGGCAAACCCACGTTCTATTACGTGGGTAACCCCATGTCGTCCCGCACGACGCACGGAAAAACCGGAAACTGATTCAATCACAGGTTAATGAAGAAGCAAGGAAGATATCAAGGGAGAAGAGAATCCCATCACGGTTCGGCCAAAGTGCTCGCCTGTGTACTTATTGGGGCCTACCCCAACGATGCCTGGCAGCACCTATGGGCCAGGCCCGGGGACTCCTGCCGGTACAACAAACATTTACGTTGTTGCCCAGACTTATACACAAGCGTGTTGGCATCGCATAGTTACACCAACATGCAAAGCAAGGCTACGCCAGAGAAGCAGCTCTTAGTGAGATCAAAGAGCGGATCAATAAGACCAAGACAAACGAGACAGCAGAGCATCACCTTGGGAAGGCCTCCCCTGCCGGGCAGGAGAGCTTGGCCGGGTCGAGACCGACCCAAGGACAAGTCCAAGATTTCCCCGACAAGCTTGCCGGGTATGCCAAGGGCGAATCTCCTCGCCAAGGCACCACTGCTCCACCACTCCACCGCACCGTAACGCAAATCAGTTATCAGTGCGGTGTCGAGCCCCCAAGTGATTAAGTGGCTTCCACTAAACACGTGGTAGCCATTTGGAAGACAGATTACCTTCATATGACACCCGTCCAGAGGCGTGTCAAGCAGATAAGCAGAAGATGATTAAGCGGCACGGCAGGCTTGCCGGGCTGCATCCCCAGCATGACACCTAGCAGTGCATTTAATGCACTTTGTCCTAACTGCCAGAGTTAGGTATGATAGCACTGTTAGCTATCTAATCATTAGATAAAGACTATTTTGCCACTGTTGTCACCCCTTAAGCTATAAAAGGAGGTCCAAGGCAACCTGACAAGAGATTCGGACCCTTGCACACTTGTACGCGCGTAGCTGCTCTCCCCGAGGTGACCTTGCCGGGCTTGAGCACTGCGTGCTCGTCATGTTCCCCCATCCAATCCACCAAAGCAGGAGTAGGGTTTTACGCTTCTCAGCGGCCCGAACCTGGGTAAAAACCACCAGCGTCACCACCATCATGTTGTTCCATGGCCTCTGCTCTTTGTTCAACATGATCTTCCCCTTGCCGAACCACAAGGGGCCGATGGCCCCATAAGTGATCATGTTCTACCACGACATTCATGAGAAAGTGGCTGGTAATTGGGATGCCCAGTCCTATGATCAAAATCAAAATATAAAAATGAAACGAAACTCCCCCGGATTGTTGTTGGTATGGAGGGCACCCAAGGATTCGGTTAGCCATGGCTTGTGTTTGTTGGTGGAGGGGGAGTAAAACTTTACCTTTCTGTTTGGAAACCGCCTATAATGTGTCTAGCATGCAAGATGTTGAAAACTCTCGGTCGTTACGTTGACAATGAAGGCATACCTTTTCAAAATTATATTCATCTTTGTTTTAAAAGCTTTGAGCTATTGCACCTCTGCAAATCCCTGCTTCCCTTTGCGAAGGGCCTATCTATTTACTTTTATTGTTGAGTCATCATCTTCTCATTAAAGCACCAGCTGGAGAGCACTATTGTCATTTTCATGCTTTGTTTTTATTTAATGTTGAGTATGAGTGTGACTGGATCTATTTTACCGTGAATTACAATGTCTAGTCAGTGCTTGAACTTCAGAGGTGCCCTGCATTTATGTTTTGTGGTCTCAGAAAGGGCTAGCGACATACCATTATGTCATATTATATCATGATTGTTTTGAAAAAAAGTGTTGTCATCCAAGATATCCTATTATTGCTCGCTAGTTGATTATGTTATTGATATGAGTAAATGAGATACCTAAATATTATTGTGAATATGGTTAGTTCATAATCTTTGCTGAAAACCTGAACATTGGTTAGACATATTTACAACAACAAGATCAAACAGAGTTTGTAAAAGTTTTTCTTTGTCACTTTCAGTTTGTCAACTGAATTACTTGAGGACAAGTAATGATTTAAGGTTGGGGGAGTTGATACGTCCTAAACGTATCTACTTTTCCAAACACTTTTGCTCTTGTTTTGGACTCTAGTTTGCATGATTTGAATGAAACTAACCCGGACTGACGTTGTTTTCAGCAGAATTGCCATGGTGTTGTTTTTGTGCAGAAATCAAAGTTCTCGGATTGACCTGAAAATTTATGGAGAATATTTGTGGAATATATAAAAAATATTGGTGTAAAAATATACCAGAAGGGGGCCACCTAGGAACCACAAGCTCAGGGGGCGCGCCCACCCCCCAGGGGGCGCCCTGCGAGCTTGTGGGCCCCCTGGACCTCCGGCAACCCTAATTCTGACTCCATATATTCCTATTTGCCAAGAAAAACAGAGAGAAGGATTCATCACATTTTACGATACAGAGCTGCCGCCACCTCTTGTTCTTCATCGGGAGGGCTGATCTGGAGTCCGTTCGGGGCTTCGGAGAGGAGGATTCGACGCCGTCGTCATCATCAACCTTCCTCCGTCACCAATTTCATGATGCTCACCACCGGGAGTGAGTAATTCCTTCTTAGGCTTGCTGGACGGTGATGGGTTGGATGAGATTTATCATGTAATCGAGTTAGTTTTGTTAGGACTTGATCCCTAAGAGCATCTCCAGCCGCGCCCCCAACAGGCCCCAAGGCCCTTTTTAGCGGCGGCGCTGAAAAAACGGCCCAGTCGTGCCCCCAGGAGCCCAATTTTTGCCGGTTAGGCCCGAAACTGGCGCCGGCGGACCCAGGCTAAACCCAGTGCACTGGGGGGCGCCGGGGGAATCATTTTTGGCGCAAAAGCATGGTGGGCCCGCCGAGTCAGCGACCCTGGCGCATCATCGTCCTCATCGCCTCGGTTCCCGCGGGGAATCAATGCCAAGGCTGCCGCGCCGGTCAGCCTCCATTGATGCCTCACGGGCAGCGCAGTGAAGGCGCGGCGACGCGCGTCCCGCCCAAGCCCTCCACGCGTACACACGTCGGCCGCCCTCCCATCGCCCAAGCCCGGCTATAAAAGCCGCCCCTCCCTCGCCAGGGAGCACACACTCCTCTCACCGCGGACGCCCCTCTCGACCAAGCTCGCCTCTACTCTCCCTTTCTCCCCGCCGACGAGCATGGCCGAGCGCTACCCAGGCGACGATGCATCGGCAAATGGCTTCGGCCGCCGTCACCTGCACAAGGACAAGGCACGGCTCCTCTACGAGGCCGACTACCCGGCACCATCGGACATGCGGGTGCCGGGCACGTGGAAGCTGAGCGCCGGCGGAGTCCCGGTGCCACCAGCGCCCACGGCGCTGCCCAGCGCACCGAGATCGCACGCATCTAGTCCTCGCTGATGGAGGAGGTGTGTAACCAGCCGAGGTATGCCCCCGACAGCAACACGCTGTGGACTATGTACTTCGAACGCCGCCACGCCAACCAGCTCGCCTCCTCGAACGGCGTCGAGCCCCACGGCCGTCACAACTACGAGGGGCGCCGCCGATGGTGGGGCGTCTCTGGCCGCACCCTCGAAGCCGTCCTCGAGCACATCGAGGCCGGCAACACACCGCGCCTGGGGTACCTGGCGCCCGCCAGCTTCTCGTGCCGTCGCGGCAGCTCCTGGACGCCGCGACGGATGGAGACGGTGACCTCCTCATTGTCGGGCTCTAGCTCCCTCTCCTCCAGTTCGCCGGCGCTCCGCCCCATCAAGCCGGAGCCACTGGAGACGCCGCTCGGGCGCCGTACCCGCGGCGGCGCCCTCGTCATCCACGAGGGCGGCCACCCCTCTCCTTCTTCTTCCTGGCTCATCAGGCCAAAGACCGAGCCGAGGGTGCTCCCCATGAAGAAGGAGCACGCGGACATGGCCACCGACGATGAGACCGCCCTCAAATGGGCGAGGGCGGAGTATGTCCGCGAGCAGCTGGAGTGCCAGCGCCGCGCCTTCGAGGAGATCGTCGCTTGTCACCGTGGACGCAAGGAAGGCGGTGTCGTCGCCCTCGACAGCGACGACGAGGATGCGCCCGGGCTGTCCAACCCCCCATGCATCGGTGACGCTGGCCAGGGGTGTAGCAGGGACGACGGCGGCACACATGACGGAGGGGACGGCGGCGACGGCGACGACGACGACGGCGGTGACTACACCCGGTTCTACAAGCTCCTCGGCATGTAGAAGGCGGGCGGCGGCGGACGGCGATAGCGGCGTAGTAGTGCTAGGTGTAGTTGTAGTTTTGAGTTAGTTTTTAGTCTATGTTTTTAAGTTTTTGTACAAATATCAATGAAATCGCCTAGTCTGGATGAATTTGTGGCGTGTTTGGCCGAATTTTGGCCGATTTCCTGTTTCAAAAAACGGCGTGGGGGGGGGGGCTTGGGGCGATGGCTGGAAACCAAACCGCCCCCACGCCGAAATTATCGCCAGCGCGCCCCCAGGCGGCACTATTTCAAGCCCCTGGGGGGCCGAACGGCTGGAGATGCTCTAATATCCACTATGTTCTGAGATTGATGTTGCTATGACTTTGCTATGCTTAATGCTTGTCACTATGGCCCTAGTGCCATGATTTCAGATCTGGAACCTATTATGTTTTCATGAATATATGTGTGTTCTTGATCCTATCTTGCAAGTTATATGCACCAATTACGAGTTATGATCCGCATACCTCAAGGTGACAATAATTGGGATTCTTTCCAGTGATTACCGTAGTTTGAGGAGTTCATGTATTCACTAAGTGCTAATGCTTTGTTTCAGTTCTCTATAAGGAGGCCTTAATATCCATTAGTTTTCTTATGGACCCCGCTGCCACCGGGGGGGGGGGGGGGTAGGACAAAAGATGTCATGCAAGTTCTTTTCCATAAGCACGTATGACTATATACGGAATACATGCCTACATTACATCGATGAATTGGAGCTAGTTCTGTGTCACCCTAGGTTATAACTATTGCATGATGAATGCCATCCAACTCAATTATCCATCGCTGATCCAATGCCTATGAGCTTTTCATATATTGATCTTTGCTAAGTTACTTTCGCCGTTGCTGCTATTACAATCGCTACAAAATTGCTACTGTTACTATTACTACTATTACCATCACTATCATACTACTTTGCTACTGATCACTTTGCTGCAGATATTAAGTCTTTCAGGTGTGGTTGAATTGATAACTCAACTGCTAATACTTGCGAATATTCTTTGGCTCCCCTTGTGTCGAATCAATAAATTTGGGTTGAATACTCTACCCTCGAAAACTGTTGCGATCCCCTGTACTTGTGGGTTATCATTGTGCAATTGCGGTAACCATTCTAATATTTAGGTTTTTAACAATTTGGTCTTGCACATGTAGGTCCTGCTGTTAGAGGTTTTGACCCACTATTCGACCCATTTTGCATATGGGGAAATGAGTTGTCCATGAATATCAGTCAAGTCAAGAAACTCAGAAAAATTATTAGGATAAAGAAACTAGCGACGAAAAACAACAAGATCTTTGTCTGCACAATGAAGAAGACATCAGTGCACTACAGGATGGTACTAACTATTATACCTTGTCATTTTTATTCTGTTGCGCCATTTTCTAATTTAGTGAAGATATTTATGCATATCTTTGTTTTCAGACCTTTCCAAAGCAGTTCACTGATGATTACCTCTCAAACCACCTGTATGGTCAGGAGGCGAGGAAGGTGTTCGCACACGAACACATCACCGTGTACCTCCAACGCCGAGGGTGATGCATCGCAGCTCACGTTGAAGGAGACCCGTCCGGAAGTGCGATACGCAAACAATCCGGAGGGCGCTTTTGTAGACTCGAAACCCCACACGCCCGGGAGGGACCCCGTCAGGGCGCGTGGCAGCTATGGGCTGCCCTAGGTTGACCTGGTCACCCCTAGGGCCTCGTGGATCACCGCCCTGCAAACAAAGAATGAGCGAAGAATGAGAAGAAGAGGAACTAGGGTTAAGGAGAAAAGATAAAAGATAAAAATGGTAGATGATTTGTTCGATTGTGTGTTGTTCAATCGGCCGTCACCCCTTAGGTATATAAGAGGCGAATGGACTCCCCGTACAAGAAAAGGACTCCAAATCGCGTCTAAATCACGTCCAAATCTTTCCAAAATTAACCGAACTCGGATTTAGGTAAGTCTGGAACATCAGTTCGGTTTGTATGTCTCATAGGCCACGAACGCCCTCGGATGAAGATGAGCCCAAAAGAAAATTTGACCGTTTTGACGAGACAAACAACTTTTTTGTTGAATATTTTTCGATTCAAATCCATCTTGAGGGCCAAATCTCTCACGCAAAACAGCAGATTGGTGGCGCTACCCATCAGACACGTGTCTGGTGGGGCGCGCCATATTTTGCCTCCTGGCAGGGCTTCATTCCGATGGCTCTAACTTTTGCATATGAACTCGGATTGGGATGATTTTTATATCAAAATCTACTGTGTTGACGAGACACACAACTTTCGGGTTGAAATGTTTTCCATCAGAGACAATATTAATTGAGTTTCATGCCATTCTTTAATCTGGTGTCAACATGAGCATCTCTGAACTTGTCATAACTATTGCATAAGAGCTCCATTTTAGACCATGCTCATATCCATCTCGATCTTCTTAAAGAGCGACATTCGGAGGTGACCTCCAATCATAAGTTTGAATTCTTGATATGACTTAAAGCTACTCTCTATGATTGTGCCACTTTTGAGCGTCAACACATGCCCCCCTGTTTTTCGTCAAAGCTATCGTGCCGAAAAATAACCTCTTCCGTGCTGGTTCTAAGGACGGTGTCAACACTCCATCGGCCATTTATATGCTTTTAGGACAATAAGTTTATATCGGCCATTGCTTGTTTGAACTTCTTGATGCAAACTTGGGTGGAAACTTCTCAACTTCTATAACAATCCGATGATAAGGTTCCATAGATATGTATCTCAAAGCCATCCTCTGAACCATATTATTCACCCTTTCACTAGGATTTTGCAGATAATCAAGAATGAACTTCCTCAATCCATGCTTCACCTGCATAAAAGTTTCATTAGTGGCCGAGGTGGTGAGCTCCAATTCGGCCTTACCTATGTTGGCAAGAATAAGCATCGGCTATTGATAGATGTGCAATACACCATGACCAACATGGTAGCCGGATGCTTGCTATGCCAACTCTCTCCAATTGTCATGTCTAGATATATGAAGAATATTAAAATAACCCAAGGTAAATTTTACGTCTAGACATACCTCAAGATAAACTAAAAGTGATTCGTCAATACATTGATAACCCTTGGATATTTGTTGCACTATACTAATAACGAATCACCGAAAGCCTCACTATGTAAATCACCTATAGCAAGGAAAAGCTTCAATCCGAATAACAATGCATATTCGTCTTTGATCATTTGTGCATAAATATTTTAAGCGGCATGAGGCTTCACAGAATAGCACCATAAGGAGATCTATAAACAACACCAACACCTTGGCCATTGCTACAAATTTAACCATCAATATATAATCACCATGGTACTAGAGAGATAAAGCTAAAATCAGTATTATGCATGATGTCAATATGATGCTCAATAATAAATCAACCATGATTTGGCTTTACATAAATTCTGAAAACTAATAAGCCAAAGCACACCCAATCAAAACATAAGTCCACTTTGCAGTTTTTGGTGAATTGGTCTATGCATAATATCTTCAATGGCATCAATTTGACAAATTTCTATGCAAGCACTTATCTCAATCTCCACTCAAACTAAGGACGATGTTAGAATACCACACCGGCCATTCTTTGATATATTCTTAGGGCGATAGATAAATATCGGCCATTACCATGAGGTCCATGTAGAATTCACCCGCCAAAGCATGAATAGCCAAAATAAACAAATGAATTAGCAATAAAATATTTTGGCCCCTTTGTATTACAACAAAAATGTAACTAACCAAATGTATAGTGATTTGGTAATACCCTCTCATGATATAGAAAATTATGTTGCATCCATGGATCAAAATAAATCCATGGAGGGTAATTGATCACACCTAGGGATGAACTCCATGGCAAAGGCATCAATGGCATGGTTGCAGAAAATGGATGATGTGCTAACCGAAGATTTTGATGTTGTGATGCACACCTTCAGCTTAATTGTTTGTTGCTTCCATCCTTCTCTTTCTTCACTTTTATTGTACTTGTTACAATAGAAGCATGCACATCATTTTTCTTTTGATTGATCCTCTTGGGAACCCATGCGATGTTTTTCTTTTTCAACTCTTGTGCACTAAGATTTTGTAATTCCTTCTTTTGCCAATACGATAAGCCAAGTGGGCATTTTGGCTGTAATTCTGTTTTGACCAATGGCAATTCTTTTTTGGCCTTATGCACCCTCAACTTCTTTTCTTCAGATTTGGCACTTTGACTCTCAACTATTGATTGCTTCATCTCATTGCCTTTAGTAACCAATGTCAACACTTTCATTGGCTCTTTTTCACTTGAGATCAAATCTGAAGTAGCACTCTTACGACCATCTCTTTTAACGCGGTAAACTTGTTTGACCACCTCTTTCTTCTTCCTTGAGCTCTGGACCGATTCCTTATGATTGAAACGGTCTTTAACAAGTGATTGTTCAAATGTTGATCTTCTCGGAGCTGCATAATATTGGTGAGATTGTCTAAAATAAGATGGAGAATGTGCCCTTGTATCATACCTATCCCATGATGGATATGGATCTACATGAGCATAGGGAGGCATCCACGGCATTGGCATTGGCGGCCCAAAATAAGGATATGGATATGTTGCATTAAAATTCTCACTTTGCCAATACCGATCCTCATATTTGCGCCTTGGGGGTGATCTTGGTTTCTTTGCATGATTTGGCCGATAAGCATTCTTCTCTTCACTCTTCTTTTGGTATTTATCCAATAGTTCAGCGAAGGTGATTTTTTATCTCTTACACTTGCGCTTATTTCGGCCTTTGTTTTCTTTTGGTTTGTTTTCATCGATCTCTGAATTTTCTTGTTGCCCCCCAGTACTTGGCGTCTTCTGTGCAACCTTGAGAGAATTCCCGCCTTCAAGAATATCTTCATTGTGCTCTTGAACAACTTATTTACTTGAAAACTTGATCCCATCATCCACTGTTTTTACCTTCTCATCATTTAATGAATCAACTTGAAGAAGACGATGCAAAAACTTTTTGCCATCAAGACCAATCGGAATAGATTGGTCATCCTTTGGTGTTTCAACAAATCTCAATTGTCCTTTATCAATGGCTGATTTAACTATTTGACAAAAAATATTGCAATCCTCAAAATTATGTTTGAACGAATGATGCAACCTACAATACATTCGTCCTTGAATTGATGGCTTGACATGGTGATCAAGAATTCTTATGTAATTATTTTTCAGCAACAAATCAAATATTTGATCACACATGCTTGAATTGAAGGTAACCTTTTTATTTTCTAGCCGATCGTGCTGTGAGGACGGCTTTGGAATTAAGCAAATGAATGGTTCAGATTTTGTATCACCCCATTCGGCTATGAATTTTATTTTGCATTCTTTTAGCGATGTCTTTGGATACGATATTATATTAGCATCGATTTTCTGAAAAGAATCTAATCTTGGCTTTAAGATTCTGAAACGAAAATAGTTAGAACATACATGTCTCAATTGAGACCAAGTGCAAGCCAAGTACGAAATAAGCAAAGCTAACCAATTAGATATGAACTTTAGATAAAGCAACGGGGAAAGCTTTGGCTGCAACAATAAGTCATTATCGGTCTTTATAAATGGCACAATAGGTTGACCGATATGTTCTATAAAAATTTGATTGCTAACAAGTAAATTACCCTTCTTCATTGGTCTTTCAAAATTACTTATGAGAAGTTTTCTAATAGAAGCATCAACTATGAAGTTGCGACCAAATCTGGAAATAGGTAAATTACTTGCTAGGCATACCTCTTCAAATATGTTGGGAGAGCATGATGGTGGTGCGACTTGAACAATATCTTGCTTCATCTTTGGATGGCTCCCCAACGCCTTATCATCATCTTTTTCTTGATTCCGTGCATCATTACTTTGGAGATCCTTGTCAGCCGAACTTTGTTCGGCTACTTGCTCTTGTCCTTGAGGCTTTTCAATTTCTACGGCACGAAACTCATAGGGCAGGAAGTAGGTTCCATTAACTTCAGAAAAATCAAGCACGATTGTTTCCCTATGCTTGACATGCCCTTTCTCAATGATGCTTGCATCTTTGGATTTGATGGATTCGAAATATATACTACTTGATTCGGCTTTTTCAACTGAAGCACTATTAGTTTCTGAATCATCATTCTTTTCATCGGTTATATCAATTGGCAAGGCTTCTTTTCTTTGAGCCAATTCCCTATCAATTCTCTCTTGGCGAAGTACTTGCACCCTATTGCGCAAAGCTTTAACTCCCCTCTCAATTTCAGCCCGCTCTAGATCAGTTTGCCCCCCAATGCTTTTAGGATCTTTCGGCAATGCACTGTTAGTGTTGCCGAAATTTTGCAACTGTGTAGGGGGTGTATAATATGCTGCGGAACTAGGTGGAGGTGTATGCACTGCTGTATAACCATATGCTCTCTCACCAATTCTATCAATTGATGAAGTTTCATCTTCTTGCAAAACTCTAGCCTTTATTGCAGCATAATCAAGAAACAACCCCTTTTCATATTGTTCAAGGCAAAGAGCACTAATCCTCTTGCTTTGTGCCAAGCTATTTTTTAACGCAGCCACAACCGCTTCTAGAAGGGATTGATCCATAGTACTTTTAGATTCTTTCGGCAATGATTCGTGAGTGTTGCCGAAATTCTCGAATTGCATAGAGCATGCATTATATGCTACAGTATTAGATGGCGGCATGTGTGTTCCTGCAAAATTTTCACTTATTCGGCTATGACCATGAAGGTGCGGGGCCGAATTATGAACATCTACAGTTGCATATGGTGCTAAAAAATTATTAACATGAGGTGTAGCATATGATGGTTGAGAGTAACTGGCCGAATAGCTAGTAGTAGCATGGCCAATTCTCCCATCCATCAGCAAGGTTGGATTCACATATTGCAAATTAGTTGCCGATGAATAAAAGGGTGAAACACTTTCTTGTATGCTATTGGAAATTTTAACAGGATGTGTTTCAAATTGATTACCTAAACCCATCATGTTGTTCATCGGCATATGGATTTGTGGGGTTGCCGATGCATGAGAGTTAGGATATGTATGTTGTAAGTTGCTAAAATCATAAGAATTTGAAGCATGAAGATTATTTTGCATCGGCCCTTGCACGTAATTAGATCCATGATTGATGAAATTAGGGCTAGCCGATACATATGCTCATTAAGCGATCCAGCAACAACATATGAATTATTGGCATCTACAAAGGGGAATTGGGTATTCATATTACCTTTGTAGATCACAACTTCTTGATGACAATCTCTTCGTAGCAAGAACAGGCCAGAGACCGTTCGAAGCTTCATCCCCAGCGGAGTCGCCAAAAAGTATGTTCGCACACGAACATGTCACCGTGTACCTCCAATGCCAAGGGTGATGCACTACAGCTCACGTCGAAGGAGACCCGTCCGGAAGTGCGATACGCAAACAATCCGGCGGGCGCTTTTGTAGACCCAAAACCCCACACGCCCGGGAGGGACCCCGTCAGGGTGCGTGGCGGCTATGGGCTGCCCTAGGTCGACCTAGTCGCCCCTAGGGCCTTGTGGATCGCCGCACTACAAACGAAGAACGAGCGAAGAACGAGAAGAAGAAGAAGAAGAACTAGGGTTAAGGAGAAAAGATAAAAGATAAAAAGTGGTAGATGATTTGTTCGATTGTGTGTTGTTCAATCGGCCGTCACCCCTTAGGTATATAAGAGGCGGATGGACTCCCCGTACAGGAAAAGGACTCCAAATCACGTCTAAATCACGTCCAAATCTTTCCAAAATTAACCAAACTCGGATTTAGGTAAGTCTGAAACATCAGTTCGGTTTTTAGGTATCACAGGCCACAAACGACCTCAGATGAAGATGAGCCCAAAAGCAAATTTGACCATTTTGATGAGATGAACAACTTTTGTGTTGAATGTATTTCGATTCGAATCCATCTTGAGGGCCAAATGTCTCACACAAAACAGCCGATTGGTGGCGCTACCCATCAGACACGTGTCTGGTGGGGCGCGCCATATTTTGCCTCCTGGCAGGGCTGCATTCCAATGGCTCTAACTTTTGCATACGAACTCAGATTGGGATGATTTTTATATCAGAATCGACCGTTTCAACGAGATGCACAACTTTCGTGTTGAGACGTTTTCCATCAGAGACCATCTTAATTGAGTTTCATGCAATTCTTTAATCTGGTGTCAACATGAGCATCTCTGAACTTGTCATAACTATTGCATAAGAGCTCCATTTTAGACCATGCTCATATCCTTCTCGATCTTCTTAAAGAGAGCCATCTGGAGGTGACCTCCAATCATAAGTTTGAATTAGTCTTGATATGACTTAAAGCTACTCTCTATGATTGTGCCACTTTTGAGCGTCAACAGAAGGTATTCATACAACACCCACGGTACAATATTGAAGTCTTCCTCAAGAGGACGAAGGATGGACAGTCAATCATCCACAGGCACTGGCCTAAAGTTGCAAGGACCTTCAACATCAATGAAGGCTCAATATTAGTCTTCCGCTTCAGCAGTCTTCCAGATTAGATTCATCTGTCTATGTACCGTCTATGATGCAAATTCTCAAAGGTTATAAATGTTGCATCTGAAACGTGGTGTTGGTGAAGTTGTGTAATGGGGTAGCTAGCTATATGCTTATATGGTGTAACTGAGTGCTGAAACTATATGATGTTCTACTCTGATGTATTTCAATTATGAAATCCTTGTTTCGTAATACGAAAATGAAATATATTGTGTGCTTAATATGAAAGTCAATTTGATTAATAAATGGATTATTAATAATGGTCCAATTAGCCTTCTTATTGGGTTTTTCTATTGCAAATGGTTATTGAGAAAACACCATGGGTGTCATGGTGGGCGCACGACAGATGCCAAAGGATGGCTAAAGAGAGGGACAGGCTCGAGGGCACCGGTGGGCTCCAGAGGCGAGGTCAACATGAGCGAGTGAGAGACGCAAGACATACCCAGGTTCAGGGCTCTCCGGAGAGATACCACCCCTAGTCCTGCCGAGTGTGGTTTATATATGGATGATACAAGCTTGCTCCTGGAGCTGTTTTAGGGAGGAAGGAAGACAGGCCAGGGCATAGGCTGCTCCTTCTCCTTGTGTGTATTCTACGGGTGATCTGATCGTATGTGCTCTCCCCGTGCATGGAGGCCTCCTGGGGGGTTTTATAGGTCAACCCCCCAGGGTTACAATGGTAAAGTTACATGGGCGCGGGACCGGGATGTCAGCGTCTGAGAAGCCGGTGCTGGGGCGCGCCGGGTACCAGGGTTCGCCGGGTTCTTCGGGCGCGGGCCCCGTGTGCCAGAGGGCACTGTTCCCCATCTTGTCATGCGTCATGGAGTGGTTGAGCCGGCTCGGCTACAGTGGCGCGTTGCCTGGTCGCCGTCGGCTTGCGTCAGCAGGACAGGGGATGCACTGTAGCCATGCCGGCCCTAGTAAGCGGGGTAGGTGGGCCACTGTTGCCACGCTCCTGCCGGTCAGCGGGGTAGGTGGGCCACTGTTGCCTTGCTCATCTCTTCATGGGAACTTGTTCCGCTGTACGCCCTAGACGGGACGGGAGCTGACCCGTGGCTGGGTTGAGGGACGCACTATGATGGAGTTTGCTTGTTGATGAAGTCTTGACTTGCTGGGATCGGCCGACATGCGCCAGCGGGCTTGGCCGGGTTGAGGGACTTGGCCGGGTTGCAGAACCCGGCCAAGGACAAGCCGGATTGAGGGGCGTTGCTAGCCCTCATGTTTTTGAAAAGGATCCGGGTTCCATTGCCTGCCCGGGGTTCATCCCCCCGATAGTAGTCCCCGAAGCTGTGAAGGCTCGCCGGCTTCAAGCAGGGGGGCCTTCACAGTTTCACCCCCTGAGAAGGTGGCTGGTATTGATGAAGCTTGGGACCGCCGGGTCCGGCAACACCCACTATGTGCCAGCTTCCGGAAGCCGGATCACGGCATCCCCGCCTGGGCGGGAAACCGAGGAGTCCACCGAATCTTGAAGGGGAAGGGACGCGCGTCCCACGACCTGATGCGGGTGCCACATGGCGGGCAGTAGCTGAGGAGGCACTGCCAGGCCACACGCGCGACGGGATGTAATAGCGGGCTGGGGCCCGCCATGCCGTGCCCTCAGCCCCCGCGCGGGGATTTAATGTGGCGGCCGCGGACGGTTGCCCTTCTCGATACAGTTAATTCATGGGGGAATCGTGCCCGCACACTACGGGGGAGTGGAAAGGGGGGGCGCAACCGATACCACTTCCCCACGTTCTTGCCGCGGTTATAAATCAGAGGGAGGGTGTGGCGGAAATCATTCACGCGCGCGCCCTCCTCCTCCTTCTTCCCTTCCTCTCCACATCTCTTCGAGCTTCGCCGCCCATCGGAACGCCAGGCACCGCCCGAGTCGTCCACCGGCTGTGCTAGCTTCTTTCCTCCTCCGCTTCTCACACCCTCACCGAGCACCATAGATGGCGCTGCCAAAACGCTCATGGGAGGGTTCCATCATCACCGATGAGGATATTCAGTATCTTCGCGACACCCGACGCCTGCCACCGATGATGGAGGTGGCCGCTCGCGCGCCCGGAGGGGAGGTGGAGCCGCAGCCACGGGACGACGAGCGCGTGGTTTTCTATAGCCACTTCAAGCGCGGGCTCGGCCTCCCCGCGAGCGCCTTCTTCTGCGCCTTTCTCTCCTTCTTCAGGCTGCAGCCGCACCACCTAGGCGCCAACGCCGTGTTGCAGCTCTCAGGCTTCGTCACCCTCTGCGAGGGGTATTTGGGGGTGGAGCCAGATGTGGAGATCTGGAGCGGCCTCTTCTTCCTCAAGCAGCAGGGGCTGGAAGCCGGGGCTATGTCTGACTGCGGGGCCGCCGTTGTTTCAGTCCGGCCGAACGGGGTGATCCCCAAGATGCCCATCGAGGATTCTGCCAAGAAGTGGCAGAATTCCTTCTTCTATGTTCGCTGTGTCGGCGGCGGAGGCGACACCATCAACTTGCCCCCGTTCACCAACGAGCGGCCGCTCACCAAGATGAACTGGGGCTACATGCCCAAGAACCCACCGCAGGGGATGCTGAACCTGTGCGACCAGATTCAGGAGATTACAGCGCGGGAGGGCCTCAAGGAGACATACCTTGTGGCCGCCTTCATCGCGCGCCGGGTTCTGCCGCTGCAGCGCCGAGCGCACATTATCGGCCTGATGGGCGACCGCCGGGATCCCACCCGGATCTCTTCTGGGAGGCTGAACCCGGAGTAGGTGGCCGAACAGGTGAACGGCATCTCCAAGGCCGGGTTGGCACTTCAGGAAGGCGCCCTACAACGCGGAGATCCCGGCGCCGGCGGTGAGTCCCTAGTCTTCTTTTTTCGCAATGTCTCAGCTTCTCCTTCGTCCTGATGTGACGTGGGAGGTGCTGCTGAACGCTATCCGGCAGACGCATGACGGGACGAGGATGCAGGAACTGGCTGCCGAGCAAGCCCGCTCGGAGGAGGCGGAGTCCTTCGCCGAGAACCTGGAGACGGATGATGCCGAAGTCGGTGAGGCGCGCCGTGCGGGTAAGTCTCCGCATCCAGATCTCCTACGATATTGGTCGGATGATGACCTGGAGGTGCTGACGCACGCCGGTGGTGCAGCGCCGCCGAGGGGAGGAGGCGGCGGCGTCGATCCCTCGAGGCGGCCGGAGAAGATGGCTGGGGCCGGGTCGTCCCGCACGCCGGCCATGGCAAACCGGCCGCATGGGAAGGGGGACACGGTGCCGAGGCCAAAGCCGACTGCGAAGCGCACGGCGGATCTGGCCGCAGGTGGGAAGCCAAACGCCAAGAGGAGGCACCGCATCGTCCCGGCGGTGCCGACGAGACAGGCCATCCCGACGGCGATCGGGTATGTTTCTCTGCTGACTCCGGCATGCAGCCGAGTCATTCTTTTCTCATGACTTCCTTGGTGGGATTTAGGATGCCGCTGGAATTGGCATTGGTGGAATTCTCATTCCGGAGGACCCGGAGCAGCGCCATCGATCTGCACGAGGGCTCGACCGAGGAGGATCTTGGCCTGGACCCGGCGGACACGAAGCGCTACGCCTGGCGGGCCTGAAACAAGGCCGAGGAGGAGCAAGAGGCGGCCTCGGCCCAAGCCTGGGCCAGGGCCACGGAGGCAAGGGAGAGGACCGCCGTGGAGCCGGCATGGCCGGAGATGCCGGCGGGCATGGAGCCGGCGGAAACGGTCGTCGTCCCACCGACGGAGGAGGGGCGCGACCCGGACGGCAGGGTGGAGATGGCAGTGGACGACCGGGAGGTCGTGGAGATTAACGACACCCCCCTCCCCACTGCAACGACGTGGTCGAGTGGGTGGAGGTTGAAGGAGGCGACGGAGGAGGGGCTGCTCCGGGAGGGGCGCCGCAGGCGATGCAAATGGGGCACCGCAGGCGGCGCCGGCCGGGACGCTGCTGGGGACGCCGGCCGGAGCGCCGGAGGGGACACCGGCTGGTGCGCCGGTGTCGAGGCTAGCCGGCGAGGAGTCGGCGGGTGGCGAGCACGCCTTGGTGATCAGGCTGCCACAAGTGGCGCTGGGTGGTCCCCCTACCGCCGGGTTGCAGTAGGTTCAGGCCGTGTCCAGCCGAGCCGTCTTCGGGCCGTTGACGCAGGAGGAGGCGTCGATGGCCACCGTGTGCCGGCATCTTCACGAGCGCGCGGACCGAGTTCAGGCCTTTTCCCAGGCCGAGATGGAGCGGGCACGGGAGCTGGAGCGGTCTGTGATTGTGAGTTTTCTTCCTCTGGCTTTTCTTTTGCAGCCGGCTAGTGGTTGGGTTGAACTACGCTAATTCTTGTGGTTGGGTCGAATCTTAGAGGGTCTCTTGCGCTAATTCTTGTTTTTCTGCAGCACCTAGATGTCCTCCGAGTCGGCATCTACAACCGGCTTCTAGAGAAGCATCAGCAGATCACGGCGCAACTTGCCGCTAAGGAGGAGGCGCTCCGCCTTGCTGAAGGTACGTCTCGCGTGCTCTTAGTGGGGGCGCGCTAGCGCACCCACTGGGTGTAGCCTCCGAGATTCGGGCCAACTACGTAGTAGTTGGGTCGAATCTTAAAGTTTCTTTTTCTTTTCTTCCGCCGTCTTGACTTTGAATCCTTGCTGCGCAGCTGCCGCGGACGAGGTGGGGCAGCTGCAGGCGGAGGCCACCAAGGTGGTGGAGGCCTAGCAGGCGCTCGCCGAAGCCGGCCAGCAGCGTGATCAGCTGGCCGGTGACAAGAGCCAGCTCCAGGCCGAGGTGGAGCGCCTGAAGGCGGAGGCCGCCAAGGCAGTGGAGGCCCACCAGGTGGAGCTCCTCCGCCTCAAGGAGGAGCACGAGAAGGCGGCCGCCGCCAAGGGCGATGAGCTGAAGGTGGCTGCCGACCAGCGCGCTGAGCTGGAGAAGGCGCTTGAAGCGCGCGACCGTGTCGGGGACCTGGAGCGGCACGGTATGTTGTGCGAAGCGCAACACTTGGATGAGGCCTTTGCCAGTAAGTGTTTCCTCGTTGGTTTCGCCGGGTTGTGAAGCCGGGTTTGTTTATTCTGTGGCTGACTGTCTTGCTTCTCTGCTTCGACAGAGTACTTCCCGGAGATGCAGGAGAAGGTGGACAAGGCCGTGTGCAACCACCGATCGACCCAGGCAGACGCGGGCGCCGAAGACGATCCGCATGCCGCCTGGTCCTTCTCAAAGATCATGCACGCGGCGGAGACCCGCCTGCAGGCCCTGGACGAGCAGACGGCGAGACTCTCCGAGGCCGGGTTGGGCATGGTGGCGGCCCTCTGGCCGGGCGCGGTCGCACCCAACTCCTTCACGCGGCTAGCGCGCTGGCTGGAAGCCGGACCGGCGCGGCTTCATGCATGGCGCGTTTCCGCCGCTCGCGCCGGCGCTGACTTGGCGCTGAGGTTTGTCATGTCTTAGTATCCGGGCTTGAACCTGGACTAGCTGGCGGCCCAGCGAGCCGGCGCGGAGCCCCAGCTGCAGGCGGAGGCGAGCCAGATCGCCGCACGGGCCAGCTACCTGGCCTCATTTCCATTGCATGACGAGTTCCAGGTAGAGCAGACCGAAGATGGCGGGGTGGTGCCGCCCGACAACTTCGGCTTGGCGCTTGACGATCCGGTGGGCAGCTCTGAGGAGACGGGCGCCTAAACGGATGACGAGGCCGGGTTGGACGATACCGGCGCCTCGGTGAACCTGGAGGCTACCGCGAAGGAGCCGGCAGGTGCGCAACCCGGTGCGAGAACCGCCTGAAGCCGCCCCGTTTTATCCTTCTTGTACTTTTGTTAAGTGGCAGGTCCACCCACCCACCGGGGTGTATTGGTGAATGTAATGAATTCTGGCCTTGGGCCCATATTTGTGCAATGTAAATATTTTTGCGAGTGTTTACGCCTTTGTTCTTTGTTCTCTAAGCTTTTTTTCTTGCTTGTTCCTTCTTTGGGCCTCCCCCCCGTGAGTCAAACAGCCGGGTTCTGGTCTGTGACAAGGAGTTCGGCCTTGGGAAAGAACGCATAGTACTTAGGCCTTTTGAACATTGAGAGCGAGCGAAACACCCACTGGGCCGGCTGGCGGCAGTCGGCGAAGCCGGCTGGCGCACAGCCGGTCGTGCGGCATCTTAGTGCGGTGAGGCCGGGTTGGCCGATCCAGCGAATCCAGCTTAGTGTTTCTCGGCGTGCCGGCGCTTTGGCCCATAGCTCTTGCCGGCTGACAGCTGAAGCCGGACTGTGGCGTAGAGCGAAGTGGAAGGCCTTGGCAACTCGAGCACGCCGGGATGTGGCAAGGAGGACAGCGGGTTGCATTCAAGCCGGCTAGCCGCCGAGCCCCCGGGTTGGGCGTGCCAACACGGCGGCGGGGATTTAAGAAAATTTACAAGGATGTGCGAGACGCAAGAACTTGATAGGAAAAGGTAGCCCCCGAGTGTCATTCGGGGGTCCCATTGTCTTTCATTAAAGTACAAAAGGCAGTGATACATACGTGCATATAGCTGACTGTAAAACGGGCAGAGGAGCTCTGCATTCCAGGGCCGGCTTGTTTCTTCGTCGGCGGTGTCTCTCTTGCGCTTGTTCGGCTTGCGAGCGTCGATGAGGTAGTAGGCGTTGCGGTCACACAGGGCTCTACTGATGATGAAAGGGCCCTCCCATGGGGAGGCCAACTTGTGCTGGCCGGCTTACTGCTGGACCAGCCGGAGAACAAGGTCTCCCTCGCGGAATGCGAGGGTCTTGATCGTTTTGCTGTGGTAG
Source organism: Thinopyrum elongatum (assembly GCA_011799875.1). NCBI lineage: Eukaryota > Viridiplantae > Streptophyta > Magnoliopsida > Poales > Poaceae > Thinopyrum > Thinopyrum elongatum. Next base: position 529,577,829 of record CM022299.1, read on the forward strand.
TGCCTCAGGCCTTGCTGATAGATGGCGGATCGGGTAAGGGCCAATAGGCGTGCTTCTTCGAGCAAGTCGACGCCGTCTTCGCAGGCTTCCTTGGCTTGGGCTTCTGTGTACATTATGACTCGCGGTGAGTCAAACTCGATGTCGGTCGGGGTGACGGCTTCTGCTCCATAGACAAGGAAGAACGGGGTGAACCCGGTCGACCAGTTTGGCGTTGTCCGGAGACTCCAGAGGACGACCGACAGCTCGTCGAGCCAGCTGTCGGGCGAGCGGATGAGGGGATCGACAAGTCATGGCTTGATGCCGGACAGGATCAGCCCGTTGGCCCGCTCGACCTGGCCGTTGGACAGAGGGTGAGCGACGGAGGCCAGGTCAAGCCGGATGCCGGAGACTGAGCAGTATTGTGCCAGAGCGCCTTTGGCGAACTTGGTTCCGTTGTCCGTGATGATGCTGTGCGGGACGTCATAGCGTACCGCGATGTCTTTGATGAACCGGATGGCCGTGGGCCCGTCCAGCTTCTTGATTGGTCGTGCTTCGACCCACTTCGTGAACTTGTCGACCGCCACCAGCAAGTGCGTCATGCCGCCCCGAGCAGTTTTGAAGGGTCCCACTAATACGTCTCCAACGTATCTATAATTTTTTATTGTTCCATGCTATTATATTATCTGTTTTGGATGTTTTATATGCATTAATATGCTATTTTATATTATTTTTGGGACTAACCTATTAACCTAGAGCCCAGTGCCAGTTTCTTTTTATTCCTTGTTTTTTAGCTTCGTGGGAAAGGAATACCAAATGGAATAAAACCTTCGCAATGATTTTTCTTGGACCAGAAGACACCCAGGAGACTTGGAGATAAAGTCGGAGGAGCCACAAGGTGGCCACAAGGGTGGAGGGCGCGCCCAGGGGGTAGGGCGCGCCCCCTGCCTTGTGGGCCCCCCGTGACTCCCCTGACCTAATTCTTTCGCCTATATATTCACATATGTTCCCAAACCACCAGAGGCATCCAGAAAAAGACTTTTCCACCACCGCAACCTTCTGTACCTGTGAGATCCCATCTAAGGACCTTTTCCGGCACCCTGCCGGCTCACGGAGGGCTTCTACATCAACCCTATTGCCCTTCCGATGAAGCGTTAGTAGTTTACCTCAGACCTATGGGTCCATAGCTAGTAGCTAGATGGCTTCTTCTCTCTCTTTGATTCTCAATACCATGTTCTCCTTGATGTTCTTGGAGATCTATCCGATGTAATATTCTTTTGCGGTGTGTTTGTCGAGATCTGATGACTTGTGGATTTATGATCAGCTTATCTATGAATATTGTTTGAATCTTCTCTGAATTCGTATATGCATGATTTGATATCTTTGTAATTCTCTTCGAACTATCGGTTTGGTTTGGCCAACTAGATTGGTTTTTCTTGCAATGGGAGAAGTGCTTAGCTTTGGGTTCAATCTTATGGTGTCCTTTCCCAGTGACAGTAGGGGCAGCAAGGCACGTATTGTATTGTTTCCATCGAGGATAAAAAGATGGGGTTTACATCATATTGCTTGAGTTTATTCCTCTACATCATGTCATCTTACTTAATGCGCTACTCTGTTCTTCATGAACTTAATACTCTAGATGCAGGCAGGAGTTGGTCGATGTATGGAGTAATAGTAGTAGATGCAGAATCGTTTCGGTCTACTTGACACGGACGTGATGCCTATATTTCATAATCATTGCCTTGGATATCGTCATAACTTTGCACTTTTCTATCAATTGCTCGACAGTAATTTGTTCACCCACCGTATCATTTGCTATCTTGAGAGAAGCCTCTAGTGAAACCTATGGCCCCCAGGTCTATTTTCCATCATATTACTTTCCGATCTACTATTTTGCAATCTTTTATTTTCAGATCTATAAACCAAAAACCCTAAAAATATTTACTTTATCTTTTGTTTAGTTTTATCTATCTCTATCAGATCTCACTTTTGCAAGTAACCGTGAAGGGATTAACAACCCCTTTATCGCGTTGGGTGCAAGTTGTTTGATTGTTTGTGTAGGTGCTAGGTGATTTGTGCGTTGTCTCCTACTGGATTGATACCTTGGTTCTCTAACTGAGGGAAATACTTATCTCTACTTTGCTGCATCACCCTTTCCTCTTCAAGGGAAAAACCAACGCAAGCTAAAGAAGTAGTAGGGAGAATTTCTGGCGCCGTTGCTGGGGAGATCTACGCCAAGTCAAGACATACCAAGTATCCATCATAAAACTCTCATCTCTTGCATTACATTATTCGCCATTTGCCTCTCGTTTTCCTCTCCCCCACTTCTAAAATGTGGCGCCCCGCCTGATTACCACTGTAGCCAGACGGTCGCCGCACATACCAGCCCAGGAAATCACTCTGGCATGCGCGTTTACAACAAGTATCATGAACACAGGCATTTCTATTAATGGATATATAAGTCTTACATGAGATATATTACAAGGGTGATGGCAGCGGAAAGCTCTATCTAAGGCAGCATGGTCTTGGTGCGGCTCCAATCCACAGGGATCTGACTGGGTTACGCTCCTAGCCCGCGAACGCTCCGGCTCCTCGTCGATGAACGACGTATCCTTATGTGAACCTGGCCACATTGAAGGCCGCTGAGTACTTTTGAATGTACTCGCAAGCAAACCAAACTAACATATACACCAAGCAAAGCAATCCATGGCATTCAAGCATGCACCTGTTGTTAGAGCAATATTAATTGTCATGACATAGCATAACTAGCTAGAAATATCAATTATCATGTTATAGCAGGTTTATCCAGCAATATAACTACTGACGTAAATGCAGTAAGGTAAAGCACATTAGGTAAATATTCCATACTCCGAACATTCTTGTGATCCAACCTGAATCCGATCCAACTCATGTGGTCATCCGACCACTCATCATATAGCCATCCCATGGCTAACATATCATATCCCTGACATCATCTGATGTCTACACAAGACGAGTTCTTCCATCATTATTATCCTTATTACGGTTGACCACCTAGTGAGGTCTGGACGGGCTGTCCAATACCGTGGACGCGGCTATTCGAATAGATTTTACACTCTGCAGAGGTTGCGCACTTTACCCACACTATGGAGCACTGACCTCATGCTCCCATTCGGGTGGACCAGCGTTGCTCCAACGAAACCTGCCTGACCCGTGACTCCTCCATCGTACCACCGGCAATCATTCTCCCCCAGAGTCAAGCCCTGGGTGGCCCCTGCGTCACCTCATGACACTTGCCACCGTCGTGGCCCAACTAAACTGTCCTAAACGGGGACCGCGTGCAAACAAACAACTGGGCTCACAAGGTTATCGCCGCCTACCGGGCCAGGGTAGCGCGCACGCATAACCTTCCCTGTCTGGTGGTACCGGTGAAAGAGCACAGAGCCAGACCAAGTCAAGGCCGTCCCATACCGGCAAATGTGGTTGCACGGATAAGCCCGGACAGGTGACTCAAGATCAACCGACTAAGTTCATTTAGCAAGCTTAGTGGTTCATCACAATAACTTAACATGGTGGTAACTAGGTATGAGATAACAACTATGGAAACATAACAACCAATCTCCATATCACTATGAGTCATTAGTGAAACAATATTTAAAAAGCAAATTATCACGTTACAAGTTCTAGCTGTAAGTGACGACCATCAGAACCCTCGCACAAAACCAATAAAGAAACCAGTAGCCACCAGAACGGTCTTTACAACTCAGATCTGGGACATTACCGGAATAACTCAACCCCGGCTCAAGACGGCTGGAAAGCAGCTCAGAGCATGAGACGGTGTTGATAAGAAGAATGTAGCAGTTCCCTAAGACGGCCGAGAAACAGCTCAGAGCATAGGGTCACTGCTACGGAAAGAAATTCAACAGCTGCCCGAGACGGCCGAAAAGTAGCTCAGAACACGGACAGTTGTTGACAAGAGAAATAAAAGTCGGCATCCACCCCGGATGGCCGGAAACAGCTCAGAACACAGGCGTGGTGCCGTTACCGAAGAAAGTGCAAGCAAGGGTTCGTTAGAGTCACATACAGCTCACTACGGCACAGACAAGCACAAGCATATTAATTTAAGCATGCAAGAAATATCACAGAGCAATGCTTTAGGGCATATATCAGATGGTCGGCTTGCCTGGGGCGAAGAAATACTCCGGGAAGAAGTGCGGTGAAGCCGTGGAAGAATTCGCCGGAACGATTCTCTCTCGGAGGGGGCTGATTGAAGGGCAAGGGCAAAATGGTCATTTTCATAGTGTGGAAACATTATTAAAATGATGCCATCGGAACGGGCTCGACGAAACGAAGAAGTGGGCTTTGGTTTCACCTGAATCAGAGTCACGAGTAAAAGTTGTGGCCCAATGAAGTGGGAGGGACCTTTCTGTAATACAAATAATTACTTCTAGGTCCCTGACTGATTTTTTTCTGGAAAAGAATAAAGGGAACTGTTGCACTTGGGCTGGGTGGGCCGAAAGCAACCGCTGCTGCCGCTGTGCACGGCCACTGCTACCTACTGGGCGGCCCAACAGCTGCCCCTCCATTTAAAAAAAACAGAGGGAGGAGTTGGGTCACTGGCGAGCCGGGCCCGCCTACAGTTCATCTCCCTCCTCTCGACAGAACAAAGAGCAGGGGAGGGGCTCGACGCCAGCGGTCGCCCAAGCGGCTCCGGCCATCTCCGGCGGAGCTGGGACCGCCGGAGCGACCAGTGCGAGAGGGCGAACCCTCCCTGGGGTAACTCAGCCACGGGGAAGCGCTGCACCAAGCAGGGCGGCACCCGCAGTGGACGGCGGCGTCGGCCGACAATGGTTCCAGCACCATGGCCGCGGAGAGGGAACGGCGAGCTGCGGGGAAGGGTCAAGGGGGGTGGTGGAGGTCTCCAGTGGTGCTAGGAGAGGAGATGGGGGTCGGGGCAGGGAGAATTTGGCCGAGGCCGTGTGGCGGCCATAGTGGCATAGGACGGCGAGGAGAGCTCCTAGAGCTCGGATGGGAGGTTGGGAAGGCGTAGGGGAGCGAGGGGAGGTGGATGGCGAGCTCAGGGGGACTCGGGGATGGCTTTTATAGGCGGACGGCCGAAGCGATGAGGGCGGCCGCCGTGGCCTTCTTATCTCCGCACTGGAGCTCAGAGGCCACGCGGAGGGAGGAGGTGATGTCGGCAGGGCTCTGAGAGGAGTGGAGGAGCTAGCAGAGGCTTCGGGAGAGCTCGGGTTCGGCTGTATACGGCGGCGCATGTGCGGGCACAGTGGCGGAGTTATGGCGATTGTCGCGGCGCGGCGGGGAAAGGAACAGAGGGGGAAATGACCAAAGAGGGTGTACGTGGGTGCTGCGAGGCCGTAGGACATGTCTGGACGAGCCAGGGCCGGCCGGAGTTGACCCAACGAAGCTCACAGAGAGCAGAGCGCCATTTTGGCATGCTCTCTGCATGGTCACCACGGGTTCCACGTGCTCTGGAGCGCAACTGCACGTCCTGCCTTGTGAAACATGGTTCTCACTGGTCCATTAGATGAGCTGGATCATTGGATGAACCAAGAGGGGTCTAGAGAGGTCGAGGGAATCCAGAACAGGTTCTGAATAGGATCTTGGAGCAGATACTAGGGTAAAATGGTGTAGTAAATGGGACTGGATCTTTGTCATAACAGAATAGGGTAGGAAGGAGTATATGCCTGCAAACTTTGAAGTCATTTAGACCCCATTTGCATACACTTCCTTCACAAACCACAAATTGGTCCAAAAACTAGAATTTGGAGCTGTGATCAAATGGCTTGATTAAATGAGATTAAATTTGGTGGAGAGCGATTATTTGGATATAGGAAGCCACTATAAAAGTTTCATACCATTTGGGTACACCAAAATGGTACTTGCTTCACAGAGGTTCCAAATGGACAGAATCTTAGGAAAATTGCTGTGGGAGAATGGTTGGATGGATTGAGCTGATTTTTGGTATCCATGGGTGATTTTGCAATGTTAACCACCATGAAAATTTTCAGCTCAAATGGATCAAGGGTTCAAGCACTTCCTTTGCAAACTGGAAATCTGGACAGAATTTGCAAATGGATGCTGTGCTCAAACTTTGAACTATGAAACTTGGATTTTGATGAAAATGGTGAATACATGGATAGTATAAGCTCCACAAATTATTTGGGATTTTTCCTGGCTACCAAAATGGTAGTTCCTTTAGAAAGGGCCCAAAATGCAATATTGGCATTAAATAGGAAGTTGCAATTTCCCCTATTTAATTATGGCCAATATTTTTATGGGATCTCAATATGGTCACAAAGAATATCTCCACAAGTTTTCATTAACTTTGGAGATAGGTAGATATTTTCCTGGATTTAATTCCTTTAAACAGCAGAAAAAAGAATTAATTATAAATGAAAAATATTGCAAATGACTTGGCAATATTTTTGCATATCCAGGGTTTACAAAGATAGGATGGTCATTGGGAAAAGTTTTGGAGTCAACAGATCAAAGGAAATTGGGGTTCCCTTGTAACTGCAAGAGTTAGGGTTTCCCTTTCGGTAACTCGGAAGGTAGGGTTTCGACGGCAAAACCTTGAGAAAGATCTTGGGTGGCAAGGTTGGACCGGAGAGAGTCTCTGGTTGGATAGGAAAGGCAAGACTAAATGACCATCTTCATATACCCAGAAGCTGGAGAAAATCCGGTAACACCGAAAAGAAGACGGGAGTCAAATCCCATGAAGGAAAAAAACAGAAGCGAAAACCAGGGTGTCACATAAAATGATTTTCGAAAAGATTTGCCTTTTTATTCGCCCTTCTTCCGTTCGTCTTTTTCGTTTTCTTATTGTGTGCTCGTGTGTTGGATTGCTTGCTTTGTCACGATGGCTAAAGAGAATACCAAATTGTGTGATTTTTCCAACACTAATAACAATGATTTTATTAGTACTCCAATTGCTCCCGCCACTAGTGCGGAATCTTATGAAATTAATGCCGCTTTGCTGAATCTTGTTATGAAAGATCAATTTTTTGGCCTTCCTAGTGAAGATGCCGCATCCCATCTGAATAATTTCGTTGAGTTGTGCGATATGCAAAAGAAAAAAGATGTGGATAATGATATTGTTAAATTGAAGCTATTTCCGTTCTCACTTCGAGATCATGCTAAAACTTGGTTTTCATCTTTGCCTAAAAATAGTATTGATTCATGGAATAAGTGTAAAGATGCTTTTATTTCCAAGTATTTTCCTCCCGCTAAGATCATCTCCCTTAGGAACGATATTATGAATTTTAAGCAACTTGATCATGAACATGTTGCACAATCTTGGAAGAGGATGAAATTGATGATACGAAATTGCCCTACTCATGGTTTGAATTTGTGGATGATTATACAAATTTTTTATGCCGGATTGAATTTTGCTTCTAGAAATCTTTTAGATTCGGCCGCAGGAGGTACTTTTATGGAAATTACTCTAGGAGAAGCTACTAAACTTCAAGATAATATTATGGTTAATTATTCTCAATGGCATACCGAAAGATCTTCCACTAGTAAAAAAGTGCGTGCAATTGAAGAGATTAATGTTTTGAGTGGAAAGATGGATGAACTTATGAAATTATTTTCTAGCAAGAGTGCTTCTATTGATCCTAATGATATGCCTTTGTCTACTTTGATTGATAATAATAATGAATCTATGGATGTGAATTTTGTTGGTAGGAACAATTTTGGTAATAACGCGTATAGAGGTAATTTTAATCCTAGGCCGTTTCCTAGTAATTCCTCTAATAATTATGGTAATTCCTACAACAATTCTTATGTAAATTATAATAAGATGTCCTTTGATTTTGAGAATAGTGTTAAAGAATTTATGATTTCGCAAAAGAGTTTCAATGGTTTGATTGAAGAAAAATTGCTTAAGATTGATGATTTGGCTAGGAACGTGGATAGAATTTCTCTTGATGTTGATTCTTTGAAAATTAGATCTATTCCACCCAAGCATGATATTAATGAGTTTCTCAAAGCTATGAGAATTTCCATTGATGAGTGCAAAGAAAGAACCGCTAAGATGCGTGCTAAATGAGATTGGTTTGTAAAAACGTGTTCTTCTAGTTTCCGTGAAAATAATGATGATCTTAAAGTGATTGATGTGACTCCTATTGAATCTTTGTTTTTCAATATAAATCTTGATAAATATGGGACTGGAGATGAGTCAACTTTAGTTAAAAGGCATCCCAATGATTCGGAGTTTTTAGATCTTGATGCAAAATTGATAAAAGTGGGATTGGAGAGGTCAAAACTTTAAGTAGCAACGAACCCACTCTTTTGGATTTCAAGGAATTTAATTATGATAATTGTTCTTTAATAGATTGTATTTCCTTGTTGCAATCGATGTTGAATTCTCCTCATGCTTATAATCAAGACAAAGCTTTTACTAAACATATCGTTGATGCTATGATGCAATCTTTTGAAGAAAAGCTTGAATTGGAAGTTTCTATCCCTAGAAAACTTTATGATGAGTGGGAACCTACTATTAAAATTAAGATTAAAGATTATGAGTGCCATGCTTTGTGTGATTTGGGTACTAGTGTTTCCACGATTCCAAAAACTTTATGAGATGTGTTAGGTTTCCGTGAATTTGATGATTATTCCTTAAATTTGCATCTTGCGGATTCCACTATTAAGAAACCTATGGGAAGGATTAATGATGTTCTTATTGTTGCAAATAGGAATTATGTGTCCGTAGATTTCATTGTTCTTGATATAGATTGCAATCCTACATGTCCTATTATTCTTGGTAGACGTTTCCTTAGAACGATTGGTGCAATTATTGATATGAAAGAAGGAAACATTAGATTTCAATTTTTGTTAAGGAAGGGCATGGAACACTTTCCAAGAAATAAAATTAAATTGCCATATGAATCTATTATGAGAGCAATTTATGGATTGCATACCAAAGATGACAATAACTAGATCTATTTGTGTTTTTATGCCTAGCTAAGGGCGTTAAACAATAGCACTTGTTCGGAGGCAACCCAATTTTATTTTTGTTTTTGCTTTTTGTTACTGTTTTGCTTTGAATAATTTATCTAGCCTCTGCTTAGATTTGGTTTTGTAATTTAATTAGTGTTTGTGCCAAGTAAAACCTTTGGGATGTCTTACGATGATAGTTGATTTGATCTTGCTGAAAAAACAGAATTTTTTTTGTCCAGTCACTGAATTTTAATAATTCACTGGAGCTTTGAAAAACCCTGAATTTTTACACGAGATTGACATACAAATTTTCTCTGTTATCCTAATTGTTTAGAATTTTTGGAGTTACATAAGTATTAGAACAATTCGAATCTTTGCAGACTGTTCTGTTTCTGACAGATTCTGTTTTTTTGTGGTGTTTTCTTATTTTGATGAATCTATGGGTAGTATCGGGGGGTATTGTAACATCCCAAAATTCTAAATTTTGGAATGTTATGTTAAATAAATAGTTTTGATTGATTGTGGTGTGGTTGCATGTGTGAAATTGAGTGAAATTTGAAACTTTTCGAAAGTTGAATGAGAGGGAATAAAAGGACTTTCCCAAAACTTTCACCTTGCATTTATGATCTCCTTGAATTCAAATTTATTTCATTACAAACCCTAGAGTGAAGATAACATGACTTCTTCTATTTTAAAAGGGGTTTCGAAAAGATTTGAATTTCATTTGAAAATATTGCAAATTCAGAAACTTTATGCAACTCAATGATTTTCATGAGAGAAGATAAAATGACTTCTTCAAATCGTATGAAATATGAGTTGGAAGTTTCAAAGAATCAAAATTTAAAGTCCCTTTGATTTTATTTTTATTTTTTTATTTGGAGTTATTTGGGTTTTATTCAAATTATTTTTCTCCAAAAATAAAATATATGGAAAATAGGGTAAAATGATTCCCTACAATAGAACTATGGAGAGATAAATTTGAAATTATTTTGGTATTTTAAAATATTTTTATTTGGTTTTTAAATGAACTAGTAGCACTATTTGCTCTACTTAAATTTTTGTGAAATTTATTTGCCGCTGAAAATATGTTCAGCATTTAGGAAATATTTTTCTGAAAATTTTGATATATAATATGCCTATATTATATTTTTTATTTCTTTTTGTTTTATTCTTTTGTCTGTTTTTTTTTTAAAAACTTTCTCTTCCGCCGACTGGGCCGGCCCAGCTCCAGCCAGGCCGCGGCCCAGCCCAGCTCGCCCGTCGCCTCCGTCCCCGAGCGGGACTCCGCTCGGGAGTCCGCCGCCGCCGCGCCGCCGTGCCCGACCCGGTCACCGCCCGCCGCCTTTGCCCCTCCCGCAAGCCGCGCCTCCCTCCCTCCTATAAAACCCGCGGCCCCGGGCCCCGTTTCTCCTCCTCCCAAGCCGCCGCACACCTCCGCCGCCGTCGCCCCGCCTTGTTCCGTCGCCCTCAACCGAAGCCGCCGCCTTCTTCGGCTTCGCCTCGACGCCCCGCGCCTTCCCGTGGTGCCGCCTGAGCCGGAGGACCACCGGAGTCGCCGCTCCGTCCGTAGCCGACGCCGCCGCCGCCGTCTTCTCCGTCGCCGGTGACTCCAACCGCCGCGATAACCGCCGCCCCTCTTTCTGGTTAATCAACTTGAACATGGTTTTGACAATTTAAAATTTGGTTTCAAGCAGATTTGAGTTCGGAATTCTTTTGACCGTAGTTTCAGTTCCGTAGCTCTGATTCGTTTGATTCTTTTTGCAAATCGAAGCTTTCAGTTGAACTTTCAGATTTGATCTTTCTCATCTGAGTTTTACCCTTCCATCTATGCTTGAGTGCTTATGTATGCTATTGTTTGTTTGCGATAGAATTCCCGGAGTGCGAAGCGTGCTACTACGAATCTCTAGGGTTTGCAGATCGTCAGCAAGGCGAGTAACACATTGATCATACTTCCTTATTACCCAGTTTTTATGCATTAGTTACAATCCTCAAACACTGCATGATTAGGATGTGATTAACTTGTGGGTATTGGGAAGTAGATGATGAGGTAGAACTTATTGCCCTTTATTATCAAACCTTGGGTGTTACTTTTACGTTATGCTTACTTTGCTATGCTATGCTCGTAGACGTGGTTTGGTTTGAGAGAATTCATGAAAGGTGTGAGAGTTATTGTTAACTAAGGTTTAACTTAAGGTGGCTACTTTAATACACATCTGGGTGGAATGGTTTGGGGCACCCTGGGGATACCAGTGGCTTGCCCGTACACCTGGGAATCCAGTGTTGTCCTAGGAGATCCCGGGGTTACCGTGTGATCATCTAATGTTTTGCCACCCAGGCTCAAAGGGATCATAAGATTATTCAAGCTAGAAACTTCAGTGTGGAGCCACAAGCCATTATGGGCTCTGGCATAGTTGAGTATGTTGTGTGACCTCTTTCAGTGGTAAACTAGCAGATGTAGGGGATGTAGGTGGTACGGTTTACCCTTCGAAAGAATTAATGCTTCTGAAAGACTGTGTCTCGGTCATCCGTTTCTCAAACACCATGTAGTGCGAGAAATCCAAAGGAGGAGATCGAGTCTTGTGGGGAAAAGTGCGCAAACCTCTGCAGAGTGTACAAACTAATCATGATTAGCCGTGTCCCCGGTTATGGACATCTTGAGTATCTGGTTCTTGGATTATCATGTTGATCTCATCACTCTTAATTAATGTTGCTGGGTTGTTAATTCCTGTTTAATTGGGATTGAGATGGGGTTACCATTCTCAATGTTTATCAACTACCATGATAGTTAAATAAAATATATTCCTTTGTTGTATGGAAAAATTAGCTTTTCGCAAAATCATGATAACCATAGAGCCTCCACCAGCCACATATGCATGTAGTGATAGCATTTACTTTGTGCATTGCTCTACTGTGTTATTTTGCCAGCATATTCCATGTGCTGACCCATTTCGGGCTGCAACATATCATGTTGCAGACTTTTCAGACGAAGAGTAAGGTGCGCTAGGTCCTTGTCGTGCACTCAGCTATGCCGTTGGAGTTGATGGACTCATTTACCTTCGATGCTTCCGCTGTTATCTTATTTAGATGGCCTTCAGCCATATTATTGTAACAAGTTCTCTTTTGAGACATTCGATGTAATAAGTGTGTGATTGCACTCTGTTATAAATCCTTCAAGTACTGTGTGTGTCAGCATTACCGATCCAGGGATGACACTTATGCACAGAGACTTCGATCCATTCGGGTCGGGTCGCTACAGGTATGAACCATGGAGAAGTTGGAATACAATAGATATTACACCAATATAAATAAAGAATGAGTTCACAACAGTACCAAAAGTGGTGATTTATTTTTTTATACTAACGGAGCTTATGAGATTTTCTGTTGAGTTTTGTGTTGTGAAGTTTTCAAGTTTTGGGTAAGGATTTGATGGACTATGGAATACGGAGTGGCAAGAGCCTAAGCTTGGGGATGCCCAAGGCACCCCAAGGTAATATTCAAGGACAACCAAGAGCCTAAGCTTGGGGATGCCCCGGAAGGCATCCCCTCTTTCGTCTTCGTCTATCGGTAACTTTACTTGAGGCTATAGTTTTATTCACCACAGGATATGTGTTTTGCTTGGAGCGTCTTGTATGATTTGAGTCTTTGCTTTTTAGTTTGCCACAATCATCCTTTCAGTACACACCTTTTGAGAGGGACACGCATGAATCGTGATTTATTAGAATACTCTATGTGCTTCACTTATATCTTTTGAGCTAGGCAATTTTGCTCTAGTGCTTCACTTATATCTTTTTAGAGCACGGTGGTGGTTTTATTTTATAGAAATTATTGAACTCTCATGCTTCACTTATATTATTTTGAGAGTCTCTAAACAGCATGGTAATTTGCATTGGTTATGAATTTAGTCCTAATATGATAGACATCCAAGAGGGATATAATCAAAACTTTCATATAAAGTGCATTGAATACTATGAGAAGTTTGATTCCTTATGATTGTTTTGAGATATAAATATGGTAGTATTAGAGTCATGCTAGTGAGTAATTGTAAATTGGAGAAATACTTGTGTTAAGGTTTGTGAGTCCCGAAGCATGCACGTATGGTGAACCGTTATGTAACGAAGTTGGAGCATGAGATATTTTTTGATTGTCATCCTTATGAGTGGCGGTCGGGGACGAGCGATGGTCTTTTCCTAAAAATCTATCCCCCTAGGAGCATGTGCGTAGTACTTTGTTTCAATGACTAATAGATTTTTGCAATAAGTATGTGAGTTCTTTATGACTAATGTTGAGTCCATGGATTATACGCACTCTCACCCTTCCACCATTGCTAGCCTCTCTAGTACCGCGCAACTTTCGCCGGTACCATACACCCACCATATACCTTCCTCAAAACAGCCACCATACCTACCTATTATGGCATTTCCATAGCCATTCCGAGATATATTGCCATGCAACTTTCCACCGTTCCGTTTTATTATGACACACTTCGTCATTGTCATATTGCTTTGCATGATCATGTAGTTAACATCGTATTTGTGGCAAAGCCACCTTTCATAATTCTTTCATACATGTCACTCTTGATTCATTGCACATCCCGGTACACCACCGGAGGCATTCATATAGAGTCATATTTTGTTCTAAGTATCGAGTTGTAATTCTTGAGTTGTAAGTAAATAAAAGTGTGATGATCTTCATTATTAGAGCATTGTCCCATGTGAGGAAATAAAAAAAAGAGGCCAAAGAGGCCAAGACAAAAAAAAGAAAAAGAAAAAAAAGAGAAGAAAAAAAAGGAGAGAAAAAGAGAGAAGGGGCAATGCTACTATCCTTTTTCCACACTTGTGCTTCAAAGTAGCACCATGATCTTCATGATAGAGAGTCTCCTATTTTGTCACTTGCATATACTAGTGGGAAATTTTCATTATAGAACTTGGCTTGTATATTCCAATGATGGGCTTCCTCAAATTGCCCTAGGTCTTCATGAGCAAGCAAGTTGGATGCACACCCACTTAGTTTTCTTTTGAGCTTTCATACACTTATAGCTCTAGTGCATCCGTTGCATGGCAATCCCTACTCACTCACATTGATATCTATTGATGGGCATCTCCATAGCCCGTTAATACGCCTAGTTGATGTGAGACTATCTCCTTCTTTTTTGTCTTCTCCACAACCACCATATTCTATTCCGCCTATAGTGCTATGTCCATGGTTCAGGCTCATGTATTGCGTAAAAGTTGAAAAGGTTTGAGAACATTAAAAGTATGAAACAATTGCTTGGCTTGTCATCGGGGTTGTGCATGACTTGAATATTTTGTGTGATGAAGATGGAGCATAGCCACACTATATGATTTTGTAGGGATAAGCTTTCTTTGGCCATGTTATTTTGAGAAGACATAATTGCCTAGTTAGTATGCTTGAAGTATTATTGTTTTTATGTCAATATTAAACGTTTGTTTTGAATCTTATGGATCTGAACATTCATGCCACAATAAAGAAAATTACATGGATAAATATGTTAGGTAGCATTCCACATCAAAAATTCTGTTTTTATCATTTACCTACTCGAGGACGAGCAGGAACTAAGCTTGGGGATGCTTGATACGTCTCCAACGTATCTATAATTTTTGATTGTTCCATGCTATTATATTATCTGTTTTGGATGTTTTATATGCATTAATATGCTATTTTATATTATTTTTGGGACTAACCTATTAACCTAGAGCCCAGTGCCAGTTTCTGTTATTTCCTTGTTTTTAGCTTCGTGGGAAAGGAATACCAAACGGAGTCCAAATGGAATAAAACCTTCGCGATGATTTTTCTTGGACCAGAAGACACCCAGGAGACTTGGAGATGAAGTCAGAGGAGCCACGAGGCGGCCACAAGGGTGGAGGGCGCGCCCCCTGCCTTGTGGGCCCCCCGTGACTCCCCTGACCTAATTCTTTCGCCTATATATTCACATATGTTCCCAAACCACCAGAGGCATCAACGAAAAGACTTTTCCACCGCCGCAACCTTCTGTACCCGTGAGATCCCATCTAGGGACCTTTTCCAGCACCCTGCCGGAGGGGGATTCGATCACGGAGGGCTTCTACATCAACCCTATTACCCTTCCGATGAAGCGTGAGTAGTTTACCTCAGACCTACGGGTCCATAGCTAGTAGCTAGATGGCTTCTTCTCTCTCTTTGGTTCTCAATACCATGTTCTCCTTGATGTTCTTGGAGATCTATCTGATGTAATATTCTTTTGCGATGTGTTTGTCGAGATCCGATGAATTGTGGATTTATGATTAGCTTATCTATGAATATTATTTGAATCTTCTCTGAATTCGTATATGCATGATTTGATATCTTTGTAATTCTCTTCGAACTATCGGTTTGGTTTGGCCAACTATATTGGTTTTTCTTGCAATGGGAGAAGTGCTTAGCTTTGGGTTCAATCTTGCGGTGTCCTTTCCCAGTGACAGTAGGGGCAGCAAGGCATGTATTGTATTGTTGCCATCGAGGATAAAAAGATGGGGTTTACATCATATTGCTTGAGTTTATTCCTCTACATCATGTCATCTTACTTAATGCGTTACTCTGTTCTTCATGAACTTAATACTCTAGATGCAGGCATGAGTCGGTCGATGTGTGGAGTAATAGTAGTAGATGCAGAATCATTTCGGTCTACTTGACATGGACGTGATGCCTATATTTCATAATCATTGCCTTGGATATCGTCATAACTTTGTGCTTTTCTATGAATTGCTCGACAGTAATTTGTTCACCCACCGTATTATTTGCTATCTTGAGAGAAGCCTCTAGTGAAACCTATGGCCCCCGGGTCTATTTTCCATCATATTACTTTCCGATCTACTATTTTGCAATCTTTTATTTTCAGATCTATAAACCAAAAACCCTAAAAATATTTACTTTATCTTTTGTTTAGTTTTATCTATCTCTATCAGATCTCACTTTTGCAAGTAACCGTGAAAGGATTGACAACCCCTTTATCGCGTTGGGTGCAAGTTGTTTGATTGTTTGTGTAGGTGCTAGGTGATTTGTGCGTTGTCTCCTACTGGATTGATACCTTGGTTCTCTAACTGAGGGAAATACTTATCTCTACTTTGCTGCATCACCCTTTCCTCTTCAAGGGAAAAACCAACGCAAGCTCAAGAAGTAGCACCCACCATGTCGAGCCCCCAGACCGCGAAGGGCCAGGTGATCGGGATGGTTTGCAGGGCTGAAACCGGCTGGTGGCTGTGCTTGCTGAAGCGTTGGCAACCCTCGCACTTGAGAACGAGCGACTCGGCATCTTTGAGGGCCGTGGGCCAGTAGAAACCATGGCAAAAAGTCTTGGCCACCAGGGACCTGGAGGCGGCGTGGTGCCCGCACTCGCCCTGATGTATGTCGAGGAGGATCTCGATGCCCTTGTCTTGCTCGATGCAGCGCTGGAACACGCCCGTCACGCTGTGCTTGACGAGCTCGTTGTTGATGATGCTATAGGCGGATGCCCGGCGTTGCACTTGCTGGGCCTCGGTCTCATCCTTGGGGAGCGCTCCGCTCTCCAGGAAAGCCAGGATCGGCTGGGCCCATGGCGGAGCCGTCACCACGGTGAAGACGGCCGCCAGGACGGGTTCCGTGCCGGCAGCCCCAGAGCCGGAGGCGGCAGCCCCCGGGTCAAGGACAACGGCGGCCGGGTTGAGCATAGCAGCCCCCGGGCCGGGGTCAATGGTCGCCGGGGTCGAGAAGGCAGCCCCCAGGCCGGGATCAGCAGTCCCCGGGCCGGGATCCGTAGCCCCCGGGACTGTCTTGGGGGTGGCAGCCCCCGAGCTTGGACCGACAGCCCCCGGGTTTGGGTTGGGGAGCGGTGCTGCAGGGTTGTCCGGGATGAAGATGGACCCTGAATCTGGAGACGGCTTGACGGACGGCTTGCACAAGTACTCGAGGGAGACGCCGGATGGTATGGCCTACCAGGATGAGCCAATCTTGGCTAGCGTGTCGGCGGCTTTGTTCTCCGCGCACGGGACATGTAGGAACTCGCAGCCGTCGAAATTGCCGAAAAGCTGCTGGACCAGGAAGCGATAGCTGGCCATGTTGGCATCCCGGGAGTCCCACTCACCAGAACACTGCTGCACCACCAGATCTGAGTCGCCTTAGCATAGGATGCGCCGGACGCCGAGTTCCTTGGCAAGCCGGAGGCCATGAACAAGGGCTTCATACTCGGCGACGTTGTTGGAGGCGGTGAAGTGGATCTGGAGTGCGTACCGCAGCCGGTCGCCCTTCGGGGAAGACAGCACAATGTCGGCTCCCAAGCCGGTGCGCATCTTGGAGCTGTCGAAGTGCATGCGCCAGTGCGTCAAATCCGGCGGCGGCGGCAGGTACTGGGTCTCTGTCCAGTCGACGAGGAAGTTGGCCAAGGCCTGGGACTTGATCATGGTGCGGGGCTCGTAGAGGATGGTATGGCTGGCCAGCTCGATGGCTCATTTGGCAACCCGGCCAGAGGCATCCCGGCAACCCATGATCTCGCCGATGGGGGCCGTGCTGACCTAGATGACGACATGCTCTTGGAAGTACTGCTTCAGCTTCTTGGCGGTAAGGTACACGCTGTAACACATCTTCTGGTAGTGCGGGTAGTTCTATTTGGAGGCGGAAAGCACCTCGCTTAGGAAGTAGACCGGGCGCTGGACGGATTGGATCTTGCCCTTCTCTGGTCGCTCGACCACCAGCACCGTGCTGACCGACAGTGAGGTGGCGGCAATGTGTAGCAACAGCGGCTCCTTATCGGCCGGCGTGGCCAGGACGGGTGCGGTGGAGAGCATGCGCTTGAGATCTCGAAACGCTTCACCTGCCTGGTCGTTCCTTTCAAACGGTGATGTCTTCTTCATCAACTGATATAGGGGCAAGGCCCTCTCGCCCAGCAGGCTGAGGAACCGGCTGACCGAGGCCAAGCAGCCGGTGAACTTCTGGACATCACGCAACCGGGTTGGCTTGCGCATGAGCTCTATGGCCTTGATCTTCTCCGGGTTTGCCTCAATGCCGCGCTCCGAGACGAGGAAGCCGAGCAGCTTCCCGGCTGGTACGCCAAAGACGCACTTCTCCGGGTTGAGCTTGATCTGGTACTCGCGCAGATTGGCGAAGGTTTCCTTTAGGTCATCAAGGAGCGTGAGGTGCTGCTTGGTCTTCACCACGATGTCATCCACATAGACGTGGATGTTGCGGCCGAGTTGCGTCAGCAGGCATTTCTGCATGCAGCGCTAGAAGGTGGCGCCGGCGTTCTTCAAGACGAACGACATGATGATGTAGCAATACACCCCAAAGGGCGTGATGAAGGACGTTTTCAGGGCGTCGGCCGGGTCCAGCTTGATCTGATGATAGCTGGAGTAAGCATCCAGGAAGGACAGGAGCTCACAGTCGGCGGTGGAGTCGATCACTTGATCAATCCACGGGAGAGCGAAAGGATCCTTGGGGCAGGCCTTGTTCAAGCTGGTGTAGTCTATGCACATGCGCCAGGTGTTGTTCTTCTTCAAGACGAGGACCGGGTTGGCCAGCCACTCGGGGTGAAACACTTCCATGATGAAGCCGGCCGCAAGTAGCTTGGCGACCTCTTCACTGATGGTTCTTCTCGTCTCTTCTGAAAAGCGACGTAATGGTTGACGGACAGGCTTGGCGTCCTTGCAGACATGTAGTTTGTGCTCGGCATACTTCCTCGGAATTCCCGGCATGTCCTTTGGGGTCCATGCAAAGATATCCTGATTCTCACGGAGGAAGTCGACGAGCTCGCCTTCCTATTTGCTGTCGAGGCAGGTGCCTATGATGACGTACTTGCTGCAGCTGGGGTCATCCGGGTTCAGCTTGACCTTCTTGGTCTCCTTGGACGGCTGGAACGAGGCCTCACCGGCCGGCTCCTTAGCCGAAGCTGGCACGGCCGGCTCCTCGCTGCCCAGCGCCACAATCCGGTCGAGCTGGCGCCGCTCCTCGGCTATGACCAGCGACTCGGCCAGCTTGGCGCCGGCTTGAGCACACACCAAAGACTTTCCGTAGTCGCTGACGACAATGATGAGGCCCTTGGGACCCGGCAGCTTCATCTTTAGGTAGGCGTAGTGGGGGACCGCCATGAACTTGGCGAGCGCAGGCCGGCCCAGCAATGCGTGGTACGCGCTGGACAGGTCCACCACCTCGAACCAGATAGGTTCGCACCGGAAATGGTCGCTCGTGCCGAACAGGACGTCAAGCCGGATCCGGCCGATGGGGGAGCAGGAGAGTCCCGGCACAATGCCGTGGAACACCGTCCGGGATGGCTCCAGGTGCTTGGCCTCGATGCCGAGCTTGGTCATCGTGTCGCGGTAGAGGATGTTGATGCTGCTACCGCCATCAATGAGGACCTACGATAATTTGCAAGTGCGCTTGGCGGCGACGATGGTTGTGTCAAGGACGAGGGTGTAGCCACCCAGGTTCGGCATGACGGCCGGGTGGTCCTCCCGGGTCCAGCTGATCGGGCGTTCCGACCAGTGCATGTACTCCGGCACGACCGGGACGACGGTGTTCACCTCCTGACGGAGCAGGCGCTCGCTACGCTTGTCATCGCCGAGGGTGGTGAAGACGACATAGCTTGCGTTCTGGTTGGGGATGACATCATCGCGCATCGCGCCGTTTGCTGGGGGAGGGGGAGGTGGCGGAGGCGGCTGCCCCTCACCCGGAGCCAGAGCCGGAGGCAGCGGGATGTCGCCCCTCATAATGCGCTTGGTGATGGCGCACTGCCAAAGCGTGTGCGTGGATGGCCTCGCGCCGCTGTGGTGCTTGCAGGGGGCGTCGAGCATCTCTTCGAAACTAATGGCGGGTTGCCACGCCGTCTTGCCGGTTTGCCGGCACTTGCCGGCCGGCTCGGCCGTGCGAGCCTGCTCGGCGGTCGCGATGAGGTGATTGTCGTAGTGGGGGACCTGCTGGTCGGCCTTGCGCTTGTTGTTCTGCTGGTTCTGCTGGCGGCCGCTCTCGCCAGCCAGCTCGGAGGGGGATGCCAGCAACGCCTTGCCGGCTTCGTCCAGCACCACTTGGATCTTCATGGCGGAGTCAGCCGTGGCGTACTTGTCCGCCGTGACCATGAGCGCGGCCATGGTGATCGGCTCAGAGCGCAGGAGCTTGTGCTTGAGGAGGGTGCCATCCCAACAGCCGCTCACGAAGTACTGGATGGCCTGGACCTCATGGATGCCCTCGCAGCTATTCTGGAGCTCGGTCCAGCGTGCGAGGTATTCACGGCCGGTTTCCGTCGGCCCCTGCACGCACATGGTGAGCTGGCTGGGGCATCCGGGGCGCTTGTAGGTGCCGGTGAAGTTGCGGACGAAGGCTTGCTCGAAGTCCACCCACGCGTTGATGCTGCGGCTGGCAAGCTGTTCAACCACGTGCGGGCCGACCCTTGGAGCATGAGCGGGGCGTAGCGCACGGCAAGGCGGCGGTTGCTGCCCGCGATGCCGATGGCGGTGGTGTAGTTGATGAGCCAGTCTTCCGGCTTGACTGTCCCGTTGTACTTGGGGGTGTCGCGGGGCAGCGTGAACCCTTTGTGGAAGGGCTCATCCCGGATACGTGGACCGAAACATGCCGGCCCGACAATGTTGTCTTCCTCCAGCTCGAGGGAGAGGGTGAGCTGATCGAGGCGATGGCGAGCGTCGGCATCATCGATGGCGCGCGGACCCAGCCGGCTTGCGACCAGGCCGTAGGGAACCGGATCGGCAGAAGCCGGATGGGCGCGCCGGCCGAATCGCGCAGGAGGGTCTGGCTGGCGCCGGTGTCCTAGAGCTGGCTCGTTGCCCAGGTCATCTCCGGTTGTCGGGGCGCGGTTGCGCCGGGTTCGGGTACGGCCAGAATGAACTTCGCTGGGGGGTGGCGAGGATGCTGTGTTCGGCAGCTCGGGGTCTTTGTGCGGCGCGAGACGGATCCCACGGGACGGTCTAGGTGGTCTTGCTGCATGTTCGCAGCGCCGAGAAGCTCGTTCATGCGCCGCAGCCGCTCCTGCAGCTCCTCACCCTTCAGCTGCTCCAACCCGACGGCGGCCACTTGCGTGGCGCGCATGTTCTTGACGGGGGTGTCGTAGACGGGTGGGATCGTGCCCAGCACGCGGCCGATGGCGGCGCCATGGTTCCACACCTCGCCAACCCGGCTGGGCTCGGCAGTGGCTGGCGTGAAGCCGTACGCAGCGTCGCGTTCCCGCTGGGCGGACTCCAACTGACGCTACATAGCGGCGAGCGTCGTGGCCTCGTCCAGCAGGCGCTTGCGTCCCTCCTCGAGCTGGGCCAGGGCCTCCGCGGTGTTGGTGGCGTTAACATCGATGGCGATGGGGATGCTGAGGTTCTGCATCGAGGCGCGCAATGGGTCGGGCGTGCTGGCGTGCTCTGCTGCGGCCCTGGTGGGAGCGGCCTTCTTCGCGGCGCTAGACGAAGTGGAGCCGGAGTCGGTGGCGAGCACCTCCACCCGGACACAGGGATCTGCCACCTCAGCAGAGTCATCGTTGCCGACGGGGGCAGGTGTGTCGGTGATGCCGATCACCTCGCTAGGGTACTCATCGGCGCGGACGCGTCGGAGATGCGCAGCGCACCGAAGGAGGCGGTGAGCGAGTCGGCGGAGCCAGCCATGCGCATGCCAGGCGCGGGGAACGCGCAGTGCGCAATGTGCTCACCGAGGTCAATGAAGGGCCCCGTCTAGAACATGTCTCCGGCCGGGACCTCGAGCTGCCCCAGGGTGGGCGCCAACTGTCATGGTGGGCGCACGGCAGATGCCAAAGGATGGCTAAAGAGAGGGACCTGCTCGAGGGCACCGGTGGGCTCCAAAGGCGAGGTCGGCATGAGCGAGCGAGAGACGCAAGACATACCCAGGTTCGGGGCTCTCCGGAGAGATAACACTCCTAGACCTGCTGAGTGTGGTTTATATGTGGATGATACAAGCTTGCTCCTGGAGCTGTTTTTGGGAGGAAGGAAGACAGGCCAGGGCATAGCCTGCTCCTTCTCCTTGTGTGTATTCTACGAGTGATCTGATCGTATGTGCTCTCCCCGTACATCGAGGCCTCCTGGGGGTTTTATAGGTCAACCCCCCAGGGTTACAATGGTAAAGTTACATGGGCGCGAGGCCGGGATGTCAGCGTCTCAGAAGCCGGTGCTGGGGCCCGCCGGGTTCCAGGGTTCGCCGGGTTCTCCAAGCGCGGGCCCCGTGCGCCGAGGGCACTGTTCCCCATCTTGTCATGTGTCACGGAGTGGTTGAGCCGGCTCGGCTACAGTGGCGCGTCGCCTGGTCGCCATCAGCTTGCGTCAGTAGGACGGGGGATGCACTGGTCTGCGTGGTAGGTGGGCCACTATTGCCACGCTCCTGCTGGTCAGTGGGGTAGGTGGGCCACTGTTGCCTTGCTCATCTCTTCATGGGAACTTGTTCTGCCGTATGCCCTGGATAGGACGGGAGCTGACCCGTGGCCGGGTTGAGGGACGCACTATGATGGCGTTGGCTTGTTGATGAAGTCCTGACTTGCTGGGACCGGCCGGCATGTGCCAGCAGGCTTGGCCGGGTTGAGGGACTTGGCCGGGTTGCAGAACCCGGCCAAGGACAAGCCAGATTGAGGGGCGTTGCTAGCCCTGATGTTTTTGAAAAGGATTCGGGTTCCGTTGCCTGCCCGGGGTTCATCCCCTCGACAATGGGCGATGACCTCAGACAACCCCCACAGTTTCTAGGAAGAAAATGTGTTGGATCAATGAACAATCACCCACGACTTCCTCTTGAAAACTGTTTGCATTAGCCCACCTTGCGCAAACGTTTTCTACATAAAAAGTGTGTGTGATGGACAACCAATGCCACACAATTTCTCGTACACACCGTTGCGTGATGCATTCAATAACGCAAATGATAAAATTGTTAATATCGTCTGCAATGGCAACGCTATCACAGACAGTTTGATAGGGAAAATTGTGTGTGGTGTACGTCCGAAGAGAAACGTTTGTCTGGGAGTCATCGTGTGGGATGTACATACAAACAGAAACGTACTTCTTGGATTGACTGTGTGGGATGTACATACGAAGGGAAACGTTTCTTTAGGATTCACCGTGTGGGATGTACTAACAAACGGAAACGATTGGGCCTGTATAATTGTATGCGATGGCTAGCCCGATCGTACACGAGCTCATTTTACCCAGCGTGTGTGACCGGAGGGCCTATCCCCGATGGTTTTTGGGTCATGTGGGAAGGACCCCCTGATCGCCCACACTAGCACGGCGACGGTTTAAAATGCCGTCGCGGAAAGGGGTTAAAAACCGTTTGTATAGCAGCTCGCTATACCAGTGTATAATGCGCCTCCATGCGGGGCGATCATAGATCTCCCGGGCCTTCCCTTGCCCGTCGTACACGCATTTGATGTAGCGTGAAGGCGAGATGTCAATGAATTGCCCTGATCCATCAGCAATCAGCTCGAAAGAGCTGAACGTGAGGCTGTGGACTGGCAAGAGATCGCCGGCATTTAATGACTCTCCAAGCTGGGTTCGTTGTCGAGTGAACGTCGCCGTGCCTGGCGCACCAACTGACGAAGTGAATTCCCATCAAATCACTTGGTAGGGTTCATGACGACACCGGGAGTACCGAAATAGAGTCTGTACACACAGTTTACCAAGGTTCAGGCCTCCGAAGAGAAATACCCTACGTCCTGCTTTGTCCTGGTATTCATGGTGAGGGGATACCTCGTGCAGAGGATTAGAATTGTGTTTGGGATATCTACCAAGAGTTTTGTTCTAGATTGGATCCCTAATGAGGGCCATAGACCTCCCTTTATATAGATAGGAGAGATCTAGGGTTTACACACAGAAGATATCAGATTGATCTGGCCGCCGCCTTTTGCCATGGGATACACGTCCACCGTCCTCTCCTCCTTAGGGCTCCCTGATGCTCTCTGGGCCTGGTGGGCCCTAGTCAAGGTCGAGGCTGGGCTCCTTTGTGTTAGGAACCCCGGGTCTGGGACCTGTCACTAACTCCAACTCCATAAATACCGTCTCGTGGAGAAAAAATTGGAGAGAAAGAATCATCGCGTTTTATGATACGGAGCCGCCGCCACTTCCTGTTCTTCATCGGGAGGGCTGATCTGGAGTCCGTTCGGGGCTCTAGAGAGGGGGATTCGTCCCCATCATCATCACCAACCCTTCTTCATCAACAATTCCATGATGCTCACCATCGGGAGTGAGTAATTCTTTCATAGGCTTGCTGGACAGTGATGGAGTTGGATGAGATTTGTCATGTAATCGAGTCAATTTGTTAGGGATTGATCCCTAGTATCTACTATGTTCTGAGATTGATGTAGCAATGACTTTGTTATGCATTAATTAATGCTTGTCACTAGGGCCTGAGTGCTATGATTTCAGATCTGAACCCTCTTTGTTTTCATGAATATATTTGAGTTCTTGATCCTATCTGCTAGTTATATGCACTTGTTATTGTTCTGATCCATAGACCCCAAAGTGACAACAATTGGGATACTCTCCGGGGATGACTGTAATTCGAGGAGTTCATCTATTCACTATGTGTTAATGCTTTGTTCCACTTCTCTATTAGAAGGAGGCCTTAATATCCCTTAGTTTCCTTATGGACCCCACTGCCACGGGAGGGTAGGACAAAAGATATCATGCAAGTTCTTATTATAAGCATGAATGACTATATATGGAATACATGCCTACATTACATTGATGAATTAGAGCTATTGTGTATCGCTCTAGGTTGTGGTTGTTACATGATAAATATCATACAACACAAATATTCATCACTGATCCAACGCCTCCGCTTTTCTCATATTGATCTTTGCTAAGTTACTACTGCTACTGTTGTTGTTACAATCACTACAAAACTGCTACTGTCCCTGTTACCACCACTATTGTTACTGTTATTGTTACTATCAAACTACTATTCTACTAAACACTTTGCTGCAGATATTTAGCTCTCCAGGTGTGGTTGAATTGACAACTCAACTGCTAGGGATCATAAATATTCTTTGGCTCCCCTTGTGCCGAATCAATAAATTTGGGTGAAATACTACCCTCGAAGACTGTCGTGATCCCCTATACTTGTGAGTTATCACTTTTGAGGTTATTGTTGTTGATCTTGTGATTAGAGGGAATGCTCCACTGCCTTATTCTGTTGTTTAAATGAGAATTGTTGTTAGGCCACCACCAGGCAGCATAGGGCTCCACAAATTGGACGGAAGGGAGAGGGAAATGCTTCCTCCACTTGTGGCTTTTTTGGTATCCTACGTCATTTTTCGGCCCCTTGTATGTGTGACTCAACTGGGTCTGGCTCAGCTAATGCAGGCTCAATACCATGTTATTCAATCGTTTGGTATCCTACATTGCATTTGTTGCTAAATTAGGCATGCTATTTGGTGGCCTACATTTGTGCTTCATGGGTGAGCACATGCAAACCCCACCTGTTTGGCTATGTGCATGTAGTTGTTCTGCTCACCCTTTTAAATTTGGTTGCCTTACTACCCAAATGCAGCACACTTCATAGCAGGCATCACATATGCACTGCACAGCTCAATTAACACTACTGCGGCTAGAGGGCCAGGGTATGCGAGGCTTGTTAAAATTGTGTCGAATAATATTGTACAAGTTAGGTTACAGTTGGACTCTGAGTCATATGGTGTGTAGATAGGATATGGAGTCCTGTCCTAATAGGTGATAACCCACAAGTATAGGGGATCGCAACAGTTTTCGAGGGTAGAGTATTCAACCCAAATTTATAGATTTGACACAAGGGGAGCCAAAGAATATTTGCAAGTATTAGCAGTTGAGTTGTCAATTCAACCATAACTGGAGATTAAATATCTGCAACAAAGTGATCAATAGCACAGTAATATGATAGTTTTGATAGCAGTGATGATAGTAGCAGTAACAATAACAGTGATAGCAATGATTTTGTAGCAAGTGTAATAGTAATAGCAGCAGTAGTAACTTAGCAAGAACAATATGTGGAAAATTCGTAGGCATTGGATCGGTGAATTCATTGGATGATATTCATCATATAATAGTCATAACCTAGGGCGATACAAAACTAGCTCCAGTTCATAAATATAATATAGGCATGTATTCCATAAATAGTCATACGTGCTTATGGAAAGAACTTGTATGACATCTTTTGTCCTACCCTCCCGTGGCAGTGGGGCCCATAAGGAAACTAAGGGATATTAAGGCCTCCTTTTAATAGAGAACCAGAACAAAGCATTAACACATAGTGAATACATGAGCTCCTCAAATTATGGTCATCACCGAAAAGTATCCCGACTATTGTAACTCCGGGGTTTATGGATCATAACACGTAATAGGTGAATATGACTTGCAAGATCGGATCTAGAACATAGATATAATGGTGAAAACATAAATGGTTCAGATCTGAAATCATGGCACCCGGGCCCAAAGTGACAACCATTAAGCATGGCAAAGTCATAACAACATCAATCTCAGAACATAGTGGATACTAGGGATCAAGCCCTAACAAAACTAACTCGATTACATGATGAATCTCATCCAACTGTTCACCGACCAGCGAGCCTACGAAGGAATTACTCACTCCCGGTGGGGAGCATCATGGAATTGGTGATGGAGAAGGGTTGGTGATGACAAAGACCGAAGATCCCCCTCTCCGGAGCCCCAAACGGGCTCCAGATCTGGCCTCCCGATGAAGAACAGGAGGTGGCGGCGGTTCCGTATCGTGAAACCTGATAATTCTTTCTCCCTGATTTTTCTCTCCAAATATAGGTATTTAAGGAGTCGGAATCAGGGTCTGTGGGGCCACCAGGTGGGCACAACCCACCTGGGCGCGCCTGGAGGGGGGCGCCCTGGTGGGTTGTGCTCACCCAGGGGCCCCCCTCCGGTGGTTCTTGGCTCTAGTATTTTTCTTTTATTGCACAAAAATTCTCTAAAAAGTTTCGTTCCATTCCGAGAACTTTTATTTCTGCACAAAAACAACACCATGGTAGTTCTGCTGAAAACAGCGTCAGTTCGGGTTAGTTTCATCCAAATCATGCAAATTAGAGTCCAAAACAAGAGCAAAAGCGTTAGGAAAAGTAGATACGATGGAGACGTATCAACTCCCCCAAGCTTAAACCTTTGCTTGTCCTCAAGCAATTCAGTTGACAAACTGAAAGTGAAAAAGAAAAACTTCTACGAATTCTTTTGTTCTTGTTTACATAAATAAGCTTAAGTAGCACCCAGGTTTTCAGCAAAGATTATAACTAACCATGTCAACAATAACTCTTAGAAATTATATTAACTCATATCAATGGCATAAGCAACTAGCGAGCAATAATTAAATTTCTCAAATGACAACACTTTGTCAAAACAACCATGATATAATATGACAACAGTGGTAGCTCGCTAGCCCTTCCTGAGACCGCAAAACATAAATGTAGAGCACCTCCAAAGTTCAAGCAGCGACTAAACATTGTAATTCATGGTAGAAAAGATCCAGTCATGATGCGTCCAACATTAGCTATACACAATGCATGAGGATGACAATAGTGCTCTCAGATCTGGCGCTTATTTGAGAAGGTGATGACTCAACATAAAATTAAATAGATAGTCCCTTTGCAGAGGGAAGCAGGGATTTGCAGCGGTGCTAGAGCTCAAAGTTTTTAAAACAGAGATAAATGTAATTTTGAGAAATGCACCCTTCCTGTTTACGTCACGACCAAAAGTTATCAATATCTTCCATGCTAAACACATTAGTGGCAGTTCCCAAGCGATAAAAGTAAAGGTTTACTCCCCTCCACCAACAAACACACTCCACGGCTGGCCGAATCCATGGGTGCCGTCCATACCAACATCAGTCCTGGGGGAGTTTTGTTTAAATATTTGCAATTTTTGATTTCGGGACTGGGAATCCCTATTACCGCCCCTCTCGTGCAAGGACGAGTGAATAAACACTCATCGTGAGAATAACCCGCTTAGCATGGAAGATACTGACTACCCCCTATTGCTCTATGAACAATCCAGGCACACAAAACGGAATTTTATTTGAAGTTTTTAGAGGTGGCACATGCAAATTTACTTAGAATGGCAGGGTAATACCACATATAGGTAGATATGGTGGACTCATCTGGGGTAACTTGGGTTTTAGGATTTTGATGCACAAGCAGTATTCCCGCTTAGTACAGGCGAAGGCTAGCAAATAGGTTGAGAAGCGGCCAGCTAGAGAGCAAAAATGGTCATGAACATGCATTATGCATAAGTAACATTGGATACTAGCATGAGTAGGATATGAACACCATAAACATAAATATCATAGAGGCTATGTTGGTTTTGATTCAACGACATGCATAAACATGTGCCATGTCAAGCCACTTCAAACATTCAGAGGAGGATACCATATCATCATACCACATCACAATCATTTTAATGCATGTTGACATCCAAGATAAATCATTATCCACTCCTAGCTACTTAGGCATGGCATGAGAAACTATAATCTCTAATTGTCATAGCAAACATGTTTGATCATAATATGCTGAATCATGGATACTAGGTTAAACATATTTAAAAAAGCAGAACAAGTTGAGTTCATACCCGTTTCTCACTGCCACAGCCAGTTCATCAAATATCATCATTATTGCCTTTCACTTGCACGACCAAATGATATGAAAATAATAATAGTGCAAGAGCGCTGTGGACTAAGATGGAGTCTGCAAATATTTTATTCAAAAGGAGAAGACAAGGTAATATGGGCTCTTTGTTAGATCAATAGCAATGCATATGAGAGCCACTCAACATTTTCATCGTGGTCTTCTCCTTGGTATGACTCAATAAAAGGAAAAGAATTTCAGACAAACACACTGAAATATTTTTGGAGTTTTTAGTTTTTTCATGAAGAAAGCAAATTAAAGAAAAGGAAAAACAAAAACAAGAAAAACTATTTACACAGGAGAGCTCCCAACAAGCAAAAGAAGAACAAGGAAATCTTTTTGGGTTTTTATTTTAATACTACAACTAACTAAACTAGAAAGAAAAACCGAAAAGAAGCAAGAAACATTTTTTTGATTTTCTCAAAGTTTTTCAAACACACAAGAAGAAAGCAAGAAAATAAATCTAGCATGGACATTGTTCAAGAATTCATCTGATTAATCAGTTAACTGTCCAGTTAATTGCTACTCATAGCATGGCCGAATCGAATAACACCTAGTCATCGCGTTAACTTGTGAGGCCGATTAACTTGCCTATGAGACCGATTAATAGGTTGTTAGGCCGATTAATCGTTGTCGGCCCATTAACGTAGGGGCAAACAAAGCCCATCTTTTGGGCCATAACCCCTCCCATTCCCTTCTTGCTCCTTAATAGCTAGGGTTCGACCAAATCGTAACATTTTTGGTATATTACATAGTTGAGAGCATGAGAGTATGGTATAGTACCTTAATATATATATATATATATAAGTTGGCATATTCCTATTTAATTTACCGATTAATGGTCGACCGATTAATCCAGTTAATAGTCCGATTCACTGATTAATCGCTACTCCCAAGCCGATCGAGTAGCTACCAGTTACCGATTTCCTTAACAATGGGCATGGATAATACAATGAAAAAGTGTGAACACTGACAACTGGAATGGAATGTGTGAACATGAATGTAATGTCGGTGGAAATACGTACTCCCCCAAGCTTAGGCTTTTGGCCTAGCTTGGTAATCACCACTCGTAGTAGCCAGCAGGTCCCATGTTGAAGTGCTGGGGTGCGGGCACCTGAGCGTCCCACTCGTGAGGTTCCTCCTCAGCCACTGCCTGGGCGTTCCAGTAGGCAATAATGTCCTCAGGCATGATCCTGTATCCGCCCCTCACTACAAAAAAATACACTTCCGTGATGATACGTGTTTGTCACAGTAGGTCATGTTTTCTGTCATGCATGTACATCCATGACGATTTTATGACATAATCAAGATAGTCATACCTGTGCTATCGTAGAAGTGTTCGATGACAATACCAAAATTATCATCACGGAAGTGTTCACTTCATGACGATAAATGACGCGTCATGGAGGTGCTTTCGTCAGGGTAACCGATACGTGGCATCCACCGTAACGGGTCGCCGTTAAGCTATCGGGTCCGGTTTTGGATCTGATAACCCATTAACAGCAATGACCAATGGCAATTTTCCACGTGTAAAATTCTCATTGGCCAGAGGAAACACGTGTCAGCTCGTCATTGGGTCAGATAGGCGCCTATGACATGTTGACACGTGCGACGGCCTAACACTGGCCCGTTTAGCTTACAAAGGGTGGCCCGTTTGACTTGGTCAAAAGCTAGCGGGCCGGCCCTTGAAAAGCGCGTTAACGGTCTGTTTGCATATAGCCCATTTTACGGCCTGGTAACTCACGACCCGTTATGGCGTTCCCAAAATCGGCCCAACAGCGTCATGTGGGCCGTCCAGTATAATACCAGTCTGTTTCTTTTTCGGCCCATGTATGGCCCACGACCTCTTTCGGCCCATACGTGGCCTTTCGTATCTTTGGGCCCTTTAATGGGTCGCGGTGACTCTGGCCCATAATAAACAACAAATTTCTTTATGCCCAGTAAAGGCCCATGATTCACATGGGCCGTTTCCAGCCCGTGTTAGCTTTCGGCCTACTGACGGCCCATACATTCTTGGGCTCCTTTCCGGCCCTCGATTACTTCCGACCCATTACTGGCATGTTCCCTTAATGGGCCAATTTTGGCCCGTGTTTAGAATCGGCCTGTTTATGGCCTGTTAACCCGTTGCACCGTTTCCAGCCCGTCCTATATTCTGGCCCATTAACGACCCGTTATGCCTGAGACAGAATTAAGCCTTTGCTGTCTTCCGGCCTGTTAATGGCCCGTTACTGTGCTGGCCCGCTACCACTTACACCCGTTTACGGCCCATGTGGGCCCATTTATCCTGCGGCCCTAGGCCCACTGATTCTACGGCCCGTTGGAGGCCCATTTATCCAATGGCCCGTAGGAGGCCCGTGGATCCTACGGCCCATAGCAGGCTCAAGGTTACCACGGTCTTTATATGGCCCATGGTTGTTGCGGCCACTAGCAAACCAAGGAAAAAGAAGACTAGGGAAATAAATAAGCTAGAAACTAACGCTAGCCAATTAAGGCGATTGCACAGATTACATCCACTGAGCATCAAAGTTCGCCACCAGTGCAAATATAGGGAACACCCTACACTATACAAAAATGGCTTGCTATTTTCTTGAGCCGGTCACTGCACGTTAAGAACAAATTTTGTATCGCAACAAAGAAAATTACAACCATAAAACAAAAGGAAGGTTGGCATAAAAGTTAACAGTCCGGCAGATAAATGCACCACCAGAAGTTCAGAAGCTCAGTTCATTTGACCTGACTATTACGTTTTCATGTTGTACTGTCCGATGGAGCACCATAACCTTCACCTTCATTTCTCCTAGGCTCCTGAACAACATAGCAAATGTCTGATAGTCTGGTTTCAAAACCATGCATATCTTGACGACATCGAACAATGGATGTCCTTGTTTCACAAAGGGTCTCTGTTAGAGAATGGACTTGTGTCTGGAGCGCAGATATAACATTGTTTTGAGCTTGCATATCTTGATCATGAGGCAGTTCGGACGAGATTGCCTTAACAACCAACCCAGTATTACGCAGGAACGTGCTTTTGGCACTGTTAGTGGACAGGTACTGACCCACTGTAGCAAGAGGGGAGATTGCAGTTATAGTTGCCTCGTCACCTTCAGAAGGTGGCGGTTCCACCATTTGTTCCATAGCTTTCTGAAAAGTTGAGTTTTTACATTAGTAGTACCAGAACAGAAGATATTAAGGAGGCAGCAAAACCAAACAAAATAGTTTTGGTCTATATACAGAACTTATTCTGGTGAACCCGTGTAAAATATTAGTTGTATTTTACTGCAAAGTACATAATAAAACCAGGTTCCAAACATATGACCATGTACCATGGCTAATGTATTGTCTATTTCTTCACATTGTATTGATAGCTAAGGATAAAGAGACAATGTTTATAATATGGTAAGCATAGTATGACATCATTCATATCACAAAACAACTGAGAACAGACAAACAGGCAATTGTAATGTTGTGTAGACAAGTCCAGCACGGAACTAGATTACAGATCAAGATCAAAGGAACATCACTCCTCTCTTTTAAACCTTGTAAGGTGCAATGATACGCTAAGACACTTGTGTATAAAATTGAAAAGAGTAACAGACATTGGCTGCAAACCATGCAGTTCAATGCACAAGTCAGAGTAAGTATTAGTTAAAAGGCATGAGGATTAAGGACTTACAATAGCGGCTTTGACTGGTGTAGTCATGCCCTTCGTCTTGCTGGTGTGACAGTCCTTGAAGATTTCCACAACATTTGGTTCAGGTACTTTTTGGTCCTTGCGGGCTTTCCTCTGCATTTGGAACAAGTCAATATAGATCTGATAATATGGCACAGTGAATAGAGTGAAACAGCAGCTAATTACAAGAGCCTTGTAGTGTGTAATATAGCTACGAGATCCTGTCGTCTGTTGGAATTTCACTTTCGTATGGTTGGCCTTGTTGTTTGAATAGTTCACCTACAAGCAGATAGATTTGTGAGGCACATGCGTAAATAGGAGTTCAACATGTGATCTGATCACATATATATAACATACTTGATACTTTGGATCAGACCAGTGTTTAACGGGGCCTCTCCAGTCTTCATCTGATATATTTTCCACTGGAGATGTTTGGGCAAGTTCACTGTTAGCCTTCCCTTCAAAGTGAGTTTTCCTCAAGTTATACCGATACTGTCGCAGAGCAGACTTGAAAACATGGGTGCATGCTTGTCTGGTTGCATCATCTTGGCTATCCAACTTGAACCTCATCTGTTGAAAATTATGGGAGTCTCATTACCAGCAACCTAGAAAGTATGGGACAGAGCAAGACGATATTACTAATTTCCATACATAACCATACTTACAGATAAATGGTCGAGGAAGGTGTTGAACTGGGTTTCGTCTTTGTCATTCCTGTACTGAATCCATGTTGGGAGGATACGTGCATGACACCTAACGGTAACCGCTGCCTCTGATACTAACTTGGCTGACTCTATAGCATCACGTGGCCTTTTTAAACCTGCCTCAAAACGGATCTCCATTCTTCCTCCTCTAGATTTATTTAACCTATCAAGAATTATCCCTGATGTTTGTTTCCTCTTGCACCTAGGTGCTAGTCCAACAACGAACATAGGAAGTGTTAGTGTACATCAAACTGTGAGACTACATATAAAGAAGCAAGCAACTGTAACTTGACTCCAACAACTAGCTTATTGCTATTGAAGCTCACAAGGTTCATCTGATCTTGCCAACTCGTCTTGTGTCAAGAGTGCTTTGGAAGTAGTGTCAGGTGGCAAGAGAGCTTGGGAACTTGCCGCTAGCTGAGTTGACAAAAGAGTAAATCGTGCAGCTGAAGGTGTTGCAACAACTAGGGCTGTCGCTGCTTGTTTGGTGGAGCTATTAGTTTGTGTTTGGATTCTTTTGCAGCTGGTGTAGCACGGGATACCATGTTTGTACAATTTTCCTGTGGACTTTGACCTTCTATTGCATGATCAGTACCAGCAGAATCTGCATAACTCATTCGCTTTCGTTTCCATGCGTCCTAAGTACTAACACCATCCCCTGCCATTCTGTGTTCCTTCCTCTTTCTCTGTGCCATGTCAAGTCAAGCCGACAAGAAAAAGGAATAAAAACTTAGTTCTTCAGAACAAATTGATGCGTGATATAGACGAATTGAACTTTGATGTTAGACAACCGCATGATAGGAGGATGTAATATGTACAAAAAATAGGACGACATAAGGTAATCAGAACTATGATGTGTAAACTAAGCAGAAGGCATTTCAATAAATTAGAAGCAATGCAATGGAAGGTAGACACCATATGAAAGATGCTACAAATATCGCTCTGCCAAGTTAACAGTGTCTCGTCATAACTGGCATTTAAACAAATGTGAAGCAGTATAAGAAATAAATCATATGCAAGATGCAAACAACATCACACTACTAAGCTAAAGGTCTCTCATCATTAGTGCCATTGCATATTCACAACATTGCATATTCACAGCTATGATGTGTAAACTAAGCAGAAGGCATTTCAACAAATTAGAAGCAATGAAAGCTAGACACCGTATGTAAGATGCAACGAATATCACTCTACCAAGTTAAAACTGTCTCGTCATTAGTGCCATTTCAAAAAATTAGTAGTACAAGCTAGAAAATAATGCGAGATGTAAACTATATCACACTCCCAAGTTAAACGTGTCTTGTGAAAAGTGTTTGTTGCAGGTTACACAATAGTAGTACTTTGATGCAAGAACATGGTGTGATAGACAGATATTGTATGTTCTAGAAACAGGAACATGTGTCTTATTCACAAGTATAATGTGTAAAGTAAGCAGATGGAATTCAACAAAATTAGAAGAAATACAAGCTAGACATCATACATAACATGCAACCACATATAACAGTGCCAAGTTAGAGGGAGCACCTGTGATGGTCGACTAGGGGAGACGTGCTCATCATCAACACAGCTACGTTGAGTGTCCATGCATGTCTTGTGTTGCAAATCTTGTTGGGGGGATGGCGGAGTAGAATCTGTAGAGGCCCTCCATTTCAGTTGTTTGGAAGGAGCACCTTTATCCACTGCCTTGCTAATTTCGTTCTGCTTTATTGATCTTGCATTGTCAAGTAAAACCAACAAGAAAAAGCAATAAAATTCACTCTTCAGAACTCATTCATGCATGATACTGACAATCACTACCTTGATGTAAGGCAAACACATGATATGAGGATGGAATATGTACGAAAAACAGGACGACATGGCATATTCACAACTATTTGTGTAAACTAAGTAGAAGTAATTTAATCAAATTACAAGCAATACAAGCTAGACACCGTATGCAACATGCAAGACAATATCACACTGCCAAGCTAGAGAAAGCACCTGGGATGCCGGTTTCGCCGGAAGAGAGCCATCAGTCCGTGCCTTAATTTTTTCCTTCCTCTTACTTAATTTTATTGCCTTGTCAAGTCAATCCCACAAGAAAAATGAATAAAAATTCGCTTTTCAGAACTCATTGATGCAGGATGCTGACGAGCACTACTTTAATGTAAGGCGACCGCATGATAGGATGATTGAATGTGTAAGAAAAAAGGACAGCATTGCATATTCACAGCTATGATGTGTAAACTAAGCAGAAGGCATTTCAACAAATTAGAAGCAATGAAAGCTAGACACCATATGAAAGATGCAACGAATATCACTCTACCAAGTTAAAACTGTCTCGTCATAAGTGCCATTTCAACAAATTAGAAGTAGTACAAGCTAGAAAAGAATGTGAGATGTAACCTATATCAAACTCCCAAGTAAAACGTGTCTTATGATAAGTGATTGTTGCAGGTTACACAACAGTAGTACTTTGATGTAAGAACATGGTGTGATAGACAGATATTGTATGTTCTAGAAACAGGAACACGTGTCTTATTCACAAGTATAATGTGTAAAGTAAGCAGATGGAATTCAACAAAATTAGAAGCAATACAAGCTAGACATCATACATAACATGCAACCACATATAACAGTGCCAAGTTAGAGGGAGCACCTATGATGGTCGACTAGGGGAGATGTGCTCATCATCAACACAACTACGTTGAGTGTCTATGCATGTGTTGTCTTGCAATTCTTCTTGGGGGGATGCCGGAGTAGAATCTGTAGAGGCCCTCCGTTTCAGTTGTTTGGAAGGAGCACCTTTATCCACTGCCTTGCTAATTTCCTTCCACTTTATTGATTTTGCATTGTCAAGTAAAACCGACAAGAAAAAGCAATAAAATTCACTCTTCAGAACTCATTCATGCATGATACTGACAATCACTACTTTGATGTAAGGCAAACACATGATACGAGGATGGAATATGTATGAAAAACAGGGCGGCATGGCATATCACAACTATTTGTGTAAACTAAGCAGAAGCCATTTCAACTAATTAGAAGCAATGCAAGCTAGACACCACTTGAAAGATGTAACCAATATGACTCTGCCAAGTTAAAAGCGTCCCATCATAAATGGCATTTCAACAAATTAGAAGCAGTGCATGCTATAAATCATATGAAAGATGCAACCAATATCACTCTGCATATACTAAAGGTGTCTCATCATAATTGATTGATGCGGGATACAAAAAAAAGTAGTTTTATGTAAGGACATGCTTAACAGACAGATGTACTACGTACCAAAAACAGGAAGGCATGTCACATTAACAAGTATAGTGTATAAACTAAGCAGAATAGCACATGCAATTTAACCAGATTGGAAGAATTACAATCTAGACACTATATGCAACATGCAACCACATATCACGCTGCCATGTTAGAGCAAGCACCTGCGATGGTGGTGTAGGGGAAATGCGGTCATCAACTACAGAGCTACATTGACTATCTTCATCTAGCATTCCTGTTTCTTGAGAATCATATGGGGAGGTTGACACTGCATTCTTCAAAAGAGGATCTTTTCTTACAGCAGTCCATGAGCCTGACTGTCTCATCATAAGTGATTGATGAGGGATACACAAGAACATTAGTTTGATGTAAGAACATGGTTAATAGACAGATGTAGTAGTATGTACCAAAAACAGGAAGGCATGTCATATTCAAAGGTATAATGTGTAAGCTAAGCAGATGCAATTTAACCAAATTGGAAGCAATACAAGCTAGACACCCGGCTGGAGTGGTGAGCATGATCATCGAGGACATGAGAGCCTGGTCGGAGGCGGGCTGTTTCGCCACCACCGTGGCTTTTTAGTTGGCTTGCAGGTGATGCATGTCTGTGCTGGGCTTGTCACTGGCTCGGCCAATGCCCTGACTAGCTATTTGGCTTCTGGTGCTCCCGGGATGGTGGTTCATGTAAAAATATCTTTCCTTATCTTAATAAAGACTGACTTCGGCCTTTTGAATACAAGCTAGACACCATATGCAACATGCAACCACATATGACACCGCGAAGTTAAAGAAAGCACCTGGGATGGTGGTTCATGGCGAGCGAGATCATCATCTCCGGAGCTACGTTTACCGTCTCCATCTGCTGACACTCCACTCTTTATAGCGCCCAAACATGTCTTGCCTGCCCACGAAGAAAGCAGGAGCGACTTCTCTCTTTTATTTCGTGCTTCTCTCAATAGTTTGGCAGAGGGTGAAATACCCATGCATAAAAAAACAATAGTGAGAGTATGGGTGAAGTGTGTGCAGAACTAGTGCACTCTAAAAGTAGCAGATAGCAGGTGGCTGAAAAATAAATGACAGGAGACATATGATAGCTCTACAGCATTGCACGGCAAACAAAATTAGATTCTACTTCGTATGATTTTGTAATATATGAGCACAGGGATGGCTGGGAAATGCAGGTACTCCTCCAGCACACCACCACATGTGGTCTATCAAAATAACAGTCGACTAAAAATAAATAGGTCAGTCAATTTTTTTATGAACCGTTCAATCTACAAGGAATGGGCAGATGGCCTTCGTCTACCTCCCGCCAGTCACTGTTGACTATCTTTCTCGAACCGCCAGCGACCACCGGCCCAGACCCCTGCCT
Source organism: Thinopyrum elongatum (assembly GCA_011799875.1). Lineage (NCBI taxonomy): Eukaryota > Viridiplantae > Streptophyta > Magnoliopsida > Poales > Poaceae > Thinopyrum > Thinopyrum elongatum. The sequence continues at coordinate 529,615,343 of CM022299.1, forward strand.
CCGCGGCCCCGCCCTCCCCTTGACCTCACACCACTGCCGTGCTTGGCAGCGCCCCCCGGCCATCCCTTTAAGCCCGGCCGACCTCCAGATCGGGCGCCAGCAGCTCCTAGGCCCCACACACCCCTAAGATAAACACCGAGGCGCTGCTTCCCTAGCGTAATAGGCGGACTAGCGCATGTTACGCTGGGGAATGCTTCCTTTAATTGGGAATCAACTGACCAGGAATTGAAATCCAGGGGGGCGACGGACCTCTAGCTAAGGTGAAATAGTATATGAGGAGAAACCTTGTGCATCGTGAGTTACTAGGAACATCTAGTATCAGGAAGAAGGTGTAGGAAGAAGCAGTCAACTAGTGTCTTCTGTGGGATGAATACCGTGCAAGCAGACACGTAAGATTTGCACGAATAAGGGAAGATGAGTACCAGTTCCGGTTACCAGTGCTGTGCCATCCTTATTTCGCGGCGATGTTCTTCTTTTTACCGGGGGAACCGATGTTTTGGAGGAGGGTGGAGCCTTGGACGAACCGATGGCCAAATTGTTGACTATGCTGCGATGGCCGTCTATCGGCGGAGGGGAAGCAGATCCGAGGCGGCGAAGGACGGTGTAGCGCGAATAGCTCCAGTGCGGTGGACGGTGGCGGCGTTGGAGCGGCAGCGATGAGGCCTGAGACGACGTGGTTGAACTGGCTTGGGTACGGTGCACGTTGGCGTCCTGGAGGCAGCTCGGCCTCGGCTTCAACTACTAGCCGTGGAGGGCGTTGTGGTTGTGGTTGCGGTAGACGACGATATCGGGGTATCGGCTCCGGCATGATGGAGGAGGGCGGCGGTTGATGGGTGGGATGGGGTGGCGGACGGAGGACGCCGGGGTTTCACGGCTGGTGGAGAGGTAGTTTTGGCGCCCACGGAGTACGAATGGGGAATCGAACGGGGGGGCGGGGGAGCTAAGGGGGAACCATGTTTCGGTCTGGGAGGCACTTGTTTGAAATTTAGGGAAAGTACAAACTTTGCCCCCCTCTTAAATTTTGGACCTACCGCGGGTCGGGGGTAGGACGGTAATCTCAGGTGTCCCAAATAGTGGGCGGGAGCGATTTCGGCCGAGTGCATGTGTGTTTAGGCGGCCATGGTGTATGAATGTTTTTCGGAGGCGGTTGCGTGGCGTCTAGATGAAGTTACAAACCTACCCCAGTTTAGACCTTTGGACGTCGGGCCGGTAGGTTTCACTGGTCGGAGTTAGAAAAGTAATTTCCTTCTACCAAACATTGGTCTCACACGGTTTCGGGCGAGTAGAGGCTCTTTTGGCGCTTCGTTCGAAATTTTGAAACAAAAGCATTCACATTTAGAGTACTCTTAAACTTTGAGGATTGACCTAAATAGACAACGTTAAATTTGACCTTGTATGTTTGAAAACCTCATTAAATTATGCGCTTCTTTTTGAAATTTTGACACTTGAAAATCCTATAACCACGATTATTTTGGACTGGAGGAGGTAAATTTGAATCTATTTTGTACACGACTATAGACGCTATTATGTACAAAAGCAGAGCAAAGATTGGTGCCCCCATAATTTAGGTATGATTTACAAATGCCATGATCTCAAATTCAAATAATTGAATGGACTTCATGTTGAATTTGAATTTTTTAAACCACCTTAAGTTGAATTCAAATGTATGCTAGTTCATAGCTAGCTGTTTATAATGTTCATTGTGTAACCTTTGTATGTATAATGTGCTTTACACACACAACATGAACTATACTCACGTTTATATTCGAATTGCTAAAGCGATGCATTGTCTGGAGTTCAAAATACTGACTCTATGGATCAATTATGTCGAATAATAACATAGACATGCTCAAATTCGATAGAATAAAGATGTCTGATGGATCAATGACCGTTCCTTATGCGAATTGCAAATATCATGATCCCACCCTAGCTAATATTTGGATACAATTTATATTTTTAATCAATGTGTACATCCGTTTTTTACATGTAGTTTCACTCTCCATAGGCCCCTCCTCACACACGCGCTAACTTTCTCTCTCACACATACGCGCACACAGTGTATATCCATCGGTGGTCTCGCACACATGCTCACACACTCTCTCCCGAGGTGTCTTTCTCGCACACATGCTCTCGATATCACCCTCCCTCCATCTCGCAATCATTTACGACTATTTTCACTAACCTTTATCACAAGCACTCTTCCTCTCACATGCATATGCACACACAATCCCCATCGACCCTTTCTCTATACATAGACCTGCCTACGTGTCTCCCGCACGCACATTATCTTTAGGCCTGTCTCGCACGCATTGTCTCCACCTCTCTTCCTAATTGACGAATATGATTCCAGCAGAGCATTCTGTAGGATTCCCCTTAAAGTTAGGTCGGATGAATGGTAATATTAGAGAGAAGGGGTTACCTTAGTCCGAGGACCTAGGGTTACAAATCCTAGCCGGCTTTGTCAGTGGACACAGAGTCCTTCACGACTCTGGTATCTTTGTCTTGTACGACTAGTCCTCCATGGGTCTCCCTGAATGCGTCACGAGCCGACCAATGTGGCGCAGGACGGAACCGACCCAAGGGCCTCACCTCGGCCCACCGGACCTCACGCGGCGACACACCCTCTGCCCCTAGGTCTCGTTATCTTCTCACACCTACACATACCAACACAGACACCACACAAAATATTTTCTCCTCATGCCTCTATCCCCTCCCCCTTGCATGTACACACTCAAGGGCATCTCTCGTCGTGACATCCTATTCGTCTCTCTCTCTAGACCTCTTTCATTTCTCGTGCTATCTCTCCCACGTCGCGCCCCCCAGCGGCCCCTCTATCCATGCCTCTCTCGAATACGAACATATACCCTCTCTAGGCCCTGCCAAATACATCAACTACACATTCACACATGTTACATCTTATCACATACCCCATTGATCTACAAAGCTCTCTCTTCACGTTTACTTCGCATACAACATTCCTTTTGAATGAAACCACACAAAGTGTGGCCAAAATTTATTTTAGAATTTCTACATATATACAACATTACAAAGTTATATGGAGTATGAAAGTTAATTTGCATTGCATGGTGCACCCAATGATATTTATTCCGCACTGTGAATTTATATTTTTTTATACTATATATAAAGTTAGTCATAATAAAGAGAAACGAAGAGCATCTCTCTCCATCGCACACACCCCCTCTACGCCCCTTTCACGTACGCACACAAACTATCTCCAGGTCCTCTAAAAGTACGCCCCTAGCACATTCACGCATGTTTCATCTTTCTCTCATGATATATACAGTGACGATCATTGTATTTGAAGCGAAACCATGATACGTACATTGGACTTCAGAATCCACTCATTACGGTCACCATTTATGTTTTGTGGTTATTATATAGTGTCGTGGGAAACCACGGCCACCTATGGGGCCATGAGCCCCTTTTGGTTCGGCGGGGGGATGGGCACGTTGCACAAAGAGCGGAGAAGCGTCGCGCAGCACGGCAGAGATCACACGGCCAGTCTTTACCCAGGTTCGGGCCGCCGTGAGGCATAAAACCCTACTCCTGCTTTGGTGGATTGATGGTGGATAATGGTGGTGGACGTAGCACACTCGCCCGGCAAGGTCACTCTGGGGGCGAGAGTGGCCACGCGCGTATGAATATGTGAGGGTCCAACCCCTTCTACGGTCGCCATGGGCCTCCTTTTATAGATTAAACGGGTCACCACAGTGGCAAATCAGTCTTTGCGTACTGATTAGATAGCTAACAGTGCTATCATATCTAACTCTGCAGGCTGACAGAGCGCATTAAATGCACCGCTCAGTGTCACATCACAGCCCGCCCGGCAGGCCCTGCCGGGCTATTTTGCTAGCTTCGCGCCTGCTCGTTTGACACGTCTTAGGATGGGTGTCATATGGAGGTGTTTGCTGTAGGAAGTGGCTGCCATGTGGCAAGAAGCAGCCACTTAGTCACCTTGGAGCTCGACACCGCTTTGATTAATGACTTGCGTCGCTTGTGAGGTGGAGCGGTGGAGTGGCTTGCCTCCGCCAGCCCCGGCAGGCCTGCCGAGATGATCTGGGAGCTTGCTTCCGGGGCAAAACCCAACCCTGCCGGGCTCGCCTGCCCGGCAAGGTAGGTCCTTCCCTTTGCGATGCCTTATTCCTCTGGCTCACCTTGGCCTTCTCAACTTGCACTTGGATCCTTCAAAGGAATTGATCCTCCTTGTTTGGTCTGATCTTGGTCTTGTAATCTTGTCTCTGGCCTGTGCACAGTCCGTGCAATGGACCCAGGGTCTGTTGCACCAACAGGAGCCCCCGGGCCTCGCACGAATGCGCCGCTAGGCGTCATCGGGGTAGGCCCTAACCAGTGCACAGGCAGAAATGTAAGGGCGGCTCCGCCCTTTGAGATCTTCTTTGCTTCTTCATTAACCTGAGCTCGGGTCAGTTTCTGGTTTTCCGGCACGTCGTGCAACGCCAATTGTGGTGGGGCCATTCTTGTAATGGCCCGTGAATGACTTTAACACACGGGCGGATAACTGCCAATTCACTCTTCCCACCGTGCCCTTATCCTTAGCCACGTATGCCGCATGCATTGAGTGGGGTAGGTAATGGAGGCACGTGGTGCGGGAGAGCATCAAGGCAGGGGCCCGTTCTTCTTGGATTGGTGGAGGAGGACGGCGGGTACTCACCGGGGAATCAACCCCCAGCCCCAGCTCGCCTATAAAAGGAGGAGCGGTGGAGAAGCGGAGGCATTCATCCACATTCCTCTCCTCCTCCGCCTTCTGCTTCTTCTGGGTATGCTGAAAGGAAGAGCCCGGGGCCAGGCCCCAGGCCCTAGCTTGGAGTTTTGCGTGAGCCCCATGGGGGTGCTCGGGCGTTGCGGCGGTAGCACCGGAGGTGGCGACTCTGGTGTGCTTGTTGTCGGTTCGCCCTGGCTTCAACTTTAGTGAGAGGCAACGCAAACGACACCATGCCGAGGCCCATAATGGGCAGAAGGTGTGGTAGTCGATTGTGGCCTATCCCCCCTTTTCCTGTGGCGTTGGAGGGAGGTTGCAGAGATGGTTCGCCATTGGTGGGGGCGGACCCTATCTCCCCGTACTCCGCCCGTCTGGTGCATGGGAGAGCCCCTAGTCCTTGTGCATGCTTCCTTAACGGGCGGGGTCTTCATATCGCCGGGCCATCGGGGACGTCCATGCTCTCTGTGGGGTCTCCTGGGGCGCGCGGCATTCGCATCGATGGGCGTGGCGGGAGCTTTGGGCGACGGTGGTGCAGAAGGTGGCGGTAACCCACGACGCGTCAAGAACCGGGGCGACCGTTCCGACGAGTCGTGTTTTCCGGTGACTCCGTCTGGGTTCCTGGCAGTGCCACCACCCACGCCTGCCCTCTGGTTTCTTCCTCTTAGCCCATCGACGGTGTTCTCCTGATCCTGGGGAGGCGTCGAATCCTAGCCAGGCCTACCTTCCGCCTTCTCCGTTCCTTCCTGCGATTCCTTGAAGGAGATGGACAAGGGCAAAGGCATCACGGGGCACTTATCTTTTTTTAATCTTAAATCTGTAGGCACTTGCCAAATTTTAGTTCAAATAATGTAATCTCTTGTATCCATGTTTATGTTCTGTGAGATTTGTACTTGTTGATCAGCATATTAATGAAAAAGATAAGCTTTGCCGGGCACTTGTGCATGTACTATATCCATGCAGAGGTGAAATGCCTCCATACTTTCATGTAAACAAGTAGATCCCGGTAAGCTACCTTGCCGGCACCCCATAGGACTGCTGCCGTGAGGCTGAGCCTACCGGGCGCAGAACCCATTTGGAGAGACCAGCCCCCCGCCAACCCCTTTCAGCCAAAGGCCACTACGACCATCCTGACCAAAGCAGCGTTCGTGTCAGTAGATGGGAGTACCTTTGTTTCCGAGGTGGCGAGGTTTTCATATGCACAAGTCCTACTCACTGAATATGTATGGATAAGAGACGGAACTTATCTGTTTGGCTTGCCGGAGACCGCAGTGCTGGCTTGTCTTCGCATCCTCTTCCTAGGACTAAGTCCACGGCAGGAGCCTACAGTTTATGCAAATGAAGATGATGCCAGATGCAATCTATCTACATGATCATGCAACCTATCTACATGAATCATGCGATGCTTATGATATGCTTATGCATGCATGCAACTTGTTGGGGGCCCCCAGTGCTTCATTTATTTCTCTGTTGCTCAGGGTCTGCGTCTGGCTTTGTACAAGGGGTTACATGAAGCTGAGGCAAGGCCTGTACAAAAGGGTGGCTGCCGGGCAGGGCCTGACAGTCGCGCCTTATGGGTAGAACTTGCGGAGATGCTCAATATTCCATGAGTTTTGCAATTGAATGCCATCTCTGGTCTCCAGACAGACTGCGCCAGGTCTGGTGACTCGTACTACCCGGTAAGGGCCTTCCCACTTCGGCGACAGCTTGTTGTACCCTTGGCGGACCAAACGCGCCTAAGGACAAGGTCGCCTTCCTCAAAACACCGGGCATGAACCCTGCGGCTATGATAGCGACGCAGGGCTTGCTGGTAGCGTGCAGCACGCGTAGCAGCCCGGAGACGGTTCTCCTCGAGAAGCATGGCGTCGTCACGCATGTGCTGTTCCTGCGCTACTTCATCATAGGCAAGCACTTGAGGTGACCCGTAAATGAGTTCCGTGGGGATATCTGCTTCTGACCCATAGACTAGGGAGAAGGGAGTCTGCTCGGTAGCTCGGTTTGGTGTCGTTCTGAGGGACCAAAGAACCACTGGCAGCTCATCGATCCATCGCCTGCCGTGCTTCCGCAGCTTATCAAACGTTCTTGTCTTGAGTCCTCGCAGCACTTCAGTGTTCGCCCTCTCAGTTTGTCCATTGCTTCTGGGATGTGCGACAGAGGCAAATGAGATCTTGCTTCCGAGGGCATGAACATATTGCATGAAGGCGCGGCTCGTGAACTGGGTGCCGTTGTCCGTGATGATCTGGGCAGGGACCCCGAAGCGGCACACCAATCCTTTCAAGAACTTGATAGCTGACTGAGCAGTCACCTTTCTCATGGCATCTACTTCCAGCCACTTTGTAAACTTGTCGATTGCAACGAACAAGAATTCAAAGCCCCCGGCAGCTCGGGGGAAAGGGCCGAGGATATCGAGCCCCCAGATCAAAAACGGCCATGACAAAGGGATTGTCTGGAGTGCTTGGGCAGGCAGATGGATATTTTTGGAATGGAACTGACAGGCTTCACACTTGGTGCCGAGCTCAACCGCATCTTGGAGGGCTGTGGGCCAATAGAATCCTTGCCGGAATGCTTTCCCAACCAAAGCCCTTGATCCAATGTGGGAGCCGCACATGCCTTTGTGTATCTCTGCCAGTAGTTCCTTTCCCCCTTCCCGGCAAATGCACTTCAATTTCACACCGTTGGGCCTTCTTCTGTATAGTGTGTCATCGACAAACTGATACATATTGGCCCTCCGGGCTACTCTTTCAGCTTCTTCTTGCTCTTCGGGAAGTTCTCCGGTTTGGAGGAAATGGACTATGTGCCTTGCCCAAGTTGGAGCCTGAGGCTCGGCAACGAGGACTAGCGGCACCTCCTCATTCATGGGGGCGCATCTCTCGACCGCGGGGACCAGTGGCCCGGCAAGAGGGTGCAGCCCGGCAATCGAAGGGGAGTTGTTTCTGGCAGGGTCCCTGCCAGGAGCCCTGAAAGGCTCTACCGGGAGAGGCTTACCGGAGTCCAATTTACTCCTCTTTTGGGCCATTGTTGTCGGGGATACGGAGGGCTAAGTAAGATGGAGAACAAAAGTTCCTGGTTCCACAGGAAGCTTCTGCGCAGCGCACTTTGACAGGTGATCAGCAATGCAGTTTTCCGCACGGGGTACGTGCTCTGTTTGCAACCCATCAAAGCGCTCCTCCAATCTTCTCACTTCCTCGATGTATGCCTCCATCAATAGGCTTTGGTAATCCTTGTTGACTTGTCTCACCACCAGTTGTGAATCTCCTCGAATGATCAGCTTCTTGATTCCCAATTCTGTGGCAATCCTGAGCCCGGCAAGAAGCCCTTCATATTCTGCTATATTGTTGGTCGCCTCCTCCCGGGGAAAGTGCATCTGGACGACATACGTCAGGATCTCACCAGTGGGAGCCACGAGAAGCATGCCAGCCCCTGCACCTTGTAGGGAGAAGGCACCATCGAAATACATGATCCATTCTTGGGGTGCTTCCTTGCCGGGGATAACTGTTTCCAGTACTTCTTCATCAGGGGTTGGCGTCCATTCTGCAATAAACTCTGCCAACGCCCTGCTCTGGATTGTTGATGTGATTTCAAACTTCAGGCCAAAGCTGGACAACTCTAATGCCCACTCCACTATCCTGCCGGTGGCCTCTGGGTTTTGAAGTATCCTTTGCAACGGGAAGCGGGTGACAACCGTGATCTCATGGGCTTGGAAGTAGTGGTGCAGTTTCCTTGAGGCCATGACAAGGCCAAAGATCAAGTTTTGCACGCCAGAATACCCGGATCTAGCCCCCTGCAACAGGGAGCTAACGAAGTATACTGGGCGCTTCACCACCTTCTTCCTTGCCGTGTCCTTGGGGTTGCTTCCACTACCGTGCTCCTCTTTGTCCTGATCCGTATCTGGCCTTGCCGGGCCGCTCTCTTTCTCTTCCCCAGGTGGGACACTTGCTGAGGTGGCTGCTTCTTCTACTTCCCGCTGCGCTACTAGGGCCGCACTAACGACTTGATTAGTTGCTGCCAGATATAGCAGCAACGGCTCTTGTGGTTTGGGTGCGACCAAAGTAGGCACAGAAGACAAGTAGGCCTTCAAATCCTGCAGCGCTGCATCTGCTTCCGGGGTCCACTTCATGGGCCCTGCCCTCTTCAAAATCTTGAAGAACGGCAAGGCGCGCTCGGCAGACTTGGAGATGAATCTGCTAAGCGCGGCAACGCATTCTGTCAAACGCCTCACATCCTTAACTATCTTGGGTGCCTGTATCTGCTCAATGGCCTTGATCTTATCGGGTTTGGCCTCTATCCCACGGTGGGACACAAAGAAGCAAGTAGCTTGCCTGAGGGAACGCCAAACACGCACTTCTCCAGATTCAGTTTCAAGTTGATCTTGTGCAGATTAGCAAATGTCTCTTCTAAATCCTGGATGAGGGTTGATCTGTCCTTGGTCTTAACCACAATATCATCCATATAGGCTTCAATGTTCCCATGCAACTGTGGTTCAAAGCCAATCTAGACTGCTCTTGCAAAAGTGGACACGGCACTCTTCAACCCAAAATGCATGCGCACAAAGTAGTATGTGCCGCATGGGGTGATGAATGAGGTCTTTTCTTCGTCTTCCTTGGACATAAAAACTGATGGTATCCAGAGTATGCATCCAGAAAAGAGAGAAGCTCACATCCTGAAGTAGAATCCACGATCTGGTCGATGCGCTGCAAGGGAAATGGGTCCTTTGGGCATGCCTTGTTCAGATCCGTGAAATCTATGCAAAGCCTCCATTTTCCATTAGCCTTGCGCAAACCCACTGGGTTTGCTAACCATGTTGGATGCAGTACTCCTCTGACCAAACCAGTTGCTTCAAGTTTCTTGATTTCCTCGGCAATAAACTGCTGCCGCTCCAAGGCCTGCTTCCGAACCTTCTGCTTGATGGGTCGGGCATGTGGGCAGACAACAAGGTGGTGCTCGATTACCTCCCTGGGAACACCGGGGATATCAGACGGTTGCCAGGCAAACACATCGATATTTGCCCGCATGAAGGCAACAAGTGCGCTTTCCTATTTGTCATCAAGGGTGGCGCTGATAGTGAAAGTACCATCAGCGCCAGCCAGCCCTGCCGTGACCTTTTTCACTTGGGGTGGAGCAGCCTTGGATCTCTTGCTATTGGAACTCTCTGGCGTGTCATCAACGGCGCGACACATTCCACAGAGGCACGCTTCCTGGATTCCTTGCCAGTGCCTCTGCTATGCTTTCCCTTGGCGGAAACTGTGGCTTCCGCGACCGTGTCCCGGTACATCTTATCCACGCAAATAATTGCGTCTTTTTTGTCTGACGGAACAGAAATGACGCCCATCGTCCCTGGCATCTTCAAGGTGTTGTAGGCATAGTGGGATGCTGCCATGAATTTGGCCAGGGCCGGGCGCCAAGGATCCCGTTGTACGGCAGGGGGAGGTCAACCACATCAAACACAACTTTCTCAGTCTTGTAGTTCAACTCTCCTCCAAATGTCACTGGCAACATAACCTTTCCCTTAGGACGGCTCCTGCCGGGATTGACTTCTTGAAACGTGCCTGTGGCCTTAAGTTCTACCTCTGCTATCTGGAGTTTGCTGATAACCTTTGGGGAAATCAGATTCAACCCGGCCCCACCGTCAACCAGCATCTTTGTGACCTTGAGGTTGCGAATTGTTGGTGAGACCAACAACGGCAAGCACCCTACCACAGTAATGCGGTCGGGGTGGTCTTCTTCATCAAAGATGATGGGCGTGCGTGACCACTTGAGCAGCTTCCGAGAATCTGACGCTGGCTCCACGGCATTGACTTCACGCACCCACTATTTAAGTTGGCGGTGAGAGGAGTGAAAAGATGCACCCCCGTCAATGCACAGGGCGTCAGTGGCCATCTGGAATTCCTGCTCGCTGGTTTCCTCTTCATTCCCTCCATCACTCTCATTGCTGCAATCCTCCTTCCCTCGGCCTTTGGCGGGTTTCCCTTGGTTCCGAGGAGCCTTGCCGAGGCGATTTGCTTCACCACCCCGGCCCTTCCCGCCAGTGCCATTCTGACCTTTTTCCTTATCGCGCTTCTCATACTCAGCCTTCTGCCTCTTGACAAGCTGCTCAACCTGATGACACTCCTGGAGATCATGGCCCTTGGTCCGATGAATCTTACAGTACGGCCCATCACTTTTCCCAGCTTTCTCGGCAGCCGCCGCCTCCCTGCAGTCAGCGCATGCGGTAGCCTCCTTGCCGGGGGCTTCAGCCTTGGCCTTCTTGCCGGTACTAGGTGGGCCTGACCCCTCAACAGTCATCACTCTCTTATCCTTGCGCTTCTTGTTGTGCTTCTTGTTCTTCTTCTTCTTACTGATGGCCTCGTTGTCATCTTCTGAGTCGATGTCGACGCAATCTTCCTCTCCAGGAAGTTTCCTCCCCTCCTCCACCCGAGCACATTTGTCCACCAAAGTGTAGAGCTCCTTCACAGTCTTGGGCAACTGAACGTTCATCTTGGAACGTATCCTGCGGTTGCGCACGTTAGATTGGAAGGCAGCTATCACGGCAGCTGGGTGGATATCTGGGATATTTCTATGGACTTGGCTGAATCTCTGCAAGTACTTCCGTAGAGTTTCTCCCTCTTTCTGCTGGAGAAGCTGCAAGTCGCTGGGCCACCCTGGTTCTTGATGGCCGCCCATGAAGGCACCAATGAACTCGTGGCACAGGTCAGCCCAGGTCGAAATGGAGTTCTCCGGCAGGTGCATCAGCCAAGACCTCACATTTGACTTGAGGGCCAAAGGGAAGTAGTTGGCGAACACCTTCTCATCTCTTCCCCCGGCAGCTTGAACAGTGATGGTGTAGATGCTCAAGAACTCTGCCGGGTTTAGTCTCCCATCATACTTCTCAGGTATCTCTGGCTTGAACGTGCGAGTGGACGGCCAACGGACTTGCCGCAGCTCACGGGTGAAGGCAGGGCACCCAACCTCGAAAGGCAGGCACCCGCCATCTCCGAGCGCGGGCTCGTCAGCGTCGGGCCCATCACACCCATTGGACCGGTGGGGGTTGTCGTGGCGCCGCTCGTCGATGACGCGCGCGCCTTCCCTTTGCCTGCCCTCCGAGGCACGCTGTCGGCCTTGACGCGCTCGAGGGTCTGATGAGGCCATCGAGACGTCATCGGGTGCTTGGTTTTGCGGCTCCCGGGCGGCTTGCCGTGGTGGGGATTGCACCATAAGGGTGGTCCCTCCCGCACGGCCAGCCGCACGAGCCGCCGTTGCTGCCTGGGAAGGCCGTGGCGGTCCGGCCCGCTGTGATCCTTCCGCCTCGGCAAAACCAATCAGACTTTGGATGGTGGCTCGCCACTCATCCATCTGGTCTGCCGCCGGTGGAAATCTCAACAGCAGTTGGGCTCGCGCCATGGCCTCTGAGGTACTGCTTGGCATAGGTGATGACGATGTAGATCGTAGTGTCACTCAGCTCCTGACGTTGCCAGTGGCGACCGCGCTGCGCCCTTGCTGTTGTGAACCAGCCATTTGGACGGCATGGTGACACGGCGGAGGCGCCTGAGGGCCAGCGGCTCCGTTGGGCACAGTAGCTGGGTCAGCCCGCCCCGGGGGTGGCGCGTGCCCCGCGGTTGTGCCCGCAGCGGGGGCGGCCGGAGGGTTGCGATTCGCCCCAGAACGAGCATCATCACTACGGCTGTGCCCGTTGAGGTGGAGAAGGGGTTCAGGCGGAATGATCCCTCCATCCGTACCTCATGGAGCATGGCCGTTGGGATGTTGCTGATGCTGTCCTTCCCCGGTACCTCCCGTTCCTGCTTCGGCCGTGGGGGAGGTGGCGACGGCACCGCCTGCACTGACCACGTCCCCCGCAGCATCCACACCCTCGCGAGCCCCCGCATTCCCCGCGACGTCGGCGATCGCGGGCGGCAGAGCCTTCGAGGTGGACGGGTGATTTGCAGCTCCGGGCTTCCTCTTGGGCGCCATAGTCGATGACGCCGTTGATGACGAAAATGTCGATGAAGATGACGCACAGCATACGCTCTCGGTTTCGCGCAAGTGATCCCCCTACCTGGCGCGCCAAAGATGTCATGGGAAACCACGGCCACCTATGGGGCCATGAGCCCCTTTTGGTTCGGCGGGGGGATGGGCACGTTGCACAAAGAGCGGAGAAGCATCGCGCAGCACGGCAGAGATCACACGGGCAGTCTTTACCCAGGTTCGGGCCGCCGTGAGGCGTAAAACCCTACTCCTGCTTTGTTGGATTGATGGTGGATAATGGTGGTGGACATAGCACACTCTCCCGGCAAGGTCACTCTGGGGGCGAGAGTGGCCACGCGCGTATGAATATGCGAGGGTCCAACCCCTTCTACGGTCGCCATGGGCCTCCTTTTATAGATTAAAGGGGTCACCACAGTGGCAAATCAGTCTTTGCGTACTGATTAGATAGCTAATAGTTCTATCATATCTAACTCTATAGGCTAACAGAGCGCATTAAATGCGCCACTCAGTGTCACATCACAGCCCGCCCGGCAGGCCCTGCCGGGCTGTTTTGCCAGCTTCGCGCCTGCTCATTTGACACGTCTCAGGACGGGTGTCATATGGAGGTGTTTGCTGTAGGAAGTGGCTGCCATGTGGCAAGAAGCAGCCACTTAGTCACCTTGGAGCTCGACAGCGCTTTGATTAATGACTTGCGTCGCTTGTGAGGTGGAGCGGTGGAGTGGCTTGCCTCCGCCAGCCCCGGCAGGCCTGCCAGGACGATCTGGGAGCTTGCTTCCGGGGCAAAACCCAACCCTGCCAGGCTCGCCTGCCCAGCAAGGTAGGTCCTTCCCTTAGCGATGCCTTGTTCTTTGGCTCACCTTGGCCTTCTCGACCTGCACTTGGATCCTTCAAAGTATTTGATCCTCCTTGTTTGGTCTGATCTTGGTCTTGTAATCTTGTCTCTGGCCTGTGCACAGTCCGTGCAATGGACCCAGGGTCTGTTGCACCGACTTATAGTCACGGGCTCACCGTATAGCTCTTTATTTGTTCAAGACATGACTAGTTGACCAGTTAAACGCTCCACGTGGCACCTCTAGTGTTGCATCACATTATCTCACTACCATTGGGCCCACCTGTCGGCGTGTATATGAACGAAAACAAACGATAAAAAAATATTGGACGGTGGTTCGAAGTCATGACCGCGGGCACAGCGGACAAGGTGGCCTTGTATTGGTATGCTGAGCCGTCTATTTTAACACACAGGAGCTGGTGTGGTGATTATATACACACGCACGCATGCACACGAACTGCATGCACGCAACACTCACACATACACTCGCAGCCACGCACGCACGCAACACTCACACGCACACACGCACGCATGCATGCACACACCACACGACCAACACACACGCTCACGCCCAAGTGCTCAACCTACACATGCATGCGCACACATCAGGCCCTGACAGACACATACACAACCAGGTGGTTCCCGCGCACGGGTTGGAGTCTTGTCGCCCTTGCGTAAATTTGTGTTTATCTTACTTTTTTCCTATGCGAACTCACAGGGGGGACCCACAAGGAACATGGTCAATTTAACCAGTCAACATAGTGCCACGCAGACTATTTGCCTGGTCAATGGAGTGCAATCCGATGTTGAACGGTGAGCAAGTGACCATATAATCACCGCAAAACGTATATAGTGACTGTAATGAGCGTATTGTGAAGTCCGGTGACCGTATTACGCTTTTCGCTTGAAATACACTAACCGCCAGTGTATTTATCTCTTCTCTTGCTCTCTCTGTGGAGCCGAGTAGGCCAACATGCTAGTGCCTAAATTGGCGCACGCCACCCCATTATTGTTGTACTGGTTTCGTAAGAGCGAACAAGCATTCACGTCTACCGTACAAACTGTAGATATGAGTTACAAATGCTATGAAGATGAATACAAATATTTGAATCCACTTTATGCCCAATTTCTCTCTGTAGGCCCTCCAAAAGTACATCTCTACACGTTCTCGCATGTTACATGTAACAACTATGCAATACAACACTACTACTACACTCTAACATAATAAATCATATGTGTTTTCAGTTTTACTAGATCTCATATTGTTACTTAATTATTCAATTTGCATACATTAAAATTGCCTTTGAAATGTATGGCTAATATCATCTACCGCGCGGGAAAATCCCGCCCTTGCCTGTTTAATCGGGTTTGTATCGATGGATCATGCGAAACAGCAAAACTATAGTAGTACTACAGTACAAGTATCAGTTCACTGGGCCACCGTGTCGTGCACTCCTCCATCGTAAGAGTGGAGCGCTTGCTTTCATAAATGTTCTAGTCCCTTTCGCCGACATGTGGGACATCAAGCAACTGGATCCACGTGCCATACCAAAATAACAGTGCAGAGCAGCAGGGGTGAAGCACCCCGGTCATGGCACCGGTGTAGTAATGAGCAATGAAGCATCAAATCACAAAGCTGCACCTTTCCCGCAGTTAAGTTGGAGGGACAAAGTGATGCTAAAAACAAGAAGTTGGAGGGACGAAGCAACCATCATTTCACTCATTGCTGAATCCGCTTCTCCCTCATCTTCTTCAAGTTAACCACGTGTTGCTTCTGTCGTTGTTCTGCCTCATGTGGGACGCGGATCGGCCTGGTAAATCACTGACACGTGGGACCGCATGTTAGCAAACCGCCAGGCCAACGTCCTCTAAAAATAAGAAACCTCCCCTGCCTTCCTCGCGGCAAAATCACCTCCTTTTTTCTAATATTAATATAATTTTTTAGATCAATATAATCGAGATTTGTATAGATAGCACACAGGAGCAAAACCAAGTGGTACGGTTAAGGGCATCCACAATGTGTAGCCAAATGTGAAAATAGCTTTTGGCATCGATGGGAACCATTGTGGAGGGTGCTGCCAAAGCCAAAAAGAGAGAACCGAAGCTCCCTAATTGATTGATTGAAGGAATAGAAAAATGCAACCTCTCTCCTCTTTCTCCCGTGCTTGGACGCATGTACAGTATAGAGGACAGAGTCTACTCCCCTGTCCCTTCTATCACAAATCACAAAGCAGTGAGGCATCAAATCACAAAGCACGGATGAAGCAACCATCATTTCACTCTTCGCTGACTCCGCTTCTCCATCATCTTCTTCGAGAAACCACCTTACCGCACTAAGCTGGACGGACAACGCTATTGTGTAGTAGTAGTAGTAGTACATTTACGCCTCCTTTGGTTCAACGGACTTCCTAGATGCAAAGAAGGTAGTTGTCTCGGCTTGTAGGCGGCACTTGCGAACGACTTATCGTGGTCTCCCTCAGTGGTGTGCTCCATCGAACGCACTTCGCCAAAGCCACAACGTTCGAGATATCGTCGACGTCACCGCAATGGGGAAGGAAGTCAAATAGTTACTACCTCCATTTTTTTGTATACAAGGCCGTATCAAAATTACAATTTGTAGAAGGCCACTAACACTAATCAAGGCAAAATTGATGGGGTTTGCCTCGTACTAGCAACCAAGGACATTAATATACCCTTGCATGCATGCGGAAGTGAGAAGGTTGGTTTGCATGGTGCTGCATTAATCAAGCAATGAGGAGTGAGATGGTTAGCTCTTTGGGCATTGGAGAAAAAAATATGCATTAATTGACACGTCAAACGAGGATTTGTATCAATCAATCCTGCGAAGGAAAACCCCGCCTTTCTTTTTTAACACAAGTAGTACTACGTACTTGTATCCTGTTTGGGTCTAGGCCTTGCATTGCCATACTTTGCCACACATTTTTGCCAAGCTTGCCTAAAGTTTTTCAAAATGAAAAGGAGGTACACTTGCGCACGGCTGTCGTGGTCACACCGCACCCTCACACATTCGCTCCTGCACGTCGCAAACCCAACAAAGGGAACGCACCCTCACTGACACGTGCTACCGCATGTGATCAAACCAAACTCAGCCATCCTACCGTCGACACAAAATTTTCGTTCATACAGTATGTTTATCCAACTGCATGTTGGGGAAGATACGTGCGGCCCAGGCGGTGGTCTGTTGGGGAAGAAGAAGAGGTGAGGAAGAAGGGTTAGGAGACGTAGGATATTCATCCAACCGCCTGAAATGGCCGACTGACCCAAATGATGAAAGTCAGGCGACTTGCATAAATATATGTTTTTACACAGCAAAAGATCCCTAAAAAACAACAACATAAAGAAAAACTATCACTGCTCGTGGAACGAGACGGCCTCATCGTCTTTGGCTGCCAGCGCGAACCAGCCGTAGCTGTCGACATGTGTCTACGCACCGTGGTTGTCCTCGGCCTCCAGCTACTCGGTCACGCGGAGCGTGCGGGCGCTCTGCACGGACGCGAGCACCGCCTGGTTCACGTCCACGACGTTCGGTTCCGCCTGCAGGAGGGCCTCGATGGCAGCGGTATCCGCATCGAGTTGAGCCTCTGCCACCCAGTTCAAGTCCAGGACGTCCGGTTCTGCCTGCAGGAGGGCCTCGATGGCAGCAGCATCCGTGCGCTCCGCGTCAAGTTGAGCCTCCGCCGCCCGATTCACGTCCACGACATCCGGTTCCGCCTGCAGGAGGGCCTCGATGGCAGCGGCATCCGCGCGCTCCGCGTCAAGTTGAGCCTCCGCCGCCCGATTCACGTCCACGACATCCGGTTCCGCCTGCAGGAGGGCCTCGATGGCAGCGGCATCCGCGCGCTCCGCGTCGAGTTGAGCCTCCACCTCCCGGTCCTCCTTTAGGATCGCCAGGTTGAACCGCTGGTCCGCCTGCACCATGGGGGGCTCGGACGCCGGCACGAAGTCGACGTCCATCGTCTCATATGCATCGGGGGCCTTCTGCGCCGCGACCTCTGCCATGAACATTGGATCGGCTTCCTCCTCCTCAGAGCTTGGCTCCAGAGAACTCGGGGATTGGCCCGCCGCAAAGCGAGCTTGGGAACGGAGGTCTGTGGCGCCAACCACCACCGTGATTTCTGCGCGGCACTCCGGTGTCAGCATCTTGTAGTACGTGATCTTGCAGCGTACCATGGCTTTCTGGCGAACTAGGGGACGGCTGATGCGGGCTAGGGGATCGAAAGGTGGGGGAATGGGCTGGAGAGGAGTTGTTGTTTTGGGGCAGTGGTGACCGGCCGGCAAGTAGCTGGCGTAGGCCGAGCAGCGAAGGTTCTGGCATGAATAGTGGTTCCAGTGATGACCGGTCAATCGGTTTTGACTGTGCGGAGTTTGCAAAGCTGGACGGCTGGAGCCTGGAGAGTTGTGGGGTGGGATGGGACCAAAGTTTTGGAGTTTCACATGGCAGACGTCCGGACATCCCCTCCGTTCCTGTCGACGACGAGGCAGTGACTTCGTAAATCTCAAGATGACTAGCAAGATGCCCGTGCATTGCACGGAACATTGTGATTGACCCATGCAGGAGTAATCCCATGCGTAAAAACTAATGATATCTCAAGAATTTCATCGAAAAAAAGGTATCTCAAGAATTTCATTGAAAAATGATATGTCGAGAAAGATGAGAGATAAGGTGAGGAGGAGTGTGGTGCGGTGGTGATTGGTGGTCGGACTTAGCGGAGGCATGGGGATGGACGACGCCGGCAGCGGCCACCATGCCAAATTGTTCCAGAGGCTTCCTTTTTTAATTACTCAACAATGAAGTTGTGGGAGATAAGGATGAGCGAGAGAGGTGCGGGTATCTTTTTGCAAAATTGCCATAGTTTGCTTTCTATCCGTCAGATATAGATCGAACGGTCTATATTGCAAGATGGCAGGCACACCATCATCACCGAGAGTAGAGATAAGAGTAGAGATATATTATAGATATGACGGTTCAGTGTCTAGAAGGTGCTCATAGGGGTAGCGTGTGCGTGTGTGCGCTCAAAGGGGTGAGTGTATTCGCGCATGTATGAGCGCTTGCGTCTGTACTGTGTTCAAAAAAAGGAGTACTCGAAGTATGCAAGTTCATAAGGAATGGATGGTGTACATCACTCTTGTCGCGTTCGCGTTGTACCCCGGCACGGTGGACCCTGCACGTCGCTCACCGAATGGAATGTGGTTCGTCTTGCGTTTTCGCTCGCTTGTGGGACCGTAGTTGAGAGCAAACCGATGTCCGTCGCCCTCCCCCGCCCGCGTCATTTACGGATACTACTAGACTAGAAGAGAGAGAGGTCGGCCGAGTGTTAATGAGGCCATACTGATGCTCGAATTTGGTCGGGAAAACAGAGAAACCGACATGTGGGGCACACCTGTCGAGATGATGTGGCGCAGACTAGTCCAATGGAGGAGCTGGCCCACGACCTCCTCGCCACCGGCAACCGTTCATGTGGGTCGTGGGGGCCAGCAATGTGGCGCAGCTCCCGCACCGCCTCTGGGCACGGCGACCGCGGTGAGCGACACGCTCATCGCCGCTGGACATGCTTAGCTTCAGGGTGCCGAGGGTGGTGCTGCCGCTGTGGCACGACCAGCAGATCAACACCCGGCTCATCGAGGATGCACGGGGCGCCGAAGTGCGCGCCCGCCGCGACGCGTCCGTGGAGTGTTCTAGTGAAACCAACTGCATCCCCAGGACCTGAGACCATGTCGGGTCGTCTTTCAATGACATGTGGAATCGCATGTGAGCAAAGGGCATGTCCAACATTGCCACGCCCGCAGCTGACTACCCTGGCACACAAAAAACCCTTGTCCCTTGCGCCGTCGCGCGCGTGCGTTCCCAGCCGGCGCCAGCTGCCCGCATTCATGTCGTCCGTCTGTATGCTGTCATTAAGCAGGCTCGCTGCCCGAGGAACCAAGTCCGGTGACTTATTGACGCACCCGGATGCTTGGCCTCACCGGAATGCGCTACTTAAAGTGGCAACACCCAGCTAAACTCCACACCATAGCGCATCCTCCTACCTGGCACCACATCCACCATGACGTCGAGCGGGAATGCTCTGCGGGAGAGCTTGTCTTTGGGGATGAAGCTCGAGGTCGCCGCCCTCACTCAACTTGCCACTCGCAACGCAATACCGGCGTAGCCGGACGCGGACGCGACCGCATAAGCGGTGGCTACGCTGGCGGCCGATGACGGGAGCACCGCCAGCCACGCATCCTACTTGCTGCCGTCCAACGTTCGGTGGCGCATGTGGCAGGTGAAGCGACAGACCGTCCACGTCCATCATCATCGACCTCACGTCCACCGGTACCGCCGAGCTCGAGGACTCCTCAGAGGATGAACTTTCACAATAATAGTAATATATATTGTATTAAAATATATTGAATGATGATTCGTTTTTGTGTGTATAAACTTGGTCTAAGTTTAGAAGATTTGACCCGAGACAAAGCTAACATGCGAAGTAAATAAACACATAGGTATACATACAAAATTTATCTTAGGCACTCCAATAGTATGTCCACTACACATTCACGCCTCTCACATCTTTCTCTCGCTCTGTCTGTCAAACCAACTAAGCCTTGTCCTAAAAAATAAAGTCCTAAAAAAACCAACTAAGCCAACCTCCCAGCATATCGCGCGGGAAAAGACCCGGCCGCGCCGTTTTAGTCGGGATTACCAGATTACTAGTAGTAGTATTGATGGATCACGCGAAGCCCCAAGTTTAAAAGGAAAAAGGCGGTACACTCACAGCACGCCTGTCACGGTCGCATTGCACCCCTCACACGATCGGTCCTGCACACGGCTCACACAAACGGAACTTGCTTCGGCTTGCCTCTTCACTGACACGTGGGACCACATTTGGAGAAACCGACCATGCGCCAAACTCCCCCACCCACCGCGTGAAAATTCCCCCCAAAAATTTCCCCCAAATCCCAAATTCAACCGCCCTTCGGCCAACTAGCCAATAATATTCCCCAAACCCCCTCCCCTCCGCACCCCTCCACTCCATTCGTTTTGCCAAAGCCGCCCTCCCCGCTGCACCGATACGTCGGCGCCGCGGTTCGTCGAGGGGACGCACGGCGATCCTCTCGCTCCCACAGTACGCTCCCATAGACTGTCATCCTCCAGCCGCGCCGCCACCGCAGGCGACATTCTTGTGGAGACGCACGGTGGTCACCTTCTCCCACGGTACGCGCATTCTAGACTGAGGCCCCATGCACGTCGAAGTAGCGTGGAATGTTAGCTGATAGACGCTGTTAATCTCACTATTTGCCGAAATAGTTTACAGTCAATATGTTCTGCTTAAGAAGCTTCCTTGCCCTATTCTGCACTCAATCTGCTTTGCTGAGATGGCATGCCACGCCCGATTAGTTGCTAAAATATCCTGCCATATATTTATTGTGAAGTAGATTGCCATGGTCTAGTAGCCAATCTGTTAGGTGAAATAGCTCGACACCATTTTATACTCGATCTTTGTTGCTGAGATGGCCTTCGATGGCTATGTGCTCGGCCTCATTGACTGCTAAAATAGCCTGCCATAATTTAGCACTCAAACCTGTTTGCTGAATTAGCTTTACATATATTTTCTTACTTAGATCTGCTTGTCCAAATATCTTTCCATAGCTTTAGACATCGACCTAGGTATTTTTTCTGGACTTTATGAAAAAGCATATATGTTATTCCTGTAATATCTAGTAGAAGAACTAATTTGTATGTCTAACAGATGGACAGGACTTGGATAACTTCTGCTCAAAGATTCTCCGCTGCATATGTCGAGGGGGTTGAAAACTTCATGAACTTTATTAGAGCTAAGTACGGTGGTCCGAAATCAGATGTGCTCTGCCCGTGTAGCAGTTGTATGATTTCAGTTACAAGACCCCAGTCAACTGTGCAAAATCATCTACACTTGTATGGGATGTCAGTCACATATACTAGGTGGGTTCATCATGGTGAAGCTATGAACGTCAATGTTATTGACTATGTGGAAGCATCAGATCACCATCTTGACCTGCCTAATGCTTAGGTGGAAGAGGAGGAGGAGGAGGTGGCGGCGGCGGAGCCAGTGAGTTTGAGCAACATTGAAACAATGCTACGAAATGCTCGCGCATTTCATGAACTTTCACCTGCAGAAGAAAAACGGTGGGCCCGCATGTTGGAACAATGCAACGTGGCAGTCACCCCAGGAAATAAGCTGTCAGTATTCTCAGCTATGGTCACCTTTCTTCAGGTGAAGACATCTGAGCAGATGACCAACAAATCATTCGATGCGATGTTGGCTGCTTTCCGCAAATCTTTCCCAGATGCGTCTGAGCTGCCACACACCTACAGTAAAATGAAGAATTTCCTTCATGCAGTTGGAATTGGATATAATATGATCCATGTTTGTAAGAATAATTGTGTTCTGTTCTGGAAGGATTATGCCAACTTAAGTGAATGCTCAAAATGCAAATCATCAAGATGGAAAGATGGCGATGCTGTGAAGAGGATTCCTCATAATGTTCTGAGACATTTTCTAATTATACCAAGATTGCTGAGGTTGTTTCATGATGCTGAAACAATAGAGGATGTACTGTGGCATTCTAGGAACCTGGAGTACAGAGATCAGAATGTAATGAGCCATCCATCTCATGGTAGTGACTAGAAAAGCTTCAATCAGAAACACAAAAAGTTTGTTGCTGACCCGAGAAACATTAGACTTGGCTTAGCTACAGATGGATTTAACCCATTTGGCCACCAGAGCGCCACATATAGCATGTGGCTAGTGCTTGTTATCCCTTACAACATGCCACCAAATGTCTGCACCAAAGAATCAAACTACATGATGGCCTTGCTCATCCCAAGTCCAAAAAGACTTGGAAAGGATTTTCATTTATTCATGGAGCCTCTTGTGGAGGAACTTCAACAGCTATGGAGGGGTGTTCTCACTCGAGACCTATATAGCAGCCCACCAGCTGAATTTCTTTTGCGTGCTGTTATAATTTGGTGCATCCATGGTTATCCGGCTTTGGGCACTATGTCAGGGCGAACAACACATGGTTACAATGCATGTGTTCGCTGTGACAAGAATCCACTGTCATATGCAATACTTAGCAAGATCTGTTACATTGGACAATGCCGTTTCCTTGCCAAGGACAAGCCATGTCTTACAAAATACCGAAGACATGTGTTCAATGCAAAGCATGAAAACCGTGATGCGCCAAAGAGGCTCACCGGCAATGAGTTGCAAGATGAATTAGAGAAGGTCAGGCATATTACACCAGGAAACCATCCTGATAATGGTAGCGGGAAAAGGAAGCGTGGCAAGGCAGAAGAGAGATTATTGTTTACCCGCAGGTCCACTTTGTGGGACTTGGAGTATTGGAAAGATTTGGATCTACGGCATAATCTTGATGTGATGCACATCGAGAAAAATATATGTGACAGCATTATCGGCACACTTCTTAATATTGAAGGCAAGACGAAAGATACCTTAAAATCTAGGATTGATTTGACACACCTGGGTATCAGAACCGATTTGCAGGTGAAGGCTGATGGTGCATCACGGGATATGGCACCAGCTGTGTACGTCTTGGACAAGGTAAAAGGAAAAGAATTCTGCAAGATCCTGTCACGTGTGAGATTCCCACATGGATTTGATTCCAACCCTGAAAGGAGAGTCAGTGCAGATGGAAACAAGGTACAAGGGTTGAAAACTCATGACTGCCACGTCCTACTTCAAAGGGTTTTACCTGTTATCCTTAGAGGATTGGGCCGCCCTGACTTATACAGAGCAGTTGCAGAGTTGGGACAATTCTTCAGGGAACTCTGTAGTAGAAATATCAGGATAGATGCTTTGAAGCGTCTTAGAGACAAGATATCAACTATCCTATGCAACCTTGAGAAGATATATCCTCCAGCCTTCTTTGATGTGATGGTGCATTTGGCTGTTCATCTACCTGATGAGGCACTACTTAGATGTCCAGTACAGTATGGCTGGATGTACCCTATTGAAAGGCAGCTAGGCACTTTCAAGGGCTATGTTAGGAACAGAGCTAGACCTGAGGGTTCCATTGCAGAGACCTACATTGCTACAGAAGCATTGACATTCTGCTCAAAATACATTGAAACAGCTGATCAGCTTAGCAAAAAGGCAGCTTAGCAAAAAGGTGGGTGAAGACAATCCCGAGCTCAATGTTTTTGATTGTTCTATTCGAGTTACAGGGAAGAGTCGACAAGATGACAAACCTAAAGATTTGGATAAAATGGTTTGGTTTGTGTTGAATAACTGTCCTGAGATTCTACCTTATATCGAGTAAGTGCTAAGTACTGCAGCTTGTACATCATAATCTACTAAACTTGCAGCACATTCTTATATATTTAGATGTTTGACGTGATCACTATGTTATGCAGCATCTACAAAAAGGAGTTACTGGCACAAAATCCAAGAAACATTGACAAACTGGTTATGGCAGGATTTGCGAAATGGTTCAAGAGCCGTGTAAGCTTTTGAATTGCACTGTCAGTTTTTTTAATATATTGAGTACATAAGATGATCAGCTTGTCTATTTTCTAACCATAGGTTCAGAAGATGCGGGAGGATGGGCAGGCAGTTAATGATGCCCTTTACGCACTAGCAATGGGTCCTGATACTCGGGTAAGACATTATGAATCTTGCGTTCTTGGAGATGTGCGCTACAACACCCTTGCACGCGACGAAGGCAGGAAGACACAAAACAGTGCCGTCATGAGCACATATACGTATGGTGATGACACAACTGAAATGTATGCTAACATAACAGACATTGTTTAGTTGCAGTATATCTCCAGTTTCAAGGTTCATCGATGTCTGGTTCTGTTCTGCTGTCGTTGGTACAACCTGTTGATTCTCGATATATAAATAGTTGATTCTCGAGGCGGACTTGTGTTTCTGACTGATTCTTGCTTCTGACACAACTGTTGCCGCTCTGGTTCTTGGGATGCACTGCCAAATGCTGTCAATTCATAGTGTAATATCTTACACTAATGCCGTACTGAGGGAGGTTGGATGGCTTATGCTGGAAGCCATCAAGAGTATCTTGCTGAGGGAGACTGGATATCATGATTCAGAAGCTTCCCCCCTTAAAGGCTTGCTAGGGAAGAATCGACACCTTGCACGGGAAGTCATCTATGTATTGTTCTGAGGAAGATAGAGGAACCTTGCAGTGGAAGCTTCTCAGGTAGCTTGTGAGGAAAGACTGGGTTGCTTACAGCAGAAGCTTCTCATTGTGATATGCGGACTGAATGCCACGTATAGATACCACCTTAATATTTCTGCTGTTGATTACTTGTATGAAACGGGGTTTGCTGGACTATCCTCTTTTCTGAGTATTGAATACATAGCACATTCTTGCTTTCTTCCAAGTATATCATGTTTCAGAATCAGCCTCAAAGAAGAATCAAACCTAGCATATGAATCATACCTTTGACTGAGACTGTATTGTTGATCTTGCACACAGCTTATCTTCTTGCTGATTTGATCATCACTGCTATGAAGAGTGCACAATAAGGGAGACTTGATTATCCGTACTATTGTGAGGAGTGCACGCTAATGCAAATTTGATTATCAGCATCAAGATTAGATATTCCCCATTTCACTGCAGTCGGCTGAGAATTCCATTCTGTTTAGCTGAGTTTCCAAATACTTGAATTCCTTGCTGATTCTTTGGGTCCAGTGTCGGTTGACGAGCAACTTTAATAAGGGGAAAATATGTAACACCGAAGGCCCAAAGAAAGAAGCAAAAGAAACAACAAAAACAAAAGCACACAAGCATACTAATAATATAAATAATTAAGCAACATCACATTTTACTGCTACTCACAACAATAATATGCATGCACACCTAAGCACACAAATCTCGTGGAAACTCTGGTACTATGGTCTAACATGCTGTGGCAGTGTGCATGAAAGTGAATCTGCGTTTGGAAGGAGTTGGCATAACCAAGGCTACACCAAGCGCTGGCTGATCACCGGTTGCATCTGGACAGATACACAGGTGAGGACGGACTTGGTGATCATGGGGTGGAACACGGAGGTCACGACCACATCATCATCAAGCGTACGAAAGTTAACCGTACACGTCCAAAGAATGGGATGACACGGTAGGATAGAGGTGGAAAAGCAAGGCATGCTGGCATTGCCCTTTTCTGATCACAAAGATCAGTAAGGGTTGCCAAAGGAACGAGATGAAGGGCACGGTCTGGGATAGAGACAAGTCTATCACCGAAACGATAAGGGTCGATGGCGGAAAAAAATATCGATGCGATACCTGAGCATAACTCCTGCAAATGGTGTCTGGAACACTAGGTACCATGGCATCACTCCGTTGGGACAGAGATGATGCCAAACACCGAAGAGCAGGTATGCAAAGAGGGATGGTGCAGGTAGTGGATCAAAACCGATACCACCTTCACTCACAAGATCACTACAAGCAACAAGATAGTAATCTATATGCATGCTATGCGACAAAAAAATGCAGCAATCAAATGCAACGAACCAACCAGACTCTATACTACCGCATTCTAACGCTCGCGTGGGCTAGGGCGTCCTACAGCCAAACCTGCTATGATACCAAGCCTTGTGGCACCCCGGCTCAGAGAAACCGGAACGCCCCGTATTCCAGCCCAGAGATCGAGGAGAAGTCTTCTGGAATACGGCACTGCTTAGCAAAAAACAAATCAGCTCTTTATTCAATCTATATGGACACAAGGGATTACATCGGCACGGCGACACTACGCCTACCACGGTTGCTCCATGCAAGCAGCAGAACAACACGAAGCAGTGGAATAACTACTGGCAGCAAAACAGCGATGACAGTGATGAACTCCACTCCAAAGGGACTATGGCTGGAACGCTTATCCTAGCTCACAAACAAGGAATCCATGGCAAACAAGCAATCAAATCCGGCATGACCTGCAAACTGGCATGACACGCCAGGTCAGTACATTGAATGTACTTGCAAGCTCACAGCAACCAAAGCAATCAAGACAAACAATAGCATGGCAATTACAGGTTACTTAGCAATGATGAACACGATACTATCAGAACAACATGGCATGTACAACATGATACAGCTAGAACAATACGAGCAGGGCATGAACATATGAACATGATGATACTAACATGCAACATGATGAAGCTATCATGCACCAACTTACTCTGCTCGGGTTACCTCGTAACCATTACATGCACAAGCTTACCATCATGGACATCACACGATCATCTTAGGATCCAATCAAGCTTGGTATTAACAATACCGTAGTAATCATTACATGACCACAAGGAGCTTGACCTTTACCCGTGATTCTCGCATAACACCACAAATATCCAACAACTCGGTATCCTCGATACCACGGTGATCCTCTCACGATCACATAAAGATCAACCAACTTCGGTATCCACGCTACCATTGTGATCCTCTCAAGATCACATAAAAATCAATCAACTTCTCTCATCATCGAACCGGGGTTGTTATTAATCAAGTTATTATTATTACCGTTGACCCATAGTGTGACCGACTATGAACTGGGCCCATATCCGCGGGCGCGGCTATCGATAGATTAAATACACACTCTGCAGAGGTTAGTACACTGTACCCACACCACGGAACCCATGGCCTCGCACTCCCATTCGGGTGGACCAACGGCATTCCGACAAAACCGATCTATTGCCATCACACTCTCCCAGCCACTCCGACAAACTCACCTTTGGGCTAAGTCCTGGGTGGCCCCGATGTCAACTCGTGACATCCGCCACCTACGTGGCCGGCCACCACCGTGGCAAAACATAAACGGTCCCAAACGGGGACATGAGCTCAAAACCAAGCACGGGCACACAAGGTTTATGCCGTCCTACCCGGCCAAGGTAGCACCCGCGCATAACCTTCCCTCGTTGGAGGCATCGGCGAGAGGCATGACAATAGACCCAGTTAGAACCCCCCATAAGGCAAGTGTGGTTGCACTAGTCAGCTCGATTTGGTGGCACCATGACTCAGCCAACAGTTGTTCAAGTTCATTATTATCAGGTTAAACATGAATGCAATAAGCTGAGCCAAAATAACATGATGCAACTATAATGCATGATATCAACAGAAGCATGGGGGTGCAAACATAATCATCAAGCATATCAACCACAATAAATCATATATCCGAATGAACAGGACATACTGACGAGCATGAATATCACAAGTATAGCAATACTCATAGCATAACATGACCATTAGCAACGGAAATAACTACCATGCAAGAACATAACGGTAATACTACCAAGTAATCATATAACCAGCTAGATGCAAAGAAAACATGCATAGCAACGGTACTGATAACAGACGACAAGCATGCAACAGATGAGCATCGGTACCACCAGCATGTACTACTACTACCAAGCATAGCAATATGAAAGTAATACTAGCAAGAAGTACAAGATAACAAGATACAGAAGAGCATCGCACGAAGGTGAACACAGATCCATAAGTATTACCGAAACAACGATAGCAGTAGCAGACAAACAAGCATTTATTAAAGGTTCAAGTAGAAAACCATGGCTACTGCATGACTATCATGCAAGTGGTTGTCGTGGCTTGCCTGGGGATGAAGAATACACCGGGGAGAAGTGCGGAAAGATCGCGGAAGGAATTGCCGGAAAAGTTTCTCCCTTGGAGGGGCTGATTAGGGGCAAGGGCAAAAAGGTCATTTCTGTTATGTCAAACCATAGTGAAAATGATAGGAACATAATGGGCTCGACGAGACGAAGATGTGGGCATTGGAATCACCTCAATCGGAGTTACGAGCAAAAAGTTAGGAGGGGTTTTCTGCCAGGGACCTATCTGTAATTGAAATATTTACGGACTGGGTCAAAATAGAAAAACTGAAAGCGCATTCAAGGAACTACGCTTTTGGGACAGTGAAAACGTATTCCTGGCCGAAACCGCAGAACTTTACGCTTTCACTGAAACAAAAGCGTAAAAGCGAAAATGCGCTTCCACTTATCCTAGTCAGCAGAGGCGGGCCCGGGCTCTGTCTAGCTGCTAGGCAGGGCCCACCGCTGACATCTCTTCCTCCCGCTCCTCCTTCTTCTTCCCCCGATGCAGATGCAGAGCAGAGGGATGGGTTGCCGGCGCCGGCGCTCGCCCGAGCTGCTCAAGCCATCTCCGGCGACGCTCCGGACACCGAAGTGACCAGGAGAGCGAGCCGCACCCATCCAAGGGCTGCACGCACGCCGGGGAGCACAGGAGCAGGTGAAGCCATAGCCACGGCAGACGGCGGCATAGGGAGAAGTTGGAGGCGGGGCTATGGTGGAGGAAAGGGAGAGGCAGGGCTCGGGAAGGCTTCACCGGGGTTGAGGTACTCGTCTGGTGATCGAAGAACGGAGGGAGGGGGCTCGCCTTGCTCGGATTTGAGCAGAGGCCGGTGGTGAGGCTTCGGCCATGGGAGGGGCAGGAGAGCTTCTCGAGCTCGGGAAGAGGCTGGGCGGGGTTCTGGAGTGAGAGGAGGTCAGTGGTGTGCTCGGAATGGCTCGGGGAGGGCCATTTATAGGTGGGGCTAGGATGGCCGAGCCGGATGCCGCCGCTCGGGTCCGACCGAGCTCTGGCGACGCTCAGCGATCACGGGAGGGCGCGGGAACACGACGAAACATCGATGTAGAGGTCACGGAGTAGAGGAGTCCAAGGGGGCACGGGGAGGAAAGAGCCAGAGGAGGAAGACGACGGCCAGCTACAGCGCGTCCGTGGGCGCCCGGCGACGAGCGCCAGCGAGCGAGCTGCCGGAGGGGGAGAGGGGTCCAGGGGGACGGAGGAGGCACGGGGAAGCTGTTGGACATGGCTGGGTGCGTGAACGCGGCGAGCAGAGGAGGGGCCCGAGCAAGAAAACAACCAGCTCGCGTCCATGGCATGCCACAGTGGCGGTCACCACGTGAACTGGCGAGTAGAGGATGCAATGGGCTAGCAAATGCTGTCTAGGGTGGAGTCCCTCCAGGGTAGGTTACAACTGAGTTTAAATCTCGATTAAAAACGTTGTGGTTAGATGGGAAGTGACCTCTGAAGTTTGCTGTTGCAAAATGTTGCATGAAACTGTGATCAACAGGGATAGCTAAGTGATGAAATATCATGTCTCAGAGGTTTAGGGTAGGAGGGACAAGAGTCCTGTGAATTTTGAAGCGATTAGGACAAGTATTTAATACACTTGCTTTGCAACTGCAAAATCTGGTCCAGAAGCAAAAATAGGAAGTAGCACTCACTAGGAGTGATGCCTTGGGCTGAAAATGGGCATGGAATGATGATTTGGTCATATGAGAGTGCCATAAAAATTTCATGCCATTTGGCCAAGCCAAAATGGTACTTCCTTCATACAACACCTTTCTGGACAGAATCTTGGGAAAAATATTGAGGGAAAAAGGCTAGGTGAAATGATCCCAAATCTTTTGGAGATAAGTTATATGGGTAGGAGAGGCTTTGGAAAATTTTCAGCCATAATGGAGCAAGATAAAATATACTTGCTTCACTAACTGAAAATTTGGACAGAAACAAAGAATTGATGGTGTGCTCACATGGATAAATAAAATGAGCTCAAATCTTGAGGAGAGTGATGATTTGATTATATGAAAGACCATGCAAAATTTCAACTCATTTGGATCACCCTAGCTAGTACTTCCTTCACACAGGCTTCCCTCAGACAAGAACTTTGAAAAATTGCTCAGGAAGGTTCACTAGGCAAATTAAGTTGAATTTTGACATGAGGCAATGATATGGATAGGAAAAGGTGTCCAAAAAGTTTGGAGACAAATGGGCAAAGATAAATATTCACTGGAAAGTATCCCGACTATTGTCACTCCCGGGTTTACGGATCATAACACGTAATAGGTGAATATGACTTGCAAGATCGGATCTAGAACATAGATATAATGGTGAAAACATAAACGGTTCAGATCTAAAATCATGGCACCCGGGCCCAAAGTGACAAGCATTAAGCATGGCAAAGTCATAACAACATCAATCTCAGAACATAGTGGATACTAGGGATCAAGCCCTAACAAAACTAACTCGATTACATGATGAATCTCATCCAACTCCTCACCGACAAGCGAGCCTACGAAGGAATTACTCACTCCCGGTGGGGAGCGTCATGGAATTGGCGATGGAGAAGGGTTGGTGATGACGAAGACCGAAGATCCCCCTCTCCAGAGCCCCAAACGGGCTCCAGATCTGGCCTCCTGATGAAGAACAGGAGGTGGCGGTGGCTTCGTATCGTAAAACGCGATAATTCTTTCTCCCTGATATTTTCTCCAAATATAGGTATTTAAGGAGTCGGAATCAGGGTCTGCGGGGCCACCAGGTGGGCACAACCCACCTGGGCACTCCTGGAGGGGGGCGCGCCCTGGTGGGTTGTGCTCACCCAGGGGCCCCCCTCCGGTGGTTCTTGGCTCCAGTATTTTTCTTTTATTGCACAAAAATTCTCCAAAAAGTTTCGTTCCATTCTGAGAACTTTTATTTCTGCACAAAAACAACACCATGGTAGTTCTGCTAAAAACAGCGTCAGTCCGGGTTAGTTTCATTCAAATCATGCAAATTAGAGTCCAAAACAAGAGCAAAAGCATTAGAAAAAGTACATACAACGGAGACGTATCAACAGGACACTTGTATCCTAGGCCTCTTATATAATGAGAGGGTAGACACACGATGCCAACATAATAGCACAGGCACGCAGGGGAGTCGGCGATGTGTGTCGGAGCTCGGGCGGCCGGGGTGCGGTATTATAGCGGTGTCATGGGGAGAAGCCCCCGTAGTCAGGCCCCGGGGATGTAGCCATATTGGGTAACCTCGTTAAGCAAATCTCGATGTCATGCTTGTGTGATTGCTTGGTCCTCGGTAGATCGACGATTGACTCAGATTTAATCTAACAAGTGGTATCATGAACAGGGTTTGAAGAGGCCGTGGAAGTTGATCTAGAGGAGCTGCGAAGTTGATCGACATGTGGCTAGGAGATCGAAAGTTACGGCCACGGCGGATAGTGACTGGATTGATCAGGATTGGCGATCATCAAGCGATCTGCATGGATTGTCAGCAAATGAAGGGCAATCGGAAAAGCACGTAGCGGCGTCAGCATGGAACTCGGCAGGATTTCGATCCGACTGGAGGCTCGGGCGGCGTGTACATGGGAGGTAGCTACTTGTGAGCTGTGTTTGAATTTACCCCAAAGAGGAGGGGATGATTCAGTACAGTAGAGATAAGTATTTCCCTCAGTTATGAAACCAAGGTTATCAATCCAGTAGGAGAACCAAGCAACACTATGTAAACAACACCTGCACACAAACAACAAATACTTGCAACCCAATGCGTAAAGGGGTTGTCAATCCCTCAACAGTTACGAGCAAGATTAAATTGTATAGGTTTTGATAGATAGATTAAACAAAAATACAAAATAAAATAAATAAAATACAATTGCAGCAAAGTATTTTTAGGATTTTTATATGATAAAAGATAGACCCGGGGGCCATAATTTTCACTAGAGGCTTCTCTCGAGAAAATAGTATACGGTGGGTAGACAAATTACTATTGAGAAATTGATAGAAAAGCAAATAATTATGACAATATCTAAGGCAATGATCAAACATATAGGCATCACATCCAAGATTAGTAGACCGAAATGATTCTGCATCTACTACTATTACTCCACACATCGACTGCTATCCAGCATGCATCTAGTGTATTATGTTCATGAAAAAAACAGAGTAATGCATTAAGCAAGATGACATGATGTAGACAACATAAACTCACGTATGAATAAACCCCATATTTTTACCCTTGATAGCAACAATACATACGTGACATGTCCCTTTCTGTCACTGGAATTGAGCACCGCAAGATTGAACCCATTACAAAGCACCTCTTCCCATGGCAAGATAAATCAATCTAGTTGGCCAAACAAAACCAATAAATCGGAGAAGAAATACGAAGCTATATTAATCATGCAATAAATCGGAGGGGGAAATCATCAACGATGGCCATCTTCATCATCCCGACGGTCACCATGATGAGGAGGGAGTAGTCCACCCTCGGGGCTAAGGGTTTGTACCAGTAGCTATGTGTTTAATCTCTCTCTCTCTCTCTCTCTCTCTCTCTCTCTCTCTCTCTCTCGTGTTCATAAGATGTCATGATCTTGATGTATCACGGGCTTTGTTAATATAGTTGGATAATATGGTGTTTTCCCCTCTCTTTCTTGTTTTGAATTGAGTTTACCCTTTGAGATTTCGTTCTTATCGGATTGAATACTTTTATGGATTTGAGAACACTTGATGTATGTCTTGCTATGAATACCCGTGGTGACAATGGGGTATCATATTGGTTCACTTGATATATGTTTTGGCACTCAACTCACGGATTCCCGAGTGACATTGGGGTAATCTATGCATAGGGGTTGATGCACGTTCTTATCTTTGTTTCTCCGATAGAAATCTTGGGGCACTCTTTGAGGTTCTTTGTGTTGGGTTGAGTATTATGAATCTGAAATTGTTTGATGCATATCGTATAATCAACTCACGGATACTCGCGGTGACATTGGAGTATCTAGGTGACATTAGAGTTGGTTGATGTGTATCATATTTTGTTATTTTAGTACGAACTCTTGGTTAGATCGATCGGAAAGAATAGCTTGGTGTTATTTTAGTACAAACTCTAGGATAGATTGATCAGAAAGAATAGCTTTGAGGTGGTTTTGTACCCTACAAACAATTTCTTCTTATGTTCTCCGCTAGATAAGAACTTTGGAGTGATTCTTCATCGCACGTTGAGGAATGGTTATATGATCCAATTAGATTAGCATTGTTGAGAGATTGCACTAGCGAAAGTATGGACCCTAGGCCTCATTTTCAAGCATTGCAATACCGTTTGTGCTCCGTTTTATCAATTGCTACCTTGCTGTTTTTTATTGTTCCTATTACAAAAATCAATATCTACTATCCATATTACACTTGTATCACCATGTCTTCGCCGAACTAGTGCACCTATACATTTTACCATTTTATTTGGTGTGTTGGGGACACAAGAGACTCTTTGTTATTTGGTTGCAGGGTTGTTTGAGAGAGACCATCTTCATCCTATGCCTCCCACAGATTGATAAACCTTAGGTCATCCACTTGAGGGAAATTTGCTACTGTCCTACAAAACTCTGCGCTTGGAGGCCCAACACGAGTCTACAAGAACAAGTTGTGTAGTAGACATCAAGCTCTTTTCTGGCGCCGTTGCCGGGGAGGTGAGTGCTTGAAGGTATATCTTTAGATCTTGCAACCGAATCTTTTAGTTTCTTGTTTTATCACTAGTTCATCAAAGAAAACTACAAAAAAATGGAATTGAGGTGGCCTCATATTGTTCGTCTTTATAATGTCTTTCTTGAAAATGATGGAAAGGAAAATTGTGCTCAATTGATAGAAGAAGAATTCAATGAAATGTTTGGCATAAATGATGAGCATGATTTCAATGTTATTAATGTGAATTCTTTGAATATCCATGATGCTATTGATATGCAAAGATACAAGCTTGGGGATGCTATATTTGATGAAGATGGTATTTTTACTTCCCCAAGCTTTGATGAGAAAATTTATTATGATGAAAGAATGCCTACTATTTATGATGATTATATTGATGAAAGTGGGTTTGGAAGAGTGTCAACTCTAGGTATAATGATCCCACTATTTTGGAGGGTGTTGAATCTTATTGTAATAATTATGAAAGTGGATTTGGAGAGGTCATGACTTTATTAGTGATGAATCCACTATTTTGGAAGAGGTTTCAATTGACTATGACAACAAAGTTGTTATCTATGATGATTATGGTGATGACATGTATGCTATAAAGAATAATGATAACCATGAAACTTGTCATCATGATTTTAATTTTCAATCCCATGATAGTTATTTTGTTGAGTTTGCTCCCACTACTATTCATGAGAATAAATTTGCTTATGTGGAGAGTAACAAAATTTCTATGCTTATGTATCATGAAAAGAATGCTTTATGTGATTGCTATATTGTTGAATTCATTCATGATGCTACTAAAAATTATTATGAGAGAGGAACATATGCGTCTACATATCTCAGTAATATCAAGTTTCCTCTCTTTATGTTGAAAGTTTTGAAGTTGCACTTGTTTTGCCTTCCTATGCTAGTTGATTCATGTTCCCATAAACTGTTTGCTCAAAAAATCCCTATGCATAGGACTTAAATGTGCTAGTCATATGCTTCATGATGCTCTCTTTGTGTTTCAATTCTTATCTTTTATATGAGCATCATTGAAATCATCATGCCTAGCTAAAAAGACATTAAAGAAAAGCACTTGTTGGGAGACAACCCAACATTTACCCCTACTATTTTCGTGTATTCACATGGTTGAGCTATTGTATTAATCATGTTTATAGCTTTTGTTTCAATCAAGTGCCAAATAAAGCCCTTGGGATAGTGTGGATGATAGTTGACTTGATACTGTGCAAAAACAGAAACTTTTGCTCTCAATCCAGAAATTTTGAAAATTCACTGGAACGTGATTTTGATCTGAATTTTTTACAGATGATTTATATACAAATTTTCTACATTGTACTAATTTTTCAGAATTTTTGGAGTAGCAGAAGTATGGTCAAAGTTCAGATTACTACAGACTGTTCTGTTTTTGACAGATTCTGTTTTCAATGAATAGTTTGCTTGTTTTCTAGTTTCTATGGCTTATATTGCTCAATATAAATTGTAGAAATAGTAGGGTACAGTAGGAATTGTGTGATAACAATTATGAATCTTGTCTTTGACAGTACCAAAGTGAATGATTTGTCTTTATCATACTAACCCATCTCACGAAGTTCTGTTAAATTTTGTGTGATTGAAGTTTTCAAGTTTTGGGTGAGATATCGATATGAGGAGAATAAAGAGTGACAAGACCCTAAGCTTGGGGATGCCCAAGGCACCCCCAAGGTAATATTCAAGGAAGATCCAAGCAACTAAGCTTGGGGATGCCCCGGAAGGCATCCCCTCTTTCGTCTCCAACATTATCGGTAACCTCACTTGGATCTATATTTTCATTCGTCACATGATATGTGTTTTGCTTGGAGAATCATTTTATTTTATTATTATTTGATTGCTTTTATTTATAATAATTTTTTGCATCTTTTATTTCAATAAAAATGTCAAGTATAGCCTTTGCCATGCTTATTTTGCAAGTCTATATGTGGCTGTTTGAAAACAGAAAGTTGCACGCTAGTGCGTGAATTCTCTAGAAAAGTCAGAATGTGATAAAATGTTGAAATTTTCTGCACAATAAGCTATGCTAAATTTTCTACAGTGTGGTAAATTTTCAGAATTTTTTGAGTTAAATACGTATTTATATTCTTGCATCCTTTACAGACTGTCCTGTTTTGACATATTGTTGTTATGTTTGCATATGTATGCTTGTTTAATGATTCTATTTGAGGATAGGAGTATTGAATATGCAGAGGTATTTAGTATGAAATGTTAAATAATAATTTTAGTGATTTGCTACAGTCTGCGGGGCCATCAGGTGGGCACAACCCACCTGGGCACGCCTGGAGGGGGGCGCGCCCTGGTGGGTTGTGCTCACCCAGGGGCCCCCCTCTGGTGGTTCTTGGCTCTAGTATTTTTCTTTTATTGCAAAAAAATTATCCAAAAAGTTTCGTTCCATTCCGAGAACTTTTATTTCTGCACAAAAACAACACCATGGTAGTTCTGCTGAAAACAACGTCAGTCCGGGTTAGTTTCATTCAAATCATGCAAATTAGAGTCCAAAACAAGAGCAAAAGCATTAGAAAAAGTAGATACGACGGAGACGTATCAATAGGACACTTGCATCCTAGGCCTCTTATATAATGAGAGGGTAGACACACGATGCCAACATAATAGTACAGGCACGCAGGGGAGTCGGGGATGTGTGTTGGAGCCCGGGCGGCCGGGGTGCGGTATTATAGCGGTGTCATGGGGAGAAGCCCCCGTAGTCAGGCCCCGGGGATGTAGCCATATTGGGTAACCTCATTAAGCAAATCTCGATGTCATGCTTGTGTGATTGCTTGGTCCTCGGTAGATCGACAATTGACTCGGATTTAATCTAACAAGTGGTATCATGAACAGGGTTTGAAGAGGCCGTGGAAGTTGATCTAGAGGAGCTGCGAAGTTGATCGACATGTGGCTAGGAGATCGAAAGTTACGGCCACGGCGGATAGTGACTGGATTGATCAGGATTGGCGACATCATCAAGCGATCTGCATGGATTGTCAGCAAATGAAGGGCAATCGGAAAAGCACGTAGCGGCGTCAGCATGGAACTCGGCAGGATTTCGATCCGACTGGAGGCTCGGGCGGTGTGTACATGGGAGGTAGCTACTTGTGAGCTGCGTTTGAATTTCCCCCAAAGAGGAGGGGATGATTCAGTACAGTAGAGATAAGTATTTCCCTCAGTTATGAAACCAAGGTTATCAATCTAGTAGGAGAACCAAGCAACACTATGTAAACAACACCTGCACACAAACAACAAATACTTGCAGCCCAACGCGTAAAGGGGTTGTCAATCCCTCAACAGTTACGAGCAAGATTAAATTGTATAGGTTTTGATAGATAGATTAAACAAAAATACAAAATAAAATAAATAAAATACAATTGCAGCAAGGTATTTTTAGGATTTTTATATGATAAAAGATAGACCCGGGGGCCATAATTTTAACTAGAGGCTTCTCTCGAGAAAATAGTATACGGTGGGTAGACAAATTACTGTTGAGAAATTGATAGAAAAGCAAATAATTATGATAATATCTAAGGCAATGATCAAACATATAGGCATCACATCCAAGATTAGTAGACCGAAATGATTCTGCATCTACTACTATTACTCCACACATCGACCGCTATCCAGCATGCATCTAGTTTATTATATTCATGAAAAAAATGAAGTAATGCATTAAGCAAGATGACATGATGTAGACAAGATAAACTCACGTATGAATAAACCCCATATTTTTACCCTTGATAGCAGCAATACATACGTGACATGTCCCTTTCTGTCACTAGAATTGAGCACCGCAAGATCGAACCCATTACAAAGCACCTCTTCCCATGGCAAGATAAATCAATCTAGTTGGCCAAACAAAACCAATAAATCGGAGAAGAAATACGAAGCTATATTAATCATGCAATAAATCGGAGGGGGAAATCATCAACGGTGGCCATCTTCATCATCCCGGCGGTCACCATGATGAGGAGGGAGTAGTCCACCCTCGGGGCTAAGGGTTTGTACGAGTAGATATGTGTTTAATCTCTCTCTCTCTCTCATGTTCGTAAGATGTCATGATCTTGATGTATCATGGGCTTTGTTAATATAGTTGGATAATATGGTGTTTTCCCCTCTCTTTCTTGTTGTGAATTGAGTTTTCCCTTTGAGATTTCGTTCTTATCGGATTGAATACTTTTATGGATTAAATCTTGATGTATGTCTTGCTATGAATACCCGTGGTGACAATGGGGTATCATATTGGTTCAATTGATATATGTTTTGGCACTCAACTCACGGATTCCCGAGGTGACATTGGGGTAATCTATGCATAGGGGTTGATGCACGTTCTTGTCTTTGTTTCTCCGGTAGAAATCTTGGGGCACTCTTTGAGGTTCTTTGTGTTGGGTTGAGTATTATGAATCTGAAATTGTTTGATGCATATCGTATAATCAACTCACGGATACTCGCGGTGACATTGGAGTATCTAGGTGACATTAGAGTTGGTTGATGTGTATCATATTTTGTTATTTTAGTACGAACTCTTGGTTAGATCGATCGGAAAGAATAGCTTGGTGTTATTTTAGTACAAACTCTAGGATAGATTGATCAGAAAGAATAGCTTTGAGGTGGTTTTGTACTCTACAAACAATTTCTTATTATGTTCTTCGCTAGATAAGAACTTTGGAGTGATTCTTCATCGCACGTTGAGGAATGGTTATATGATCCAATTAGATTAGCGTTGTTGAGAGATTGCACTAGCGAAAGTACGGACCCTAGGCCTCATTTTCAAGCATTGCAATACCGTTTGTGCTCCGTTTTATCAATTGCTATCTTGCTGTTTTTTATTGTTCCTATTACAAAAATCAATATCTACTATCCATATTACATTTGTATCACCATGTCTTTGCCGAACTAGTGCACCTATACAATTTACCATTGTATTTGGTGTGTTGGGGACACAAGAGACTCTTTGTTATTTGGTTGCAGGGTTGTTTGAGAGAGACCATCTTCATCCTACGCCTCCCACAGATAGATAAACCTTAGGTCATCCACTTGAGGGAAATTTGCTACTGTCCTACAAAACTCTGCGCTTGGAGGCCCAACACGAGTCTACAAGAACAAGTTGTGTAGTAGACATCAAGCTCTTTTCTGGCGCCGTTACCGGGGAGGTGAGTGCTTAAAGGTATATCTTTAGATCTTGCAACCGAATCTTTTAGTTTCTTGTTTTATCACTAGTTCGTAAAAGAAAACTACAAAAAAATGGAATTGAGGTGGCCTTATATTGTTCGTCTTTATAATGTCTTTCTTGAAAATGATGGAAAGGAAAATTGTGCTCAATTGATAGAAGAAGAATTCAATAAAATGTTTGGCATAAATGATGAGCATGATTTCAATGTTATTAATGCTAGTCATATGCTTCATGATGCTCTCTTTGTGTTTCAATTCTTATCTTTTATATGAGCATCATTGAAATCATCATGCCTAGCTAAAAAGGCATTAAAGAAAAGCACTTGTTGGGAGACAACCCAACATTTACCCCTACAGTTTTTGTGCGTTCACATGGTTGAGCTATTGTATTAATCATGTTTATAGCTTTTTTTTCAATAAAGTGCCAAATAAAGCCTTTGGGATAGTGTGGATGATAGTTGACTTGATTCTGTGCAAAAACAGAAACTTTTGCGCTCAATCCAGGAATTTTGAAAATTCACTGGAACATGATTTTGATCTGAATTGTTTTACAGATGATTGATATACAAATTGTCTACATTGTACTAATTTTTCAGAATTTTTTGAGTAGTAGAAGTATGGTCAAAGTTCAGATTACTACAGACTGTTCTGTTTTTGACAGATTCTGTTTTCAATGAATAGTTTGCTTGTTTTCTAGTTTCTATGGCTTATATTGCTCAATATAAATTGTAGAAATTATAGGGTACAGTAGGCATTGTGTGAGAACAATTATGAATCTTGTCTTTGACAGTACCAAAGTGAATGATTTGTCTTTATCATACTAACCCATCTCACGAAGTTCTGTTAAATTTTGTGTGATTGAAGTTTTCAAGTTTTGGGTGAGATATCGATATGAGGAGAATAAAGAGTGACAAGACCCTAAGATTGGGGATGCCCAAGGCACCCCCAAGGTAATATTAAAGGAAGATCCAAGCAACTAAGCTTGGGGATGCCCCGGAAGGCATCCCCTCTTTCGTCTCCAACATTATCGGTAACCTCACTTGGATCTATATTTTCATTCATCACATGATATGTGTTTTGCTTGGAGAATCATTTTATTTTATTATGATTTTCTTGCTTTTATTTATAATAATTTTTTGCATCTTTTATTTCAATAAAAATGTCAAGTATAGCCTTTGCCATGCTTATTTTGCAAGTCTATATGTGGCTGTTTGAAAACAGAAAGTTGCACGCTAGTGCGTGAATTCTCTAGAAAAGTCAGAATGTGATAAAATGTTGAAATTTATTGCACAATAAGCTATGATAAATTTTCTACAGTGTGGTAAAGTTTCAGAATTTTTGGAGTTAAATAAGTATTTATATTCTTGCATCCTTTACAGACTGTCCTGTTTTGACATATTGTTGTTATGTTTGCATATGTATGCTTGTTTAATGATTCTATTTGAGGATAGGAGTATTGAATATGCAGAGGTATTTAGTATGAAATGTTAAATAATAATTTTAGTGATTTGCTACAGTAGAGAATGTTAAGTTTTGCATTTATTTATACTAACTTATCTCACGAGTTCTTGTTGAGTTTTGTGTGGATGAAGTTTTTAAGATTTAGGGAAACCGGGATATAAAAGGAATTAAGGATACACAAAAGCTCAAGCTTGGGGATGCACAAGGCATCCCAAGATACTATTCTAAGAAGTCTCAAGCATCTATGCTTGGGGATGCCCTGGTAGGCATCCCACCTTTCTTCTTCAACAATTATCGGTTAGTATCGGTTGGGCCTAAGTTTTTGCTTCTTCACATGAGTTGTGCTATTCTTGGAATGTCATTTTGTTTTGTTTTGCTTGCTGTTTTAATAAAATACTTAGATCTGAAAGTTTTTAAATAAAATAGAGTCCTCAAATAGCTACCCATTTACATGACTACTCATTTGATCTTCACTTATATCTTTTTGGAGTAGTTTGTCATTTACTCTTGTGCTTCACTTATATCCTATGAGTAAATTGTTGAATGAATTGAATGTCATGAAGTTGAAATTATATGTTCATATCATGGCTAGCAGTAGCTTCACATTGGGTTTAGAAAGTGAAATCTTTTGAAGCTTGACAATCACAATATTGGTCATACAAGCAATTCGTGAATGATTAGTATAAGGAAGAGAACTTTCACATGCATATATATTATCTTGGAAATCTTCTATGATTGTGAATACCCATTAATTATTTTCAAACTTGAGAAAATTAGTTGAAGTTAGACAAGGAAGACAACGCAATGAGTTATGGTTGTGTATATTTGCATAGAAGTTATACTGTTATGGATCCTCCAACATGTGGTGTTTGCCTAGGATCTTTTGCTAGCCAAAAATACATACTAAGGAGAGATACTACTTGTGCATCCAAAAACCCTTAAACCCAGTTTCTTGCCATGAGTGTCCACCATACCTACCTATGGATTTAGCAACATCCTTCAAGTAAGCTGCCATCGGTGCATAAAGCAATAAAAATTGCTCCTAAATATGTTTGATCTTTTATTGTAAGGGAAAATTGAGCGTAGTACGAACTTGTGATGGCAAAGTAATAAAAGCGACGGACTGCATAATAAAGGTTGCTATCATAAGGGGCAATATAATGTGACGTTCCTTTGCATTAAGAGCTTGGGCATCCAAATAAAAAGCGCATGACAACCTCTGCTTCCCTCTGTGAAGGGCCTATCTTTTACTTTTCAGTATTTACTTTTATGCAAGAGTCAATAGTATGCATTCTCATTTCAACCTCAATTATTCTCTAGTTGGAAAGCATCATGTGGTGGGGAAAGATCTAGGCACATATGACCAGTCAAATATATTTGATCATGAATTATTATTGTTGACAATTATCTCTACGATAAATGAGTTGGGAGGCGAAACATTAAGCCCCTATCTTTCTCTATGTTCGATGGATGCCATTTGTTCTAAGAATATGCTTTGAGTACTAGCAATCATAGAAGACTATATGATGATTGAGTATGTGGAGCTCTTGCTTAGACTCTGTTGAATAAGTTGAATTGCAATTGTTTGGTGACTAAGAATATAGGTTGTTGAGTTTCAAGAGAATTCATTGTTTGAACCTTAACATGTGAATTGGTTGCTACTTTAACATGATGAGTTTTATGAGAAAGAGTTGTTGTTATGATGCTAGGAAAAGTGATTGAAATTATCATTGATCAAACTTATGCACTATGCTAGCATTCACACTTCATAAATTATTTCTTTTATCATTTACCTACTCGAGGACGAGTAGGAATTAAGCTTGGGATGCTGATACGTCTCCAACGTATCTATAATTTATGAAGTATTAATGCTGTTATATTATCATTCTTGGATGTTTTACAATCATTTTATAGCAACTTTATATCATTTTTTGGGACTAACCTATTGACATAGTGCCTAGTGCCAGTGGTTTTATTTTTTGCTTGTTTTTTAGTTCGTAGAAAATCAATACCAAACGGAGTCCAAATGCAGCGAAACTTTTTGGAGAATTTTTCTGGACTAGAAGACACCTGATGGGCCAAAGAAGTACCAGAGGGGGACTCCGAGGGGAGCACAACCCACCAGGGCGCGCCCAGGAGCCCAGGCGTGCCCAGGTGGGTTGTGCCCACCTCGGTGGCCTCCCGCACCGCCTCTTCGCTTTATAAATTCCCAAATATTCCAAAAACCCTAGGGGAGTCGATTGATCAGAAGTTCCGCTGCCGCAAGCCTCTGTAGCCACAAAAACCCAATCTAGACCCCGTTCCGGCACCCTGCCGGAGGGGGAAATCATCAACGGTGGCCAACTTCATCATCACGGTGGCCACCATGATGAGGAGGGAGTAATCCACCCTCGGGGCTGAGGGTTTGTACCAGTAGCTATGTGTTTAATATCTCTCTCTCGTGTTCTTGAGATGTCAGGATCTTGATGTATCGCGGGCTTTGTTAATATAGTTGGATCATATGGTGTTTTCCCCTCTCTATCTTGTTGCGAATTGAGTTTTCCCTTTGAGATTTCATTCTTATCGGATTGAATACTTTTATGGATTTGAGAACACTTGATGTATGTCCTGCTATGAATACCCGTGGTGACAATGGGGTATCATATTGATTCACTTGATATATGTTTTGGCACTCAACTCGTAGATTCCTGAGGTGACATTGGGGTAATCTATGCATAGGGGTTGATGCACGTTCTTGTCTTTGTTTCTCCGATAGAAATCTTGGGGCACTCTTTGAGGTTCTTTGTGTTGGATTGAGTATTATGAATCTGAAATTGTTTGATGCATATCGTATAATCAACTCACGGATACTCGCGGTGACATTGGAGTATCTAGGTGACATTAGAGTTGGTTGATGTGTATCATATGGTGTTATTTTAGTACGAACTCTTGGTTAGATCGATCGGAAAGAATAGCTTGGTGTTATTTTAGTACGACCACTAGGATAGATTGATCTGAAAGAATAGCTTTGAGGTGGTTTCGTACCCTACAAACAATTTCTTCTTATCTTCTCCGCTAGATAAGAACTTTGGAGTGATTCTTCATCACACGTTGAGGGATGTGTAACACCCCCAGTGGTTAACTACAGTAATCACCCTTTTGATAATGCCAAGTCAGCATGATTAACAATGCATAATCATCTTTAACATCATATTGCTTTTCAACTCCTAAGTCAAAACCCAAATTTAAGTGAAAGTGGAAAATAAAAGTTGCCTGAACCTGAAAACTAAAATGTGCATCATGTTGCAAATATTCCCATAGCATTTATAAAAATGATTGCAACATTTGTTGGAATTGTAAAAGGACTCGAACAACAAGGAACAGCAGCAACATAACACTGTTTAATCCTTTTTCAATTTAAATAAAATCCAAACAAAAAGATATGGACCCCAAACCAATTTCTAGCAGTGACAGATAATGCACTGTAAATAATGGAGCAAGTCTCATATTTTACAAAAGTCTTTTGGAATAAAAATAAAAGAGAAAACAGAAAAGGAAAATAAATAATGGATCGGCTTCCTCTCCTCAGAGCCTTGGGCTCCGAGAACGCGGTATGGCCCGCCCGCAAGCGAGCTTTGACGGAGGTCTGTGGCGCCAACCCCACCGTGATTTCTGCGCGCACTCCGGTGTCATATCTGTAGTACGGACTTGCAGCGTACCATGATGGCTTTCCTGGCGAACTCGGGGATCGGCTGATGCGGCTAGGGGATCGAAAGGTGGGTGAATGGGCTGGGAGGAGTTTTGTTTTGGGGGCTGGGTGACCCGGCCGGCAAGTAAGCTGCCGTAGGCCGATCAGCGAAGTTCTGGCATGATATTGGTTCCAAGTGATGCCGACGTTACACATCGTTTTGAACTGTTCGGATTTGCAAGCTGGACGG
This sequence comes from Thinopyrum elongatum, assembly GCA_011799875.1. Taxonomy (NCBI): domain Eukaryota; kingdom Viridiplantae; phylum Streptophyta; class Magnoliopsida; order Poales; family Poaceae; genus Thinopyrum; species Thinopyrum elongatum. The sequence continues at coordinate 529,659,725 of CM022299.1, forward strand.
CGGAGCCTGGCTAGTTGTGGGGTGGGGGGGGGGGGATGGGACCAAATTTTTTGGAGTTTCAACATGGCAGACGGCCGGACATCCCCTCCGTTCCTGTCGCGACGAGCAGTGACTTCGTAAATCTCAAGATACTATCCAATAGCCCGTGCATGCACGGAACATTTTGATTGACCCATGCAGGAGTAATCCCATGCGTAAAAACTAATGATTTCTCAAGAATTTCATCGAAAAAAGGTATCTCAGAATTTCATTGAAACTGATATGTCGAGAAAGATGAGATAAGGTGAGTGGAGTGTGGGTTGGTGCGGTGGTGATTGGTGGTCGGACTTAGCGGAGGCAGGGATGGACGACGCCGGCAGCGGCCACTCCATGCCAAATTGTTCCAGAGGCGTCCTTTTTTAATTACTTAACTCAACAATGAAGTGTGGGAGATAAGGATGACACACGAGAGAGGTCGGGTATCTTTTTGCAAAATTTTGCCATAGTTCTTTCTAATCCGTCGATTCGATCGACGGTCTAATATTTGGCAAGATGGCAGGCACACCATCATCAATCCCGAGAGTAGAGATTGTAGAGATATTATGATATGACGGTTCAGTGTCTAAGGGAAGGTCTCATAGGGGTAAAGCGTTTGTCGTGTGTGCGCTCAAAGGGGTGAGTGTATTCGCGCATGTTGAGCGCTTGCGTCTGTACTGGTGTTCAAAAAAGGAGTCTCGAAGTATGCCAAGTTCATAAGGCATGGATGGTGTACATCACTTCTTTTCGCGTTCGCAGTTGTACCCCCGGCCACGGTGGAACCCTGCACGTCGCTCACCGAATGGAATGTTGTTTCGTCTTGCGTTTTCGCTCGCTTGTGGGACCGTCTCTTGAGAGCAAACCGATGTCCGTCGCCCTCCCCCCCCCCCCGCCCGCGTATTTACGGTTTACTAACTAGAAGAGAGAGAGGTTCGGCCCGAGTGTTTAATGAGGCCATACTTGATGCTCGAATTTTGGTCGGGAACACAGGAAACCGACATTGGGGCACACCTGTCGAGATGATGTTGGCGCAACTAGGTCCAATGTCCGGAGCTGGCCCCGCCCCTCCTCGCCACGGCAAACCGTTCATGTTGGGTCGTGGGGGCCACCATGTGGCCGCCGGCTGTCCCGGCACCGCCCTCTGGGCACGGCGACCGCGGTGAGCGCAGACCGCTCATCGCCGCTAGGACCATGCTTAGCTTTCAGGGTGCCGAGGGTGGTGCGCGGCCGCTGTGGCACGACCAGCAGATCAACAACCCCGGCTCATCAGGATGCACGGGGCTCCGAAGTGCGCGCCCGCCGCGACGCGTCCGTGGAGTTTTCTAGTGAAACCAACTGCCTCCCCGGACCTTAGACCATGTCGGGTCGTCTTTCATGACTGTTGACTCGGCAGTGAGCAAGGGCTGTACAACATTGCCAAGGCCCGCAGCTGACTACACCCCTACCCTGGCACACAAAAACCCTTGTCCCTTGCGCCGTCGCGCGTCATCTGGTGTGCGTTCCCAGCCGGGCCAGCTGCCCCCCTGCCCGCATTCATGTCGTTCCGTCTGTTGCTGTCATTAAGCAGAGCTCGCTGCCCGATGAACCAAGTCCGGTGACTTATTGAACGCAACCCCGAGCTTGGCCTCACCGGAATGCGCTACTTAAGTGGCAACACCCAGCCTAAACTCCAACCATAGCGCATCCTCCTCCTGGCACACACTCCCCATAGTCACGATCGGGGATGCTCTGCGGGAGAGCTTGTCTTTGGGATGACGCTCGAGGTCGCCGCCCTCAGAACTCATCCTTTGCCCCTCGCACCGCAATACCACGCGTAGCCGGACGCGACGCGACCGCATAAGCTGTGTTCTACAGCTGCCGGCCGATTACGGGAGCACCGCCAGCCACGCATCCTAACTTGCTGCCTGCTGCCGTCAACCGTTCGTGGCGCATGTGTCCAGGTGACAAAGCTACAGACCGTCCACGTCCATCTCATCGACCTCACGTCCACCGTTACCCCCGAACCCCCCGCCGTACATACCCGCGCCGAGCTCGAGGAATCCCCTCAGAGCATACTTTCCAATAAAGTAATATATTATTGTATTAAAATATATTGAATGAGATTCGTTTTTGTGTGTATAACTTGGTCTAGTTTAGAAGATTTGACACCGAGCCAAAGCCTACATGCGAAGTAATAAACACATAGTATACTACAAAATTTATCTTAGGCCTCCAATAGTAATGTCCACTACACTTCACGCCTCTCACATCTTCTCCTCTCGCTCTGTCTGTCAAACCAACTAACCTTGTCCTAAAAATAAAGTCCTAAACAACCAACTAAGAGCAGCCAACCTCCAGCATATTCGCGCGGAAAGACCCGGCCGCGCCGTTTTATTCGGGATTAACCATATTACTAGTATAGTATTGAGGGCTCCACGCGAGCCCCCAGTTTACAAGGAAAAAGGCGTCACTCACAGCCCTCCTGTCCCTCAGCATTGCACCCCTCACACGATCGTTCTCCTTGCACACGGCTCACACAAACGACTTGCTTCGGCTTGCCTCTTCACTGACACGTGGGACCACATTGGAGAAAACAGACAATCGCGCCAACTCCCCCACCCACCGCGTGACATTCCCCCCAAAAAATTTTCCCCAATCCAAATTCAAAACCGCCCTTCGGCCAACTAAGCCATAATCTTCCCCCAAACCCCCTCCCCTCCGCACCACCTCACTCCTTCGTTTTGCCAAATCCTCGCCCTCCTCCCGCTGCACCGATACGTCGGCGCCGCGGTTCGTCGAGGGGGACGCACTTCGATACTCTCGCTCCAACAGATACGCTCCCATAGACTTGTCATCCTCCAGCCGCGCCGCCAACCCCGCCGGCGACCTTCTTGTGGAGACGCACGTGGGTCCCCTTCCTCTCTCCAGGTACGCGCATTCGAGCCTGAGCCACCATGCACGTCGGAGCCGGGAATGTTTAGCTGATAGACCTCTGTTAATCTCCTATTTGCCGAAATAGTTTACAGTCAATATGTTCTGCTTAAGAAGCTTCCTTGCCCTATTCTGCACTCAATCGGTTGCTGAGATGGCATTGCCAACGCCCGATTATTTCTAAAAACTCTGCACACCCACTACAAACCAACCCAATATTTTATTGTGTGAAGTAGATGGCCATGGTCTATTGCCAATCCTGTTAGGTTGAAAATGTCGACATACAAAGCACCATTTTATACTCGATCTTTTGTGCTGATATGGCCTTCGATGGCTATGTGCTCGGCCTCATTGACTGCTAAATAAGCCTGCCATAATTTTAGTACACTCAAACCTGTTTGCTGAATTATCTACATATATTTTCTACTTAGATCTCTGCTTTTCAATCATCTTTCCCTAGCTTTAGACACTCGCCTAGGTATTTTTTCTGGACTTTATGAAAATCATATATGTTTATTCCTGTACTATCTAGTAGAAGAACTAATTTGTATGTCTACAGATTGACAGGACTTGGATAACTTCTGCTCAAAGATCTCCCAGCTGCATATGTCGAGTGGGGTGAAAACTTCATGAAACTTTCTTAGAGCTAAGACGGTGGTCCGAAATCAGATGTGCTCTGCCCGTGTGCAGTTGTATGATTTCAGTTACAAGACCCAGTCACTGTGCAAATCATCTACACTTGTATGGGTGTCTTCACATATACTAGTGGGTTCAATCATGGTGAAGCTATGCACGTCAATGTTATTGACTATGTGGAAGCATCAGAATCACCATCTTGACCTGCCTATGCTTAGTGGAAGAGGAGGAGGAGTGGCCGGCGGCGAGCCAGTGAGTTTGAGCAACATTTACCATGCTACGAATGCTCGCTGCATTTCATGAACTGTCACACACCTGCTCGAAAAAAAACGGTGGGCCCGCATGTTGGAACAATGCCCAACGTGGCAGTCACCCCTGAATTAGCTGTCCGTCATTCTCAGCTATGGCAACCTTTCTTCAGTGAGACCTCTGAGCAGATGACCAACAAATCAATTTCGATGCATGTTGGCTGCTTTCCGCAAATCTTTTCCCCCGATGCGTCTGAGCTGGCCCCCACCTACATTAAAATGAGAATTTTCCCTTCAGGCAAGTTGGAATTGGTATATTAATGATCCATTGGTAAGATAATTGTGTTCCTGTTCTGGAAGGATTATGCCAACTTTTAAGTGAATGCTCAAAATGGCAATCATCATAGGAGATGGCGATGCTGTGAAGAGGATTCCTCATAATGTTCTGAACTTTTCTAATTATCCCAATATTGCTGACGGTGGGGGTTGTTTTCATGATGCTGAAACAATAGAGGATGTACTGTGGCATTCTAGACCTGGAGTACAGAGATCAGAATGGTAATGAGCCATCCATCTCAATGGTAGTGCTATGAAAAGCTTCAATCAGAAACACAAAAGTTTGTTGCTGACGCCGAGCAACTTAGACTTGGGCTTAGCTACAGATGGATTTTACCCAAAAAAAAACCCATTTGGCCACCAGAGCGCCACATATAGATGTGGCTAGTGCTTGTTATCCCTTAACAACATGCCCCCAAATGTCGCACCAAAGATCAAACTACCTGATGTCCTTGCTCCTCCAAGGTCCAGAAAAGACTTGGAAAGGATTTTCATTATTCAATGGAGCCTCTTTGTTGAGGAACTTCAACAGCTTGGAGGGGTGTGCTCACTCGAGACCTATATACACCCACCCAGCTGAGAAATTTCTTTTTGCGTGCTGTTATAATTTGGTGCCCCATGTTATCCGGCTTTGGGTTTGGGCACTATGTCAGGCGAACAACACATGGTTACAATCCATGTGTTTTTCGCTGTGACAAGAATCCACTTCATATGCAATACTTAGCAGATCTGTTACATGGACAATTCCGTTTCCCCTTGCCAAGACAAGCCATGTCTTACAAAATACCCGAAGACCATGTGTTCAATGCCAAGCATGAAAACCGTGATCGCCAGAGGCTCACCGGCATGAGTTTGCAGATAATTCGAGAAGTCATGCATATTACACCAGGAACCATCCTGATAACTGGTAGCGTGAAAGGGAGCGTGGCAAGCAGAAGAGAGTTAATTGTTTACCCTTACCCGCAGGTCCCCCCACCCCCCCCCCCACTTTTTGGGACTTGAGTATTGTGGAAATATTTGGATCTACGCATAATCTTGATGTGATGCACATCGAGAAAACTATATGTGACAGCATTATCGGCCACTTCTTAATATTGAAAGGCAAGAAGACGAAAGATACCTTCACAATCTAGGATTGATTTTGCACACCTGGGTATGCAGAACCGATTTGCATTGAAGGCTGATGGGTGCATCACGGATATGCACCATCTGGTACGGCTGGACAAGGTAAAGGAAAAAGAATTCTGCAAGATCCTGTCACGTGTAGAATTTCCCCACCTGATTTGGAATTCCAACCCTGAAAGGAGTCATGCGATGGACACGGTACAAGGGCTTGAAACTCATGACCGGGGCCAACGTCCTACTTCACAAGGTTTTACCTGTTATATCCTTCGAGTCTTGGGCCGCCCTGACTTATACACGAGCAGTTGCAGAGTTGGACAATTCTTCAGGTAACTCCTCTGTAGTAGAATTCAGGATGATGCTTTGACCGTCTTAGAGACAAGATACAACATCCTTATGCAACCTTAGAGAAGATATATCCTCCAGCCTTCTTTGATGGATGTGCAATTTGGCTGTTCATCTCCTGATGAGGCACTACTTATGATTTCCATTCGTAAATTGCTTATGTTGTACCCTATTGAAAGGCGCTAGGCATTTCAAGGGCTATGTTAGGACAGAGCTAAGACCTGAGGGTTCCATTGCGAGACCTCATTGCTACAGAAGCATTGACATTCTGCTCAAAATACATGAAACCAGCTGATCATCCATTGCACAACGGCAGCTTAGCAAAGGTGGTGAAGAAATCCCCGCAGCTCAATTTTTTTGATTGTTTCTTTGCGAGTTACAGGGAAGAGTCGACAAGATGACACACCTAAAGATTTGGATAAATGGTTGGTTTGTGTTGAATTAACTGTCCTGAGATGCTACCTTTTATATCGAGTAAGTGCTAAGTACTGCAGCTGTACAATCATAATCTAATAACCTTGCAGCACATTCTTTATATTTAGATTTTTGACGTTATCACTAATGTTATGCAGGCATCTACAAAGGAGTTACACTACTGGCAAAAATCCAAGAAAAAGACAAACTGGTTATGTGGCAGGATTTGCGAAATGGTTCAAGAGCCGTGTAACTTTTGATTGCACTGTCATTTTTTTTTAATATATTGAGACATAAGATCGCTTGTCCCTATTTTTAAACCATAGGTTCAGAGAGGCGGGAGGGAGGGGAGGGCAGTTAATGATGCCCTTACGGCACTGCACTGGGTCCTGATACTCGGGTAAGACATTTATGAATCTTGCGTTCTTGGAGAGTGGCGCTACAACACCCTTGCACGCGACGAATGGCAGAGACACAAACAGTGCCGTCATGAGCACAATACGTATGGTGTATGACCCAACTGCAATGTATGCAACATAACAGACCATTGTTTTAGGGTTGCATTATAATCGCCAGTTTCAAGGTTCATCGGGGGGAGGGCTGGGTTTGTTCTGCTGTCGTTGTGTAAACCTGTTGATTTCTCGATATATAAATCGTTGATTCTCGAGCCGGCTTGGTTTTTCTGACTGATTCTTGCTTCTGACACAACCGGTTGCCGCTCTGGTTCTTTCGGGATGCGCACTGCCAATGCTGTCAATTTCCAAGTGTAAATCCTTACACAATGCCGTACTGAGGCGGTTTGATGGCTGATGCCTGGAAGCCATCAAGGTATCTTGCTGAAGGAGACTGGATATCCATGATTCCGAAGCGTTCCCCTTAAGGCTTGCTAGGGAAGAAAGCGACACAGTGCCGTTAAGTCATCGATGAGGTTCTGAGGAAGATAGAGGAACCTTGCAGGGGAAGCTTCTCATGTAGCTTGTTGAGAAAGACGGGTTGCTTACAGCATAAGCGTCTCATTGTGAATGCGGACTGCATGTCCACTTATAGATACCACCTAATATTTCTGCTGTTGATTCTTGTATTAAACGGGGTTTGGCTGCCTCTCCTCTTTTCTGAGTATTGATCTAGCAACTTTGCTTTTCCTTCCAAGATATCATGTTTCAGAATCAGCCTCAAAGAGAATAACCTAGCATTGAATCATACCTTTGACTGAGACTGTATTGTTGAGCTTTGCACACAGCTATTCTTGCTGATTTGATCATCACTTGCTATGAAGCGGCACAATAAGGGAGACTTGACTTATCCGTACTATTTGATGGTGCACGCTAATGCAAATTTGATTATCAGCATCAAGATGAGATATGTCCCCATTTCACTACTGCATCGGCTGAGAATTCCATTCTTTTTTAGGCTGAGCTTTCAATTACTTTGAATTCCTTGCTTGATTCTTTGTCCGTGTCTGTTTGACGAGCAACTTTCTAAGGGGAAAATATGTACCCCCGAGGCCCAAATAAAGAAGCAAAAGGGAAAAAAAAAAAAACAAACCCCAAAAAAAACAAAGCACACAAGCATACTAATAAATATAATATTAAGCAGCCATCACTTTTACTGCTACTCCCACACAACATTGCTGCACACCTAAGCAACAACAATCTCGTTGAAACTCTGGTACTCATGGGCTACATGCTGTGGCAGTGTGCTCTTAAAGTGATCTGCGTTTGGCAGGAGTTTGCATAACCAAGGCTCACCAAGCGCTAGCTATCAACCGGTTGCATCTGGCAGATACACAGGTGGAGGACGGACTTGGTGATCATGGGGTGTAACACAGGAGGTCACGACACATCATCATCAAGCGGTACGAAAGTTAACCGTACACGTCCAATAATGGGATGACACGGTAGTATAGAGGTGGAAAAGCAGCATGCTGGCATTGCCCTTTTCTTATCACAAAGATCGTAGGGTTGCCAAAGGAACTAACGATATGACGGCACGTCTGGGATAGAGCCAAGTCTATCCCAGACACGATAAAGGGTCGATGGCGGAAAAAAAATCATCGATCATACTGGCATAACTCCGTGCAAATGGTGTCTGGAACACTAGGTACCGATGGCCATCACTCCTTTGGACAGAGATGATGCCAACCACCCGAAGAGCAGAGTATGCAAATAGGGATGGTTTCAGGTAGTGGATCACAAACCGATACCACCTTCACTCCAATCACTACAACCACAAGACGTAATCTATAATGCATGCTAATGCTACAAAAAAATGTGCAGCAATCAATGCAACTAACCAACAACTCTAACTACCCGCATTCTCAACGCTCGCGTGGGCTAGGGCGTCCGACAGCAAACCTGCTATGATACCGCCTTTGGTCACCCCGGCTCAAGAACCGGAACGCCCCGTATTCCAGCCCAGAGATCGAGGAGAAGTTCTTCTTCTTGAAAACGGCCTGCTTAGCAAAAAACAAATCAGCACTCTTTATTCAATCTATATGGACAAAGGATTACATCGCCGGCGACACACTACTCCTACCACTGTTTGCTCCATGCCATGCACAGACACAACACGAAGCAAGTGGAATACCTCCTGGCACCATCAAAACAGCGATTACGTGATGACTCCACTCCAAAGGGACTATGGCTGGTAACTCTTATCCTAGCCTCACAAACAAGGAAATCCATGGCAACCAGCATCAAATATCCGCATGACCGCAAACTTGCATGAACACGCCAGTCAGTACATGATGTACTTGCAAGCTCACACAACCAAAGCATCAAGAAACAAGTCGCATGGCAATTAACTGTTACTTAGAATGATGAACACGATACTATCAAGAACAACATGGCATGTAACAAACGCTACAGTCGAACAATACGAGGCAGCGGCTGAACATATGGAACAGATGATACAAAGGAACATGATGAAGCTCTCATGCACCACCTTACTTACCTCTCGGGTTACCTTCGTACCATGAGCATGCACAAGCTACCATCCATTTACATCACAGCATCATCTTAGGATCAATCAAGCATTGGTATTTAACAATACCGTAGTAATCATTACCTGACCACAATGAGCTTTGACCTTGTACCCCGTGATTCTCGCATAACACCCCAAGATCCACAACCGGTATCCCTCGATACCACGGTTGGATCTCTCACGAAATCACATAAAGATCAACCACTTCGTTATCCCGCTACCATTGTGATCCTCTCAGATCACATAAAATCAATCAACTTCTCTCATCATCGAACCGGGGTGTTATTACTCAAGTTTTATTTTTACCGTTGACCCATAGTGTTCCCGACTATGAACTGGTCCCATTCCGCGGCGCGTCTATCGAATGATTAATACACACTCTGCGAGTTAGTACACTGTAACCCACACCACGGAACCCATGGCCTCGCACTCCCATTCGGGTGGCCCAACGTGCACTTCCTACAAACCGATCTATTGCCATCACACTCTCCAGCCACTCCGACAAACCACCCTTTGGGCTCAGTCCTGGGTGGCCCCCGATGATCAACTTCGTGACATCCGCCCCCTACGTGGGCCGGCCACCACCGTGGCAAAACATAAACGTCCCAAACGGGGACATGAGTCAAAACCAAGCACGGGCACACAAGGTTTCTGCGTATGCCGTCCTAACCCGGCCAAGGTAGCACCCCCGCATAACCTTCCTCGTTGGATGCATCGGCGAGAGCATGACAATAGACCCAGTTAGAACCCCCATAAGGCAAAGTTGGTTGCACTAGTCAGCTCGATTTGGTGGCAACCATGGACTCAGCCAACAGTTGTTCAAGTTCCTTATTATCAGGTTAAACATTATGCAATAACTGGAGCCAAAATACCATGCATGCAACTAAATGCATGATATAACAGAAGATGGGGGTGCAAACATAAATCATCAAGCATATCACCACATACATCATAATCGAATGACAGGACATACCTGACGTCATGAATATCACAATTTAAGCAAATACTCCGAGCATAAACTGAACATTAGCAACGGAATAACTACCATGCAAGACATAACGTAATCTACCAGTTAATCATATAACCAGCTAGAATGCAAAGAACAACATGCATAGCAACTTTCCTATAACCGCCACAAGCATGCAACAGATGGCATCGGTACCCCACGCAGCATGTACTAACTACTACCAAAGCAATCAATATGAAAGTACTACTAGCAAGAAGTACAAGATAACAAGATACAGAGAGCATCGCCCGAAGGTGAACACTATCCATCAGTATTACCGAACAACGATAGCAGTAGCATACAAACAACTTTATTCAAAGGTTCAAGGTAGAAAACCATGTGCTAAACTGCAGACTATCATGCAAGTGGTTGTCTGGCTTCCTGGGGGGGAAATTGGTGGAAAGAATACACCGTGAGAAGTGCGAAAGATCGCGAAGGAATTGCCGGAAAGTTTCTTCTCTTCTCCCTTGTTAGGGCTGATTAAGGGCCAGGGCAAAAAGGTCATTTCTGTTTGTCAACCATAGTGAAAATGATAGGAACTAATGGGCTCGACAGACAAGATTGTGGGCATTGGAATCACCTCAATCGGAGTTACGAGCAAAAAGTTAGGAGGGGTTTTTCTGCCAGGGACTATCTGTACTTGAAATATTTACGAGACTGGGTCAAATAGAAAACTGAAAGCGCATTCAAAGGAACTACGCTTTTGGGCAAGTGAACCGTATTCCCTGGCCGAACCACCGCCCGACGTTACGCTTTACACTGAAACAAAAGCGTAAAGCGAAATTGCCTTTTCTTTCCCCACTTAATCCCTAGTCAAACCGAGGCGGGCCCGGGACTCTGGTCTGCTGCTATGCGGGGCCCCCCCCCCCCCCCACCGCTGACAATCTCTTCCCCCGCTCCTCCTTCTTCTTCCCCCGATGCAGATGCCGAGTCAGAGTTGGGTTGCCGGCGCCGGCCTCCTCCCGCCCTACTGCTCAGCCATCTCTCTCCGGCGACGCTCCCTGACACCTAATTGACCAGGATAGCTATCCTCACCCATCCAATGGCTGCCCCTACTCCTTGTAGCACATGATCATTTGAAGCCTATCCACTCATACCTGCTTCATAGGGAGTAAGTTTGGAGGCGGGGCTATGTGGAGGAAAGGGCGAGGTCAGGGCTCGGGAAGGATTCACCTGGTTGGAGGTACTCGTCTGTGATCGAAGAACGAGGATGGGGGGCTCGCCTTGCTTCGGATTTGAGCATAGCGGTGGTGGAGGGGTTCGCCATTTGAGGGGCAGGAGAGCTTTCTGCTTTCTCGAGCTCGGGAAGAGGCTGGGCGGGGTTCTGGAGTGAGAGGAGGTCAGGGTGTGCTCGAATTGCTCGGGGAGGGCCATTTTAGGTGGGCTAGGATTCCGATAAGCCGGATGCCGCCGCTACGGGTCCGACCGAGCTCTGGCGACGCTCAGCGATCACGGGAGGGCGGGGAACACGACGAAAACATCGTGTATAGGTCACGGAGTAGAGGAGTCCCAAGGGGCACGGAGGAAAGATGCCAGAGGAGGACGACGCCGTCCAGCTACAACAGCGCGTCCGTGTTCGCCCTGCGACTAGCGCCAGCTAGCGATCTGCCTGCTGGGGTAAGGGGTCCATGGGGGAGGAGGAGGCACCGGGAGAAGCTGTTGGACATGGCTGGGTTGCAGTACGCTGGAGCAGGGAGGGGCCCGACGCAAGAATAAACCCACTCGCGTCCATGGGCAATGCCACAGTGGGGTCAACACGTGAACTGGCGAGTAGAGGATGCAATTGGCTAGCAAATGCTGTCTAGGGGTTGAGTCCTCCATGGTCGGTTACCACTGAGTTTTAAAATCTCGAATTAAAACGTTGTGGTTAGATGGGGAATGACCTCTTAGTTTGCTGTTGAAAATGTTGCATGAAATGTAATCAACAGGGATAGCTAAGTGAATAGAAATATCCTGTCTCATCAGAGGTTTAGGGTAGGAGGGAAAGTCCTGTATTTGAAGGCGATTAGGACAAGTATTTAATACCCTTGCTTTGCAACTGCAAATCTCGGTCCAGAAGCGCAAATAGGAGTAGCCCTCACTAGGAGTGTGCCCTTGGGCTGAAATGGGCAGGGAATAATGATTTGGTCTAATGAGAGTGCCAGAAAAATTTTCATGCCATTTGGCCAGCCAAAATGGTACTTCCTTCATACAACACCTTTCGGCGAATCTTGGGACAAATATTGAGGAAAAATGCAGGTGAAATGTATCCCAAATCTTTTGGGAGATAAGTTATATGTTAGGATGAGGCTTTGGAAAATTTTCATCAACCATAATGGAGCAAGATAAAATATACTTGCTTTCACTCTAACTGAAAAGTTGGACAGAAACAAAGAAATTGATGGTGTGTCACATGGTAAATAAAATGAGCTCACATCGTTAGAGAGTGAATGATTTGTTAATTGAAGACCATTCAAATTTCAACTCATTTGGATCACCCTATCATTACTTCCCTTCCACCGGCCTTCCCTCATACAAAACTTTGAAAAATTGCTCGGAAGGTTCACTAGGCAAATTAAGTTGAATTTGCATGGAGGCATGATATGGATAGAAAAGGTGCCAAAAAGTTTGAGACAAATGGGGCAAAGATAATAAATTCACGGGAACGTCTCCCACTTTGTCACTACTTCTTCTCCCCCTCCTCCCGGGTTTTAAAAGGATCACTAACACGTACTAGGTGAATATGACTTGCAAGTCGGATCTAGAACATAAGATATAATGGTGAAAACATACGTTCAAGATCCTAAAATCAAATGGACCCCGGGCAAAGTGACAAGCATTAAGCATGGCAAAGTCATAACCACACTCAATCTCAGAACATAGTGGATCTAGGGATCAGCCTACAACTAACCTCGATTCCATGAAGAATCTCATCCAACTCCCTCCACCGACACGCGAGGCCTACGAATGATTACTCACGTCCCGTGGGGAGCGTCATGGCATTGGCGATGGAGACGGGTTTGGGTGATGAACGAATACCCGAAGATCCCCCCTCCAGAGCCCCAAACTGGCTCCACAGATCTGTCCTCCTGAGAAGAACAGATGGCGGTGGCTTTCGTATCGTAAAACGCGATAATTCTTTCTCCCTGAATTTTCTTCCAAATATGGTATTAAGGAGTCGAATCAGGGTCTGCTGGGCCACCAGGTGGGCCCAACCCACCTGGGCAACTCCTGGAGGGGGGCGCGCGCCTGGTGGGTTTGTGCCACCACAGGGGCCCCCCCCTCCGGTGGTTTCGTAGGCTCCATTAATTTTTCCTTTTAATTCTTGCACAAAAATTCTCAAAAAGTTTCGTTCCACTTCTGAGAACTTTTACTTTCTGCACAAAAACACACCATGGTCGTTCTGCTAAAAAAAAAGCGTCAGCCGGGTTTAGTTTTCATTCAAATATGGCAGCAATTCAGAGTCCAAACAGAGCAAAAAGCATTAGAAAAAGTACATACAAACGGAGGACGTCTCAACAGGACCTTTATCCTAGCCTCTTATATAATGAGAGGTAACACACTTATGCCAATTATAGCCAGGCACCGCAGGAGTCGGCGCTGTGTTCGGAGCCTCGTCGCGGCGGGGTGCCGGTATTATAAGCGGTGTCATGGTTAGAATCCCAACGTAGCAGCCCCTGGTATTTAAGCCATATTGGGTACCTCGTTAAGCAAATCTTCGATGTCATTCTTGTGTGATTGCTGGGTCCTCGTAGATCGACGATGATCTCATTTAATCTAACAGTGGTATCATAACAGGGTTTGAAGATGACGTGGAAAGTTGCATCTGAGAGCTGCGAAGTTGATCGACATGTGGCCTAGGAGAATCGAAGTTACGCCACGGGGATTTTTTAGTACGGGATTGATCAGGATTGGCGATCCTCAAAGCGATCTGCAGGATTGTCAGCTGCCAAATACGGGCAATCGAAAAACACGTAGCGCGTCAGCATGGCACTCGCAGGATTTCGATCCGCTTGGAAGGCTCGGGCCGGCGTGTACATGGGAGGAAGCTACTTGTGAGCTGTGTTTTTTGAATTTACCCCAAAAGGAGGGGATGATTTCAGTACAGTATCGATAAGTATTTCCCTCCGTTATGAAACCAAGGTTTCACTCCAGTAGAAGAACCACGCACACTCATGTTTAAACAACACCGTGCCACAAACAACAATACTTGCAACCCAATGCGTAAAGGGGTGTGTCACTTCCCTCACAGTTACGAGCAAGATAATTGTAATAGGTTTTATATAGATAGATTAAAACAAAATCAAATACAATAAATCAAATACAATTTGGCAGCAAATTATTTTTAGTATTTTTTATATGCTACAGATATCCGGGGGCCATAATTTTCACTAGAATGCTTCTTCCCTTCTCTAGAAGAGTATAGGGTGGGTAACAACTTACTATTGAGAAATTGATAGAAAAGCAATACTTATGACAATATTCTAAGGCAATGATCAAAACACTATAGGCTCACATCCAAGATTAGTAGACCGAAATTATTCTGCATCTACTACTATTACTCCACACAATCGACTGCTATTCTGGCGCATGCATCTAGTGTATTATGTTCATAAAAAAACAGAGTAATGATTAAGCACGATGACATGAATTGACAACATAACTCACGTATGCATAACCCCATATTTTTACCCTTGTAGCAACAATACTACGTGACATGTCCCTTTCCTGTCACTGGAAATTGAGCACCGCAAGCTTGAAAGCCCATTACAAAGCACCTCTTCCCTGGCAAGCTTAAGTCATCTAGTTGGCCACAAAACCATAAATCGGAGAAGAACTACGAAGCTTATTAATCATGCAATAAATCGTAGGTGGAATCATCAACATGGCCATCTTCCATCCATCCCGACGGTCACCATGATAGGAGGGAGTATCCACCCTCGGGCTACGAGGGGTTTGTACAGTATCTATGTGTTATCTCTCTCTCTCTCTCTCGGTCTCTCTCTCTCCCTCTCATCACTCATCGTCTCCTCTCTCTCTCTCTCTCTTCTCGTGTTCAAAGATGTCATGATCTTGAGTATCACGGCCTTTGTTAACATAAGTTGGTAATAATGGTTTTTCCCCTCTCTTTCTTGTTTGAATTGATTTTTACCCGTTGAATTCGTTCTTATCGTATATTGATCCTGTTTATGGATTTTGGAGAACACTTGATGTACTGTCTTGCCTTGAATCCGTGGTGACATGGGGTATCATATTGGTTCACTTGATATATGTTTTTGGAACTCACTCAACGTATTCCCGAAGTGACATTGGGGTAATCTAATCAAATAGGGGTTGATGCCATTTCTTATCTTTGTTTCTTTCTTCTCCGTAGAAATCTTGGGCACTCTTTGAGGTTCTTTGTGTTGGGTTGAGTATTATGAATCGCAAAGTGTTTGATGGCATATCGTATAATCAAACTCACGGATACTCGCGGTGACATTGGAGTCTCTAGGTGACTTCGAGTTGGTTGCTGTGATCATATTTTTGTTATTTTAAGTACGAACTCTTGGTTAGAGATCGTCGGAAAGAATAGCTTGGTGTTATTTAGTACAAACTCTAGGATAGATTGAATCAGAAGAATACTTGAGGTGGTTTTGTACCTACAAACAATTTCTTCTTTTTTCTCCGCAGATAAGACTTTGGAGTGATCTTCATCTCCGGTGAGGAATGTTATATGATCCAATTAGATTGCATTTGTTGAGAGCTTGCCACTAGCGAAAGTATGGACCCTAGCCTCATTTCAAGCATTGCAATAACCGTTTGTGGCTCCGTTTTATCATTGCTACCTTGCCTGTTTTTATTGTTCCTATTAACAAAAAATCAATATCTACTATCCATATACACTTGTATCACCATGTCTTCGCCGAACTAGTGCCCTATACATTTTAACCATTTTATTGGTGTGTTGGGGACCCAGAGACCTCTTTGTTATTTATTGGTTGCGGGTTGTTTGAGAGGACCATCTCTCCTATGCCTCCCACATTGATAACCTTAGGTTCATCCACTTGAGGGAAACTTTGCTACGTCCTACAAAGACTCTGCGCTTTGAGAGGCCCCACCAGTCTACCGAACCAGTTGTGTAGTAGACATCAAGCTCTTTTTCTGCGCCGTGCCGGGGAGGTGAGTGCTTGAAGGTATATCTTTAGATGCTTGCAACCGAATTCTTTTAGTTTCTTGTTTTATAATCACTAGTTCATCAGAACGACAAAAAATTGAATTGAGGTGGCCTCATCTTTTTTCGTCTTTAATAATGTCTTTTTCTTGAAAATGATGGAAAGGAAAATTGTGGCTCAATTGATAGAAGACTAATTCAATGAAATGTTTTGGCATAAATGATGAGCATGATTTCAATGTTATTAATGTGAATTCTTTGATATCCCATGATTGCGAGTGAATGCAAAGATTACAAGCTTGTGTATGCTATATTTTGAATGAAGATGGTATTTTTACTTTCCCCAAGCTTGATGAGAAAATGTATTATGATGAAAGATGCCTACTATTTATGATGATTATAGTGATGAACGTGGGTTTGGAAGAGTGTCAACTCTAGGTATAATAATCCACTATTTTGGAGGTGTTGAATCTTATGTAATAATTATGAAATTGGATTTGGGAGAGGTCATGACTTTATTAGTGATGATATCCACTATTTGGGAAGAGGTATTTCCAATTGACTATGACAACAAGTTGTTTATCCTATGATTATTATGGTGATGAATGTATGCTTAAGAAATTATGATAACCATGAAACTTGTCATCAATGATTTTAATTTTCAAATCCCATATAGTTATTTTGTTGAGTTTGCTCCCACTACTTGCATGAGAATAAATTTGCTTATGTGGAAGCGTAAAACAAAATTTTCTATGCTTATGTTCATGAAAAGATGCTTTAGTGATTGCTATATTGTTGATTCATTCATGTCTATAAAAATTCATTAATATAGAGGACATATGCGTCTACATATCTCAGTCAATATCAAGTTTCCTCTCTTTATGTTGAACGTTTTGAAGTGCCCTTGTTTTTTGCCTTCCTATGCTAGTTGTTCTCATGTCCCTACACTGTTTTGCTCAAAAACTCCCTATGCATAGGCTTAAATGGGCTAGTCATATGCTTCATGAGCCTCTCTTTGTGTTTCAATTTTATCATTTTATATGAGGGCATCATTGAAATCCTCAAGGCCTAGCTTAAAAGACAGTAAAGAAAAGCACTTGGTTGGGGAGACACCCAACCTTTTACCACCCCTCTATTTTCCGTTCTTCCCATGTTGAAGCTATTGTATTAATCATGTTTATCGCTTTTGTTTTCAATCAATGCCCAATAAAGCCCTTGGGATAGTGTGGATTATAGTTGACTTATACTGTGCAAAAACAAAACTTTTTGCTCTCAATCAGAAATTTTGAAAATTCAACTGGAACGTGAATTTTGATCTGAATTTTTTTACAGATGATTATATACAATTTTCTACATTGTAGTACTAATTTTTCCGAATTTTTGGAGTACAGAAGTATGTCAAAGTTCCGATTACTACAGACTGTTCTGTTTTTTGCAGATTCTGTTTGTCAATGAATAGTTTGTGCCTTTTTTCTAGTTTCTATGGCTTATATTGCTCAATATAATTGTAGAAAATGTAAGGTCAGTAAGCTTGTGTGCTAACAATTATAATCTTGTCTTGGACAAGTACCAAAGTGTATGATTTGTCTTTATCATACTACCCATCTCACGAAGTTCTGTTAAATAAATTTTGTGGGATTGAGTTTTCAAGTTTTGGGTGAATATCGATATGAGGATTAAAGAGTGAAGACCCTAACTTGGGGATGCCCAGGCACCCCAAGGTATTTCACGGAGATCCAAGCAACTAAGCTTGGGGATCCCCTCCGGAAGGCATCCCCCTTTTTCGTCTCCAACATTATCGGTAACCTCACTTGGTTCTATTTTTCATTCGCACATGAGATTGTTTTTTGCTTGGAGAATCATTTTATTTATTATTATATTGATTGCTTTTATTTTAATAATGTTTTGCAATCTTTTAATTTTCATAAAAATGTCACGTATAGCCTTTGCCATGCTTATTTTGCAGTCTATATGTGGCGTTGAAAACAGACAGTTGCAACGCTAGTGCGTGAATTCTCTAGAAAAGCAATGTGATAAAATGTTGAAATGTTCCTGCACAATAAGCTATGCTAAATTTTCTACAGTGTGGTCTTTCAGAATTTTTGAGTTAAATACGCTATTTATATTCTTGCATCCTTTACAGAGACTGTCCGTTTTGACATATTTGTTGTTTATGCTTTGCAATATGTATGCTTGTTTAATGATTCATTTGTGATAGGATGTATTGAGATGCAATGTATTTAGTATGAAATTTAAATAATATTGTTAGTGTTTGCTACGTCTGCGGGCCATCAGTGGGCACCACCCACCTGGGCACCGCCTGGAGGGGGGCGCGCCCTGGTGGTTGTGCTCACCCAGGGCCCCCCTCTGGGGTTCTTGGCTCTGTATTTTTTCTTTTATTGCAAAAAATTATCCAAAAGTTTCGTTCCATATCAGAGACCTTTTATTTCTGCACAAAACACACTTGTAGTTCTGCTGAAAACAAACGTCATCCGGGTTATTTTTCAATTTCAAACATGCAAATAGAACAGTCCAAACAATAGCAAAGCATAAAAAAGTAGATACGACGAGACCTATCAATAGGACACTCCGTGCATCCTAGGCCGCTTATATCATTAGAGGGTAAACCCAACAATTGAAATTTGGGGATGCACAACGTGACTGTGGGAAGGTGGATTAGTGAGTGAATGGATCGGTTGAGGGGGTTGTTAGGTGGCGGGAGGTATGGAGGTGGTTGAAGGGCGGGGTTGATCTGGGTTGTGGGGTGGTTCAGAGGATTTGAGGTTGGTGGGGGGGGGGTAGGGTGTGTTTGGGGCGGGATTGGGTGGGAGGATGAGGAGGCGAAGTCATGGCGGGAGTCGGAATCAGGACAGGTGGGGGGGGGGAGGTAGGGTTTTAGGGCGAGATGGTCAATGAGTATGTATGGGAGCAGACAAATTTTGTGGGGAGGAGAGTGTCGTGGTTGGAGGGGGGATAGAGGGGGTTTTTGGGAAAATAGAGTATAGTGGTAGAGGATTATTGTTAGTTGTTGTGTGGGAAAGGGTCAGAGGTCGGTGGTAGATTGGGGTATTGGGGAGGTGGGGGCAGAGGAAGGGTGGAAGATTGGGGGGGGTGGGGGTTGGAGTTGAGGGTGGAAGGATAGGGTGGGGAGAATGGTGAGTCTGGAGTGGTGGAGGGAGGGTGGTTGTGGGGGTAGGTGGCTCGGATGTCTATTCCCACATAATAGTACAGGCACGCATGGAGTCTGGGATGTGTGTTGGCGCCCGGGCGGGACGGGTGCGGTATTAATAAGCGGTGTCATGGGGAGAGCCCCCGTACAGCCCCGGGGATGTAAGCCTATTGGGTAACCTCATTACGCAAATCCGATGGCATGCTTGTTTGGATTGCTTGGTCCTCGGTAGATCGAAACAATTGACTCGGATTTAATCTACAAGGGTATCATGACAGGGTTTTGAAGAGGCCGTGGAAGTGATCTAGAGGACTGCGAGTTGATCGACATGTGGCTAGGAGATCGAAAGTTTAAGTACGGCCACGGCGATAGTGACTGGATTGATCCGATTGGCGACCATCATCAGCGATTGCATGATTGTCATCAAATGAAGGGCAAATCGAAAAGCCTCGCGGCGTCGCATGGCACTCGGCAGATTTTCGATCCGACTGGAGGCCTCGGGCGGTGTGTACATGGGAGGTAGCTACTTGTGAGCTGCGTTTGAATTTTCCCCCCAAAAGGAGGGGGATGATCAGTACAGTAGAGATAGTATTTCCTCAGTTATTTACACCAAGTTTCAATCTAGTAGGAGACAAGCAACACTATGTAAAACAACACCTGCACACAAACAACGAATACTTGCACCCAAACGCGTAAGGGGTTGTCAATCCCTCAACGTTCAGCAGATTTAAATTGTATAGGTTTTGATAGATAGCTTAAACAAAAATACAAAAATAAAATACATAAAATACAATTGCAGCAAAGGTATTTTTTAGGATTTTTATATGAAAAGATACCCGGGGCCATAATTTCAACTAGAGGCTTCTCCTCAGAAATCGTATACGTGGGTAGACAAATTACTGTTGAGAATTGATAGAAAAGCAATATTATGATAATAATAGGCCATGAGCAAACCTATAGGCATCACATCCAAGATTAGTAGACGAAATGATTCCTGCCTCTACTACTCTTACTCCACACATCGCCGCTATCCAGCATGCCTCTAGTTTATTTATTCATGAAAAAAATGAAGTAATGCATTAAGCAAGATTCCATGATGTAGACAAAGATCAACGCACGTATGAATAAACCCCATTTTTTAACCTTGCTAGCAGCAATACATACGTGACTGTCCCTTTCGTCACTAAATTGAGCACCCGCCAGATCGAACCCATTACAACGCACCTCTTCCATGGCAAGATAAAATCAATCTAGTTGGCCAACCAAAACCCATAAATCTCAGAGAAGAAATCCGAAGCTATATTAACATGCATAAATCGGAGGGAAATCATCAACGGTGGCCATCTTCATCATCCGCGGCTGATCACATGATTAGGATGAGTAGTCCACCCTCCGGGGGCTAGGGTTTGTACGAGTAGGATATGTGTTTAAAATCTCTCTCTCTCTCATTTCGTAAGATGTCATGATCTTGATGTATCATGGGCTTTGTTAATATAGTTTTTTTGGAAATATGGTGTTTTTCCCCTCTCTTTCTGTTTGATTGAGTTTTCCCTTTGAGAATTCGTTCTATCGGATTATACTTTATGGATTAAATCTTGATGTATGTCTTGCTTGATAACCCTTGGTTACAATGGGGTATCCTATTGGTTCAATTGATAAATGTTTTGGCACTCAACTCACGGATTCCCGAGGTGACATTGGGGTAATACTAATGCATAGGGGTTGATTCACGTAGCTTTGTCTTTGTTTCTTTTCTTCTCCGTTAGAAATCTTGGGGCCACTCTTTGAGTTCTTTGTGTTGGGTTGATTATTCTTGAAGCTGAATTGGTATTGATGCATATCGTATAATAACTCCGTATACCGCGGTGACATTGGAAGTTAAATCTGGGACATTAGAGTTGGTTGAATGGTATCAATTTTGTATTTTATACGAACTCTTGGTTGAGATCGAGCGGAAAGACGCTTGGTGTTATTTTAGAGTACAAACTCTAAGGATAGTTGATCAGAAAGAAATAAGCTTTGAGGTGGTTTTGTACTCTACAACAATTTCTATTATGTTCTTCGCTAGATAAGACCTTTGGAGTGATTCTTCATCGCAACGTTAGGAGGGTTTATATATCCAATTAATTAGCGTTGTGAGAGATGCCACTTCGCGAAATAAGGACCCTAGGCCTCATTTTCACATTGCAATACGTTTGTGCTCCGTTTATCAATTGCTATCTTGGGCTGTTTTTTTTATTGTTCCTATTACAAACTCAATATCACTATCCATATTACATTTGTATCACCATGTCTTTGCCGAACTAGTGCCACCTATACCTTTACCAGTGTTTTTGTGTGTTGGGACACAAGAAACTCTTGTTATTGGTGCAGAGGTTTGTTTGAGAGAGACCATCTCATCTACGCTCCCACAGATAGTAAAACCCTTAGTCATCCACTTGAGGGAAATTTGGCTTACTGTCCACCAAACTCTGCGCTTGGAGGCCCAACACGATTCTAACAAGACAATTGTGTAGTAGACATCACTCCTTTTCTGGCGTCCGTTACCGGGGAGGTGAGGTGCTTAAAGTATAATCTTTTAGTCTTGCAACCGAATCTTTTAGTTTCTTGTTTTATCACTAGTTTCGTAAAATAAAACTCCAAATGGAATTGAGGTGGCCTTATATTGTTCGTACTTTATAATGTTCTTCCTGAAAATGATGGAAAGGAAAATTGGTGCTCAATTGGATAGAAGAAAAATTCAAAAAATGTTTGGCATAAATGATGAGATGATTTCAATGTTATTATGCTAGTCCATATTCTTCATGATGCCTCTTTGTGTTTTCAATTCCTTATCTTTTATATGGCATCATTGAATCATCATGCCTAGCTAAAAAGGCATTCAACGAAAGGCACTTGTTTTGGAGACAACCCCCACATTTACCCCTACAGTTTTTGTGCGTTCACCATGGTTTGAGCTATTGTATTAATCATGTTTATAAGCTTTTTTTCATAAAGTGCCAAATAAAGCCTTTGGGATATGTGGAGGATAGTTTTTTGACTTGATCTGGTGGCAAAACAGACTTTTTAAGCGCTCAATCCATGAATTTTGAAATTCAACTTGAACATGATTTTGCTCTGATTGTTTTACAGATGATTGATAACAATTGTCCTACATTGTACTATTTATTTTTCAGAATTTTTTGATAGTCAGAAGTATGTCAAAGTTCAGATTACTACAGACTGTTCTGTTTGGACGATTCTGTTTTTCAATGATATTTTGCTTGTTTTTTCAGTTCTATGGCTTATATGCTCAATATAAATGTATAAAATTATTAGGGTACGTAGCATTGTGTGAGACATCTATGAATCTTGTCTTTGACATACCAAGTGGAATGATTTGTCTTTATCATCTAACCCATCTCCACGAAGTTCTGTTAAATTTTGTGTGATTGAAGTTTCAAGTTTGGGTGAGATATCGATATGAGGAGACTAAAGAGTGACAGACCTAGTTGGGGATATGCCCAAGGACCCCCAAGGTACTATTAAGGAAGATCCAAGCACTAAGCTTTGGGGATGCCCCGAAGGCATCCCCTCTTTCGTCTCACATTTCGTTAACCTCACTTGATCCTTTTTTCATTCATCACTGATATGGTTTTGCTTGGAGAATATTTTATTTTATATGATTCTGCTTTTTTTATCAATAATTTTTTTGCATCTTTATTTCAATACAATGTCAAGTATAGCTTTTGCCATCTTATTATTGCAAGTCCTATATTGGCTGTTTGAAACAGAAAGTTGCACTGCTAGTGCGTGAATTCCGTCTAGAACCGTCAGAATTGATAAAATGTTAAATTTATTGCACATAAGCTATGATAATTTTTCTCACAGTGTGTAAAGTTTCAGAATTTTTTGGAGTTTAAATAGTTTTATATTCTTGGTCTCCTTTTTCAGACTGTCCTTTTTGACATCTTGTTGTTATGTTTGCAGGATGTTGCTTGTTTAATGATTCTATTTGAGGATAGGAGTTTGAAATAGCAGAGGTATTTAGTCAGAATGTTAATAATATTTTAGTGTTTGCTTACATAAGAATGTTAAGTTTTGCATTTAGTTTATACTAACTTATCTCCTATTTCTTGTTTAGTTTGTGGGATGAAGTTTTTAAAGATTTAGGGGCAAACGGGATATAACAAGGAATTAAGGATACAACAAAAGCTCAAGCTTGGGGATGCACAGGCCTCCCAAGATACTCATTCTAAGAAGTCTCCTCCTCAAAGCAGCCTATGCTGGGGGGATGCCCTGGTAGCATCCCCCTTTCTTCTTCAACAATTTCGGTTTAGTATCGGTTGGGCCTAAGTTTTTTTCCTTCTTCACATGAGTTTGTGCTATTCTTGGATGTTCAATTTTTGTTTTGTTTTGCGTGCTGTTTTAATCAAATACTTAGATCTGAAAGTTTTGTAAATAAAATTACGAGTCCTCAAATAGCTACCATTTACATGACTAACTACTCTTTGATCTTCACTTATAGCTTTTTGGAGTGTTTTGTCATTTACTCTTGTGCTTCACTTATATCCTATAGTATTGTTTGAATTGAATGTCATGAAAGTTGAAATTATATTTCATATCATGGCTAGCGTAGCTTCAACATTGGGTTTAAAAGTGGAATCCTTTTGAACTTGACAATCCCAATATTGGTCCTCCAAGCCATTCGTGAATGATTAGTAGAAGGAAGGACTTTCCACATGCATATCTATTATCTTGGAACTCTTCTATGCATGTGAATACCCATTAATTATTGTCAAACGTGAGAAAATTAGTTGAATTAGACACGGAGACAACGCAATGAGTTATGGGTGTGTAATAGTTGCTAGAAGTTATACTGGTATGGAATCCTCAACATGTGGGTGTTTGCCTAGGATCTTTTGCTAGCCAAAAATACATACTAAGGAGAGACTACTATTTTGTGCATCCACAAAACCCTTAACAACCCAGTTTCTTGCCATAGTGTCCACCATACCTACCTATGATTTGCACAGCCTTCAGTAAGCTGCATCGGGCATAAAGCTAAAAATTGCTCCTAAAAGCAATGAGCATCAATCACCAGCTGCACCTTTCCCGCATTTAAGTTGGGTGACAAGATTCTAACAACAAGATTTGGGGGACGACGCACCATCATTAATTTTCAAGCTCATTGCTGAATCCTCCGTTCTCTCTCCCTCTCTTCTTCAAGTTAACTCACGTGTTTCTTCTGTCGTTGTTCTTCCTCATGTGGTACTCGGCCGGCCGTGGTAAATCACTGACCACGTGGTGGGGACTGTTCATGTTATCATAACCCCAGTCCCAACGTCCTCTAAAAATAAGAACCTCCCTGCTTCCTCGGGCAAACACCCACCTCCTTTTTTCTAATAGTAATATTTTTTTAGATCAATTACTCGGATTGTATAGAATAGCACACAGGAGCAAAACGTGGTACGGTTTAGGGCAATCCCAATGTGTAAGCCAATGTGAAATACCTCGAGGGGCGGATGATCTTTTGGCATCGCTGTTAACCATTTTGTATTAGTGGCTTCAAAGCCACAAAGAAGAACCTGAATCCTCCCTATTCTTGATCTTAAAGTCATAGAAAAATGCAAACCTCTCTCCTCTTTCTCCGTTCTTTTACGCATGGACGTATATGGACAGAGTCTACTACTCCCCTGTCCCTTCCTATCACATACTCAACAAGCAGTGAGGCCAATCACAAAGCAACGATTAAGCAACCCTCAATTTCTTCACTCTTCGCTGACGAATCACTTCTCCATCATCTTCTTCGAGAACAAACCCACGCTTACCGCACTAATCGGACGACCGCTATTGTTTAGTAGTATATTAGTACATTTACCTCCTTGGTTCACGGCTTCCTAGATGCAAAGAAGTTAGTTGCCTTCGGCTTGTAGCGCGGCACTTGCGACGACTTACGTGGTCTCCCTCAGTGGTGGGCTCCCTCAACGCACTTCGCCAAGCCACACGTTCGAGATATCGTCGACGTCACCACCGCCTGGGTAATGGAGTCAAATCGTTTACTAACCGTCCCTTTTTGTATACAAGGCCCGTCTCAAATTACCATTTGTAGAAGGCCACTAACACTAATCAAGGCAAATTGATGGGTTTGCCTCTACTAGCAACCATGACTTAAGATGCCCTTGCATCATGCTGAAGTGAGAGGTTTTGTTTGCAAATGTGCTGCATTACTCCGCCAATGAGGAGTGAGATGTTAGCTCTTTGGGCATGGAAAAAAAATATGCATTACTTGACACGTCAAACGGGATTTGTATCAATCATCCTCGAAGGAAAACCCCGCCTTTCTTTTTTAACTTAAAAAAACACAGTAGTACTACGTACTGTAATCCTTGTTGGGTCCTAAGCCTTTTGCATTGCCATACTTTGACCACAAACATTTTTGCCAAGCTTGCCTAAGTTTTTCCAAAAGAAAAGGAGGTTACCTTGTCGCAACTTCTGCTCTGTCGTCACACAACCGCCAACCCGCACTACAGTTGCTCCTGCCGTCGCAAACCCACAAATGGAACGACAACCCTCAACTGACCGACTTGCTCACCATCATGTGATCAAACCAAACTCAGCAGCAGCCATCTAACCAGTCGCACAAACTTTTCGTGTCATACCGTTATGTTTATATCCAACTGCATGTTGGGGAAGATACGGCGGCCCAGCGGTGTCTGTTTGGGGACGAAGAGAGTGAGGACGAAGGGTTAAGGAGACGTAGGAATATTCATCCAACCGCCTGAAATTGCCGCTGACCCCAAATGAATGAAGTCAGGCGACTGCATAAATAGATGTATTTTTAACACAGCAAAAACTCCCTAAAAAACACAACATAAAGAAACTATCACCTGCTACGGACAGACGGCCTCAATCGTCTTTTGCTGCCAGCTCGAACCAGCCGTAGCGTCCACATGTTGTTCTTACGCACCGTGGTTTTCCTCGGCTCGCAGGCTACTCGGTCACGCGGAGCGTGCGGGCGCTCTTTCCGTACGCGAGCACCGCCTGGTTCACGTCCACGCCGTTCGTTTCCGCCCTGCTGAGGGCCTCGATGCAGCGGTATCCGCATCGAGTTGAGCCTCTCCCGCAGTTCAATCAGGACGCCCGTTCTGGCCTGCAGGATTGCCTCGATGTCAACAGCCAATCCGTTCGTCCCCGCGTCATTGATCCCCGCCCCCCGATTCACGTCCACGACATCCGGTTCCGCCTGCAGGAGGGCCTCGATGGGCAGCGCTCCGCCGCCTCCGCTTCAAGTTGAGCCTCCGCCGCCCGATTCCCGTCCACCTACCAATCCGGTTTCCTTCCTTCCTTCCTCCTGCAGTAGTTCCTGTAGGCAAGCGCATCCTACGCTCTCCGCTTCTATTTAGCCTCCACCTCCCGTCCTCCTTTAAAGGATCGCCAGGTTGAAAACCGCTGGATCCCGCCTGCAACCTGGGGGGCTTCGACGCGGGCAACGAATTCGACTTCCTCGTCTCATATTCCAGCGGTGGCCTTCCTTCTCTTCTGGCGCCGCGACCTCTGGTGGGGCCTCTGGCCATGACATTGGATCGGCTTCCTCTCCTCAGAGCCTTGGGCTCCGAGAACGCGGTATGGCCCGCCCGCAAGCGAGCTTTGACGGAGGTCTGTGGCGCCAACCCCACCGTGATTTCTGCGCGCACTCCGGTGTCATATCTGTAGTACGGACTTGCAGCGTACCATGATGGCTTTCCTGGCGAACTCGGGGATCGGCTGATGCGGCTAGGGGATCGAAAGGTGGGTGAATGGGCTGGGAGGAGTTTTGTTTTGGGGGCTGGGTGACCCGGCCGGCAAGTAAGCTGCCGTAGGCCGATCAGCGAAGTTCTGGCATGATATTGGTTCCAAGTGATGCCGACGTTACACATCGTTTTGAACTGTTCGGATTTGCAAGCTGGACGGCGGAGCCTGGCTAGTTGTGGGGTGGGGGGGGGGGGATGGGACCAAATTTTTTGGAGTTTCAACATGGCAGACGGCCGGACATCCCCTCCGTTCCTGTCGCGACGAGCAGTGACTTCGTAAATCTCAAGATACTATCCAATAGCCCGTGCATGCACGGAACATTTTGATTGACCCATGCAGGAGTAATCCCATGCGTAAAAACTAATGATTTCTCAAGAATTTCATCGAAAAAAGGTATCTCAGAATTTCATTGAAACTGATATGTCGAGAAAGATGAGATAAGGTGAGTGGAGTGTGGGTTGGTGCGGTGGTG
Source organism: Thinopyrum elongatum (assembly GCA_011799875.1). NCBI lineage: Eukaryota > Viridiplantae > Streptophyta > Magnoliopsida > Poales > Poaceae > Thinopyrum > Thinopyrum elongatum. Next base: position 529,687,286 of record CM022299.1, read on the forward strand.
ATTGGTGGTCGGACTTAGCGGAGGCAGGGATGGACGACGCCGGCAGCGGCCACTCCATGCCAAATTGTTCCAGAGGCGTCCTTTTTTAATTACTTAACTCAACAATGAAGTGTGGGAGATAAGGATGACACACGAGAGAGGTCGGGTATCTTTTTGCAAAATTTTGCCATAGTTCTTTCTAATCCGTCGATTCGATCGACGGTCTAATATTTGGCAAGATGGCAGGCACACCATCATCAATCCCGAGAGTAGAGATTGTAGAGATATTATGATATGACGGTTCAGTGTCTAAGGGAAGGTCTCATAGGGGTAAAGCGTTTGTCGTGTGTGCGCTCAAAGGGGTGAGTGTATTCGCGCATGTTGAGCGCTTGCGTCTGTACTGGTGTTCAAAAAAGGAGTCTCGAAGTATGCCAAGTTCATAAGGCATGGATGGTGTACATCACTTCTTTTCGCGTTCGCAGTTGTACCCCCGGCCACGGTGGAACCCTGCACGTCGCTCACCGAATGGAATGTTGTTTCGTCTTGCGTTTTCGCTCGCTTGTGGGACCGTCTCTTGAGAGCAAACCGATGTCCGTCGCCCTCCCCCCCCCCCCGCCCGCGTATTTACGGTTTACTAACTAGAAGAGAGAGAGGTTCGGCCCGAGTGTTTAATGAGGCCATACTTGATGCTCGAATTTTGGTCGGGAACACAGGAAACCGACATTGGGGCACACCTGTCGAGATGATGTTGGCGCAACTAGGTCCAATGTCCGGAGCTGGCCCCGCCCCTCCTCGCCACGGCAAACCGTTCATGTTGGGTCGTGGGGGCCACCATGTGGCCGCCGGCTGTCCCGGCACCGCCCTCTGGGCACGGCGACCGCGGTGAGCGCAGACCGCTCATCGCCGCTAGGACCATGCTTAGCTTTCAGGGTGCCGAGGGTGGTGCGCGGCCGCTGTGGCACGACCAGCAGATCAACAACCCCGGCTCATCAGGATGCACGGGGCTCCGAAGTGCGCGCCCGCCGCGACGCGTCCGTGGAGTTTTCTAGTGAAACCAACTGCCTCCCCGGACCTTAGACCATGTCGGGTCGTCTTTCATGACTGTTGACTCGGCAGTGAGCAAGGGCTGTACAACATTGCCAAGGCCCGCAGCTGACTACACCCCTACCCTGGCACACAAAAACCCTTGTCCCTTGCGCCGTCGCGCGTCATCTGGTGTGCGTTCCCAGCCGGGCCAGCTGCCCCCCTGCCCGCATTCATGTCGTTCCGTCTGTTGCTGTCATTAAGCAGAGCTCGCTGCCCGATGAACCAAGTCCGGTGACTTATTGAACGCAACCCCGAGCTTGGCCTCACCGGAATGCGCTACTTAAGTGGCAACACCCAGCCTAAACTCCAACCATAGCGCATCCTCCTCCTGGCACACACTCCCCATAGTCACGATCGGGGATGCTCTGCGGGAGAGCTTGTCTTTGGGATGACGCTCGAGGTCGCCGCCCTCAGAACTCATCCTTTGCCCCTCGCACCGCAATACCACGCGTAGCCGGACGCGACGCGACCGCATAAGCTGTGTTCTACAGCTGCCGGCCGATTACGGGAGCACCGCCAGCCACGCATCCTAACTTGCTGCCTGCTGCCGTCAACCGTTCGTGGCGCATGTGTCCAGGTGACAAAGCTACAGACCGTCCACGTCCATCTCATCGACCTCACGTCCACCGTTACCCCCGAACCCCCCGCCGTACATACCCGCGCCGAGCTCGAGGAATCCCCTCAGAGCATACTTTCCAATAAAGTAATATATTATTGTATTAAAATATATTGAATGAGATTCGTTTTTGTGTGTATAACTTGGTCTAGTTTAGAAGATTTGACACCGAGCCAAAGCCTACATGCGAAGTAATAAACACATAGTATACTACAAAATTTATCTTAGGCCTCCAATAGTAATGTCCACTACACTTCACGCCTCTCACATCTTCTCCTCTCGCTCTGTCTGTCAAACCAACTAACCTTGTCCTAAAAATAAAGTCCTAAACAACCAACTAAGAGCAGCCAACCTCCAGCATATTCGCGCGGAAAGACCCGGCCGCGCCGTTTTATTCGGGATTAACCATATTACTAGTATAGTATTGAGGGCTCCACGCGAGCCCCCAGTTTACAAGGAAAAAGGCGTCACTCACAGCCCTCCTGTCCCTCAGCATTGCACCCCTCACACGATCGTTCTCCTTGCACACGGCTCACACAAACGACTTGCTTCGGCTTGCCTCTTCACTGACACGTGGGACCACATTGGAGAAAACAGACAATCGCGCCAACTCCCCCACCCACCGCGTGACATTCCCCCCAAAAAATTTTCCCCAATCCAAATTCAAAACCGCCCTTCGGCCAACTAAGCCATAATCTTCCCCCAAACCCCCTCCCCTCCGCACCACCTCACTCCTTCGTTTTGCCAAATCCTCGCCCTCCTCCCGCTGCACCGATACGTCGGCGCCGCGGTTCGTCGAGGGGGACGCACTTCGATACTCTCGCTCCAACAGATACGCTCCCATAGACTTGTCATCCTCCAGCCGCGCCGCCAACCCCGCCGGCGACCTTCTTGTGGAGACGCACGTGGGTCCCCTTCCTCTCTCCAGGTACGCGCATTCGAGCCTGAGCCACCATGCACGTCGGAGCCGGGAATGTTTAGCTGATAGACCTCTGTTAATCTCCTATTTGCCGAAATAGTTTACAGTCAATATGTTCTGCTTAAGAAGCTTCCTTGCCCTATTCTGCACTCAATCGGTTGCTGAGATGGCATTGCCAACGCCCGATTATTTCTAAAAACTCTGCACACCCACTACAAACCAACCCAATATTTTATTGTGTGAAGTAGATGGCCATGGTCTATTGCCAATCCTGTTAGGTTGAAAATGTCGACATACAAAGCACCATTTTATACTCGATCTTTTGTGCTGATATGGCCTTCGATGGCTATGTGCTCGGCCTCATTGACTGCTAAATAAGCCTGCCATAATTTTAGTACACTCAAACCTGTTTGCTGAATTATCTACATATATTTTCTACTTAGATCTCTGCTTTTCAATCATCTTTCCCTAGCTTTAGACACTCGCCTAGGTATTTTTTCTGGACTTTATGAAAATCATATATGTTTATTCCTGTACTATCTAGTAGAAGAACTAATTTGTATGTCTACAGATTGACAGGACTTGGATAACTTCTGCTCAAAGATCTCCCAGCTGCATATGTCGAGTGGGGTGAAAACTTCATGAAACTTTCTTAGAGCTAAGACGGTGGTCCGAAATCAGATGTGCTCTGCCCGTGTGCAGTTGTATGATTTCAGTTACAAGACCCAGTCACTGTGCAAATCATCTACACTTGTATGGGTGTCTTCACATATACTAGTGGGTTCAATCATGGTGAAGCTATGCACGTCAATGTTATTGACTATGTGGAAGCATCAGAATCACCATCTTGACCTGCCTATGCTTAGTGGAAGAGGAGGAGGAGTGGCCGGCGGCGAGCCAGTGAGTTTGAGCAACATTTACCATGCTACGAATGCTCGCTGCATTTCATGAACTGTCACACACCTGCTCGAAAAAAAACGGTGGGCCCGCATGTTGGAACAATGCCCAACGTGGCAGTCACCCCTGAATTAGCTGTCCGTCATTCTCAGCTATGGCAACCTTTCTTCAGTGAGACCTCTGAGCAGATGACCAACAAATCAATTTCGATGCATGTTGGCTGCTTTCCGCAAATCTTTTCCCCCGATGCGTCTGAGCTGGCCCCCACCTACATTAAAATGAGAATTTTCCCTTCAGGCAAGTTGGAATTGGTATATTAATGATCCATTGGTAAGATAATTGTGTTCCTGTTCTGGAAGGATTATGCCAACTTTTAAGTGAATGCTCAAAATGGCAATCATCATAGGAGATGGCGATGCTGTGAAGAGGATTCCTCATAATGTTCTGAACTTTTCTAATTATCCCAATATTGCTGACGGTGGGGGTTGTTTTCATGATGCTGAAACAATAGAGGATGTACTGTGGCATTCTAGACCTGGAGTACAGAGATCAGAATGGTAATGAGCCATCCATCTCAATGGTAGTGCTATGAAAAGCTTCAATCAGAAACACAAAAGTTTGTTGCTGACGCCGAGCAACTTAGACTTGGGCTTAGCTACAGATGGATTTTACCCAAAAAAAAACCCATTTGGCCACCAGAGCGCCACATATAGATGTGGCTAGTGCTTGTTATCCCTTAACAACATGCCCCCAAATGTCGCACCAAAGATCAAACTACCTGATGTCCTTGCTCCTCCAAGGTCCAGAAAAGACTTGGAAAGGATTTTCATTATTCAATGGAGCCTCTTTGTTGAGGAACTTCAACAGCTTGGAGGGGTGTGCTCACTCGAGACCTATATACACCCACCCAGCTGAGAAATTTCTTTTTGCGTGCTGTTATAATTTGGTGCCCCATGTTATCCGGCTTTGGGTTTGGGCACTATGTCAGGCGAACAACACATGGTTACAATCCATGTGTTTTTCGCTGTGACAAGAATCCACTTCATATGCAATACTTAGCAGATCTGTTACATGGACAATTCCGTTTCCCCTTGCCAAGACAAGCCATGTCTTACAAAATACCCGAAGACCATGTGTTCAATGCCAAGCATGAAAACCGTGATCGCCAGAGGCTCACCGGCATGAGTTTGCAGATAATTCGAGAAGTCATGCATATTACACCAGGAACCATCCTGATAACTGGTAGCGTGAAAGGGAGCGTGGCAAGCAGAAGAGAGTTAATTGTTTACCCTTACCCGCAGGTCCCTCCACCCCCCCCCACTTTTTGGGACTTGGAGTATTGGAAAGATTTGGATCTACGCATAATCTTGATGTGATGCACATCGAGAAAAATATATGTGACAGCATTATCGGCACTTCTTATATTGAAGGCAAGAGACAAAGATACCTTAAAATCTAGGATTGATTTGCACACCTGGGTATCAGAACCGATTTGCATTGAAGGCTGATGGGTGCATCACGGGATATGGCACCACTGTGTACGTCTGGACAAGGTAAAAGGAAAAGAATTCTGCAAGATCCTGTCACGTGTAGATTTCCCCACTGATTTGATTCCAACCCTGAAAGGAGTCATTGCAGATGGAAACAGGTACAAGGGTTGAAAACTCATGACGCCAACGTCCTTACTTCAAAGGTTTTACCTGTTATTCCTTCGAGTTTGGGCCGCCCTGACTTATACAGAGCAGTTTGCAGAGTTGGGACAATTCTTCAGGTAACTCTCTGTAGTAGAAATTCAGGATAGATGCGTTGAAGCGTCTTAGAGACAAGATACAACCATCCTTATGCAACCTTGAGAAGATATATCCTCCAGCCTTCTTTGATGTGATGTTGCAATTTGGCTGTTCATCTACCTGATGAGGCACTACATTATGATTGTCCATCAGTAAATGCTATGTGATGTAACCCTATTGAAAGGCGCTAGGCACTTTCAAGGGCTATGTTAGGACAGAGCTAAGACCTGAGGGTTCCATTGCGAGACCTACATTGCTACAGAAGCATTGACATTCTGCTCAAAATACATGAAACAGCTGATCAGCTTGCACAAAAGGCAGCTTAGCAAAGGTGGTGAAGACAATCCCGCAGCTCAATGTTTTTTGATTGTTCTATTCGAGTTACAGGGAAGAGTCGACAAGATGACAAACCTAAAGATTTGGATAAATGGTTGGTTTGTGTTGAATAACTGTCCTGAGATCTACCTTTTATATCGAGTAAGTGCTAAGTACTGCAGCTTGTACAATCATATATCTAACTAACTCTTGCAGCACATTCTTTATATTTAGATTTTTGACGTTATCACTATGTTATGCAGCATCTACAAAGGAGTTACTACTGGCAAAAATCCAAGAAAACATTGACAAACTGGTTATGTGGCAGGATTTGCGAAATGGTTCAAGAGCCGTGTAACTTTTGAATTGCACTGTCATTTTTTTAATATATTGAGTACATAAGATCAGCTTGTCCCTATTTTCTAAACCATAGGTTCAGAAGATGCGGGAGGGAGTGGGCAGGCAGTTAATGATGCCCTTACGCACTAGCACTGGGTCCTGATACTCGGGTAAGACATTTATGAATCTTGCGTTTCTTGGAGATGTGCGCTACAACACCCTTGCACGCGACGAATGGCAGAAGACACAAACAGTGCCGTCATGAGCACATATACGTATGGTGATGACCAACTGAAATGTATGCTAACATAACAGACCATTGTTTTGGTTGCGTATAATCTCCAGTTTCAAGGTTCATCGATGTCTGGTTTGTTCTGCTGTCGTTGTGTAAACCTGTTGATTTCTCGATATATAAATGTTGATTCTCGAGCGTGACTTGTTGTTCTGACTGATTCTTGCTTCTGACACAACTGTTGCCGCTCTGGTTCTTTCGGGATGCGACTGCCAAATGCTGTCATTCATAGTGTAAATCCTTACACATACTGCCGTACTGAGGGGTTTGATGGCTTTATGCTGGAAGCCATCAAGGTATCTTGCTGAGGAGACTGGATATCATGATTCCGAAGCTTCCCCCTTAAGGCTTGTCTAGGGAAGAAAGGCGACACGTGCCGTTGAAGTCATCATGAGTTGTTCTGAGGAAGATAGAGGAACCTTGCAGGGGAAGCTTCTCAGGTAGCTTGTTGAGGAAAGACTGGGTTGCTTACAGCAGAAGCTTCTCATTGTGAATGCGGACTGATGCCACTTATAGATACCACCTAATATTTCTGCTGTTGATTACTTGTATAAACGGGGTTTGCTGCTCATCCTCTTTTCTGAGTATTGATACATAGCACTTTGCTTTTCCTTCCAAGTATATCATGTTTTCAGAATCAGCCTCAAAGAAGAATAAGCCTAGCATATGAATCATACCTTTGACTGAGACTGTATTGTTGAGTCTTGCACACAGCATTAGGTTCTTGCTGATTTGACATCACTGCTATGAAGAGTGCACAATAAGGGAGACTTGATTATCCGTACTATTGTGAGGGGTGCACGCTAATGGTCAAATTTGATTATCAGCATCAAGATAGATATTCCCCATTTCACTACTGCAGTCGGCTGAGAATTCCATTCTTTTTAGGCTGAGTTTCCAAATACTTTGAATTCCTTGCTGATTCTTTGGTCCCGTGTCTGGTTTGACGAGCAACTTTTAAGGGGAAAATATGTACACCCGAAGGCCCAAAGAAAGAAGCAAAAGAAAAAACAACAAAAACAAAAGCACACAAGCATACTAATAATATAATATTAAGCAACATCACATTTTACTGCTACTCCCACACAACATATGCATGCACACCTAAGCAACAACAATCTCGTTGGAAACTCTGGTACTATGGTCTAACATGCTGTGGCAGTGTGCATGAAAGTGATCTGCGTTTGGAGGAGTTGGCATAACCAAGGCTCACCAAGCGCTGGCTGATCAACCGTTGCATCTGGACAGGATACACCAGTTGAGGACGGGACTTGGTGATCATGGGGTGTAACACAGGAGGTCACGACCACATCATCACTCAAGCGTACGAAAGTTAACCGTACACGTTCCAAAATGGGATGACACGGTAGATAGAGGGTGGAAAAGCAAGGCATGCTGGCATTGCCCTTTTCTTATCACAAAGATCTAGGGTTGCCAAAGGAACTAGATATGACGGCACGGTCTGGGATAGAGCCAAGTCTATCCCAGAAACGATAAGGGTCGATGGCGGAAAAAAAATATCGATGCGATACCTGAGCATAACTCCGTGCAAATGGTGTCTGGAACACTAGGTACCGATGGCATCACTCCTGTTGGGACAGAGATGATGCCAACACCCGAAGAGCAGAGTTGCAAAGAGGGATGGTTGTCAGGTAGTGGACACAAACCGATACCACCTTCACTCACAATCACTACAACACAAGATAATCTATACATGCATGCTATGCGACAAAAAAATGTGCAGCAATCAAATGCACTAACCAACATACTCTACACTACCCCGCCACATTACTCAACGCTCGCGTGGGCTAGGGCGTCCCCAGCCAAACCTGCTATGATACCCCTTTGGTCACCCCGGCTCAAGAAACCGGAACGCCCCGTATTCCAGCCCAGAGATCGAGGAAAGTTCTTCTTCTTGAATACTGCACTGCTTAGCAAAAAACAAATCAGCTCTTTATTCAATCTATATGGACACAAGGGATTACATCGCACGGCGACACACTACTCCTACCACTGTTTGCTCCATGCCAGCATCAGAACCCACGAAGCAGTGGAATAACTCCTGGCACAAAAACAGCGATGACAGTGTATGAACTCCACTCCAAAGGGACTATGGCTGGAACGCTTATCCTAGCCTCACAAACAAGAAATCCATGGCAACCAGCATCAAATCCGCATGACCTGCAAACTGCATGAACACCCAGGTCAGTACATTGAATGTACTTGCAAGCTCACACAACCAAAGCACTCAAGACAAACAATCAGCATGGCAATTAACTGTTACTTAGGGAATGATGAACACGATACTATCAGAACAACATGGCATGTACAACGATACAGCGAACAATACGAGCAGGGCATGAACATATGGAACAGATGATACTAACAGGAACATGATGAAGCTTCATGCACCACACTTACCTCTCGGGTTGACCTCGTACCATGGAGCATGCACAAGCTACCATCCATTTGACATCACAGCGATCATCTTAGGATCGAATCAAGCATTGGTATTTAACAATACCGTAGTAATCATTACCTGACCACAGGATAGAGCTTTGACCTTGTACCCCGTGATTCTCGCATAACACCCCAAGATCCACAACGGTATCCCTCGTATACCCACGGTGGAATCTCTCACGAAATACATAAAGTCAACCACTTCGTATCCCGCTACCATTGTGATCCTCTCAGATCACATAAAATCAATCAACTTCTCTCATCATCGAACCGGGGTGTTATTACTCAAGTTTTATTTTACCGTTTGACCCATAGTGTTCGCCGATATGAACTTGGTCCCATTCCGCGGCAGCGTGCTATCGAATGATTGATACACCTCTGCGTAGGTTAGTACACTGTAACCCACGACCACGGTAACCCATGGCCTCGCACTCCCATTCGGTGTGGAACGTGCACTTCCATACAAACCGATCTATTGCCATCACACTCTCCAGCCACTCCGAAAACCCCCTTTGGGCTAGTCCTGGGTGGCCCCCGATGATGCAACTTCGTGACATCCGCCCCTACGTGGGTCCGGCCACCCACCGATGGTCAAAAATAAACGGTCCCGAAACGGTGGACATGAGCTCAAAACCAGAGCACGGGCACACAAGGTTTCTGCGATGCCGTCCTAACCCGGCCAAGGTAGCGAACCCCCGCATAACCTTCCTCGTTGGATGCAATCGGCGAGAGCATGACAATAGACCCAGTTAGAAACCCCCATAAGGCAAAGTGTGGTTGCACTAGTCAGCTCGATTTGGTGGCAGACCATGGACTCAGCCAACAGTTGTTCAAGTTCACATTATTATCAGGTTAAACATATGCAATAACTGGAGCCAAAATACCATGCATGCAACAAATGCTGATATCAACAGAAGATGGGTGCAAACATAATCATCAGCATATCACCACATACATCAGTAATCGAATGACAGGACATACCTGACGTCATGAATATCACCAATTTAAGCAAATACTCCACATAGCAGCACTGATACATTAGCAACGGAATATACTACCATCAAGACATAACGTAATCTACCAGTTAATCATATAACCAGCTAGAATGCAAAGAACACATGCATAGCAACTTTACCTATAACCGCCACAAGCATGCAACAGATGGCATCGGTACCCCACCAGCATGTACTACACTACAGCATCAATATCGAAAGTAGTACTAGCAAGAGTACAAATAACAAGATACAGAGAGCATCGCCCGAAGGTGAACACTATCCATCAGTATTACCGAACAACGATAGCAGTAGCATACAAACAACCTTTATTCAAAGGTTCAAGGTAGAAAACCAATGTGCTAAACTGGCAACTATCATGCAAGTGGTTGTCGTGGCTTCCTGGGGGGGAAATTGGGGAAAGAATACACCGGGAGAAGTGCGAAAGATCGCGCAAGGAATTGCCGGAAACGTTTCTTCCTCTCCCTTGTTGGGCTGATTAGGGCACAGGGCAAAAAGGTCATTTCTGTTTTTCAACCATAGTGAAAATGATAGGAACCTAATGGGCTCGACAGACAAGATTGTGGGCATTGGAATCACCTCAATCGAGTTACGAGCAAAAAGTTAGGAGGGGTTTTTTCTGCCTAGGACCTATCTGTACTTGAAATATTTACGAGACTGGGTCAAATAGAAAACTGAAAGCGCATTCAAGGAACTAACGCTTTTGGGCAAGTGAACACGTATTCCCTAGGCCGAACCACCGCCCGACGTTACCTTTACAACTGAAACAAAAGCGTAAAGCGAAATGCCTTTCTTCCCCACTTAATCCCTAGTCAAACCGAGGCGGGCCCGGGACTCTGGTCTGCTGCTATGCAAGGGGCCCCCCCCCCCCCACCGCTGACAATCTCTTCCTCCCGCTCCTCCTTCTTCTTCCCCCGATGCAGATGCCGAGTCAGAGTGGGTTGCCGGCGCCGGCCTCACTCCCGCCCTACTGCTCAGCCATTCCGGCGACGCTCCCTGACACCTAATTGACCAGGAAGCTATCTCACCCATCCAATGGGCTGCCCCTGACTCCTTGTGCACATGCACATTGTGAAGCCTATTGCCACTGACATACCTGCTTGCATAGGGAGTAAGTTGGAGGCGGGGCTATGTGGAGGAAGGCGAGGCAGGGCTCGGAAGGATTCACCTGGTTGAGGTACTCGTTCTGTGATCGAAGAACGAGGATGGGGGGCTCGCCTTGCTTCGGATTTGAGCATAGCCGGTGGTGAGGGGATTCGCCCATTGAGGGGCAGGAGAGCTTTCTGCCCGAGCTGCGGGAAGAGGCTGGGCGGGGTTCTGGAGGTTGAGAGGTAGGTCAGAGGGTGTGGCTCGGAATTGCTCGGGGAGGGCTGGCATTTCTAGGTGGTTGCTAGGATTCCGATAAGCCGGATTCCGCCGCTCGGGTCCACCGAGCTCTGGCGACGCTCAGCGATCACGGGAGGGCGGGGAACACGACGAAAACATCGTGTAAGGTCACGGAGTAGAGATCCCAAGGGGTCCCGGAGGAAAGAGCCAGAGGAGGAGACGCCGCCAGCTACAACAGCCGTCCGTGTCGCCCTGCGACTGAGCGCCAGCAGCGATGCTGCCGCTAGGGGAAGGGGTCCAGGGGGAGGAGGAGCACGCGGGAGAGCTGTTGGACATGGTCTGGGTGCGTAACGCGGCAGCAGGGAGGGGACCCGAGCAAGAAACAACCACTCGCGTCCATGGGCATCCACAGTGGCGGTCAACCACGTGAACTGGCGAGTAGAGGATGCAATGGGCTAGCAAATGCTGTCTAGGGTGAGTCCCTCCAGGGTTGGTTACACTGAGTTTTAAATCTCGATTAAAACGTTGTGGTTAGATGGGAATGACCTCTGAGTTTGCTGTTGAAAATGTTGCATGAAACTGTGATCAACAGGGATAGCTAAGTGATAGAAATATCTGTCTCATCAGAGGTTTAGGGTGGAGGGACAAGTCCTGTGATTTTGAAGCGATTAGGACAAGTATTTAATACCTTGCTTTGCAACTGCAAATCTCGGTCCAGAAGCAAATAGGAAGTAGCCCTCACTAGGAGTGTGCCTTGGGCTGAAATGGGCAGGGAATGATGATTTGGTCTAATGAGAGTGCCATAAAAATTTCATGCCATTTGGCCAGCCAAATGGTACTTCCTTCTACAACACCTTTCTGGACGAATCTTGGGAAAATATTGAGGGAAAAAGGCTAGGTGAAATGATCCCAAATCTTTTGGAGATAAGTTATATGGGTAGGAGAGGCTTTGGAAAATTTTCATCAAGCCATAATGGAGCAAGATAAAATATACTTGCTTCCTCTAACTGAAAATTTGGACAGAAACAAAGAAATTGATGGTGTGGTCACATGGATAAATAAAATGAGCTCAAATCTTGAGAGTGAATGATTTGATTATTGAAGACCATGCAAATTTCAACTCATTTGGATCACCCTAGCATTACTTCCTTCACACGCTTCCCTCAGACAAAACTTTGAAAAATTGCTCGGAAGGTTCACTAGCAAATTAAGTTGAATTTGACATGAGGCATGATATGGATAGAAAAGGTGTCCAAAAAGTTTGGAGACAAATGGGCAAAGATAATAAATTCACGGGAAGTAATCCCGACTATTGTCACTACTTCTCCCGGGTTTTAAACGGATCACTAACACGTAATAGGTGAATATGACTTGCAAGTCGGATCTAGAACATAGATATAATGGTGAAAACATAACGTTCAGATCCTAAAATCAATGGACCCCGGGCCCAAAGTGACAAGCATTAAGCATGGCAAAGTCATAACACACTCAATCTCAGAACATAGTGGATCTAGGGATCAGCCCTAACAAAACTAACCTCGATTACATGAATGAATCTCATCCACTCCCTCCACCGACAGCGAGCCTACGAAGGATTACTCACTCCCGTGGGGAGCGTCATGGATTGGCGATGGAGACGGGTTGGTGGATGACGAAGACCGAAGATCCCCCCGTCCAGAGCCCCAAACGGGCTCCAGATCTGCCTCCTGATGAAGAACAGGAGGTGGCGGTGGCTTTCGTATCGTAAAACGCGATAATTCTTTCTCCCTGATATTTTCTCCAAATACTAGGTATTAAGGAGTCGAAATCAGGGTCTGCTGGGCCACCAGGTGGGCCCAACCCACCTGGGCCTCCTGGAGGGGGGCGCCCCTGGTGGGTTTGTGCCACCACAGGGGCCCCCCCCTCCGGTGGTTTCTTGGCTCCATTATTTTTCTTTTATTCTGCACAAAAATTCTCCAAAAAGTTTCGTTCCACTTCTGAGAACTTTTATTTCTGCACAAAAACAACACCATGGTAGTTCTGCTAAAAAAAAAGCGTCAGTCCGGGTTAGTTTCATTCAAATATGCAGCAATTCAGAGTCCAAAACAAGAGCAAAAGCATTAGAAAAAGTACATACAACGGAGACGTTCAACAGGACACTTGTATCCTAGGCCTCTTATATAATGAGAGGTAGACACACTCATGCCAATTAATAGCCAGGCACGCAGGGAGTCGGCGATGTGTTCGGAGCCTCGTCGCGGCCGGGGTCCGGTATTATAGCGGTGTCATGGTTGAATGGCCCCGTAGTCAGGCCCCTGGTATAGCCATATTGGGTAACCTCGTTAAGCAAATCTCGATGTCATTGCTTGTGTGATTGCTTGGTCCTCGTAGACTCGACGATGACTCAGATTTAATCTAACAGTGGTATCATAACAGGGTTTGAAGAGGCCGTGGAAGTTGATCTAGAGGAGCTGCGAAGTTGATCGACATGTGGCTAGGAGATCGAAAGTTACGGCCACGGCGGATTTAGTGACTGGATTTGATCAGGATTGGCGATCATCAAGCGATCTGCAGTGATTGTCAGCTCAAATGACGGGCATCGAAAAAGCACGTAGCGCGTCACATGGACTCGCAGGATTTCGATCCGACTTGGTAGGCTCGGGCGGCGTGTACATGGGAGGTAAGCTACTTGTGGCTGTGTTTTGAATTACCCCAAAGAGGAGGGGATGATTTCAGTACAGTATAGAATAAGTATTTCCCTCTTATGAAACCAAGGTTTCAATCCAGTAGAAGAACCAGCACACCTATGTAAACAACACCTGCCACAAACAACAAATACTTGCAACCCAATGCGTAAAGGGGTGTGTCACTTCCCTCAACAGTTACGAGCAAGATTAAATTGTATAGGTTTTATAGATAGATTAAACAAAAATCCAAATAAAATAAATCAAATACAATTGGCAGCAAATGTATTTTTAGTATTTTTTATATGAAAGATATAACCGGGGGCCATAATTTGTCACTAGAGGCTTCTCTTCTCAGAAAAAGTATAGTGGGTATACAAATTACTATTGAGAAATTGATAGAAAAGCAATATTATGACAATATCTAAGGCAATGATCAAACACTATAGGCATCACATCCAAGATTAGTAGACCGAAATATTCTGCATCTACTACTAATTACTCCACACATCGACTGCTATCCAGCATGCATCTAGTGTATTATGTTCATGAAAAAACAGAGTAATGCATTAAGCAAGATGACATGATGTGACAACATAAACTCACGTATGATAACCCCATATTTTTACCCTTGATAGCAACAATACATACGTGACATGTCCCTTTCTGTCACTGGAATTGAGCACCGCAAGTTGAACCCATTACAAAGCAACCTCTTCCCTGGCAAATAAATCATCTAGTTGGCCACAAAACCAATAAATCGGAGAAGAAATACGAAGCTTATTAATCATGCAATAAATCGGAGGGGGAATCATCAACATGGCCATCTTCATCCATCCCGACGGTCACCATGATGAGGAGGGAGTATCCACCCTCGGGGCTAAGGGTTTGTACACGTATCTATGTGTTAATCTCTCTCTCTCTCTCTCTCTCTCTCTCTCCTCTCTCCTCATCTCTCTCTCTCTCTTTCTCCCGTGTTCATAAGATGTCATGATCTTGAGTATCACGGCTTTGTTAACTAGTTGGTAATAATGGTTTTTCCCCTCTCTTTTCTTGTTTGAATTGAGTTTACCCGTTGAATTTCGTTCTTATCGATTGATCTGTTTATGGATTTTGAGAACACTTGATGTATGTCTTGCTATAATACCGTGGTGACAATGGGGTATCATATTGGTTCACTTGATATATGTTTTTGGACTCACTCACGATTCCCGAGTGACATTGGGGTAATCTATGCATATGGGTTGATGCACGTTCTTATCTTTGTTTCTCCGTAGAATCTTGGGCACTCTTTGAGGTTCTTTGTGTTGGGTTGAGTATTAATGAATCTGAAATGTTTGATGCATATCGTATAATCAACTCACGGATCTCGCGGTGACATTGGAGTCATCTAGGTGACTTGAGTTGGTTGTGTGTTATCATATTTTGTTATTTTAGTACGAACTCTTGGGTTAGATCGATCGGAAAGAATAGCTTGGTGTTATTTAGTACAAACTCTAGGATAGATTGATCAGAAGAATAGCTTGAGGTGGTTTTGTACCTACAAACAATTTCTTCTTGTTTCTCCGCAGATAAGAACTTTGGAGTGATTCTTCATCTCCGGTTGAGGAATGTTATATGATCCAATTAGATTAGCATTGTTGAGAGATTGCACTAGCGAAAGTATGGACCCTAGGCCTCATTTTCAAGCATTGCAATAACCGTTTGTGCTCCTTTTATCATTGCTACCTTGCCTGTTTTTATTGTTCCTATTAACAAAAAATCAATATCTACTATCCATATACACTTGTATCACCATGTCTTCGCCGAACTAGTGCCCCTATACATTTTAAACCATTTTATTTGGTGTGTTGGGGACACAGAGACCTCTTTGTTATTTGGTTGCAGGGTTGTTTGAGAGAGACCATCTTCATCCTATGCCTCCCACATTGATAACCTTAGGTTCATCCACTTGAGGGAAATTTGCTACGTCCACAAAGACTCTGCGCTTGAGAGGCCCAACACGAGTCTACAAGAACAAGTTGTGTAGTAGACATCAAGCTCTTTTTCTGGCGCCGTTGCCGGGGAGGTGAGTGCTTGAAGGTATATCTTTAGATCTTGCAACCGAATCTTTTAGTTTCTTGTTTTATATCACTAGTTCATCAAAGAACGTACAAAAAATTGAATTGAGGTGGCCTCATTTGTTCGTCTTTATATGTCTTTTTCTTGAAAATGATGGAAAGGAAAATTGTGCTCAATTGATAGAAGAAATTCAATGAAATGTTTTGGCATAAATGATGAGCATGATTTCAATGTTATTAATGTGATTCTTTGAATCCCATGATGCTATTGAATGCAAAGATACAAGCTTGTGTATGCTATATTTTGATGAAGATGGTATTTTTACTTCCCCAAGCTTGGATGAGAAAATTATTATGATGAAAGATGCCTACTATTTATGATGATTATAATGATGAAGTGGGTTTGGAAGAGTGTCAACTCTAGGTATAATAATCCCACTATTTTGGAGGGTGTTGAATCTTATTGTAATAATTATGAAAGTGGATTTGGAGAGGTCATGACTTTATTAAGTGTGATATCCACTATTTGGGAAGAGGTTTTCAATTGACTATGACAACAAGTTTTTATCTATGATTGATTATGGTGATGACATGTATGCTATAAGAATATGATAACCATGAAACTTGTCATCATGATTTTAATTTTCAATCCCATATAGTTATTTTGTTGAGTTGCTCCCACTACTTGCATGAGAATAAATTTGCTTATGTGGAAGTAACAAAATTTTCTATGCTTATGTATCATGAAAAGAATGCTTTATGTGATTGCTATATTGTTGATTCATTCATGATGCTACTAAAAATTATTATATAGAGGACATATGCGTCTACATATCTCAGTAATATCAAGTTTCCTCTCTTTATGTTGAAAGTTTTGAAGTGCCACTTGTTTTTGCCTTCCTATGCTAGTTGATTCTCATGTTCCCATAAACTGTTTTGCTCAAAAATCCCTTGCATAGGACTTAAATGTGCTAGTCATATGCTTCATGATGCCTCTCTTTGTGTTTCAATTCTTATCTTTTATATGAGCATCATTGAAATCATCATGCCTAGCTAAAAGACATTAAAGAAAAGCACTTGTTGGGAGACAACCCAACATTTACCCCTACTATTTTCGTTCATTCACATGGTTTAGCTATTGTATTAATCATGTTTATGCTTTTGTTTCAATCAATGGCCAATAAAGCCCTTGGGATAGTGTGGATGATAGTTGACTTGATACTGTGCAAAAACAAAACTTTTTGCTCTCAATCCAGAATTTTGAAAATTCACTGGAACGTGATTTTGATCTGAATTTTTTACAGATGATTATATACAATTTTCTACATTGTACTAATTTTTCAGAATTTTTGGAGTAGCAGAAGTATGGTCAAAGTTCGATTACTACAGACTGTTCTGTTTTTTGACAGATTCTGTTTTTCAATGAATAGTTTGTCCTTTTTTCTAGTTTCTATGGCTTATATTGCTCATATAATTGTAGAAATAGTAGGGTCAGTAGGAATTGTGTGTAACAATTATGAATCTTGTCTTTGACAGTACCAAAGTGAATGATTTGTCTTTATCATACTAACCCATCTCACGAAGTTCTGTTAAATATTTTGTGTGATTGAAGTTTTCAAGTTTTGGGTGAATATCGATATGAGGATAAAGAGTGAAGACCCTAACTTGGGGATGCCCAAGGCACCCCCAAGGTAATATTCAGGAGATCCAAGCAACTAAGCTTGGGGATGCCCCGGAAGGCATCCCCCTCTTTCGTCTCCAACATTATCGTAACCTCACTTGGTTCTATATTTTCATTCGTCACATGATATGTTTTTTGCTTGGAGAATCATTTTATTTATTATTATTTGATTGCTTTTATTTATAATAATTTTTTGCATCTTTTATTTTCAATAAAAATGTCAAGTATAGCCTTTGCCATGCTTATTTTGCAAGTCTATATGTGGCTGTTTGAAAACAGAAAGTTGCACGCTAGTTGCGTGAATTCTCTAGAAAAGTCAAATGTGATAAAATGTTGAAATTTCTGCACAATAAGCTATGCTAAATTTTCTACAGTGTGGTAAATTTTCAGAATTTTTTGAGTTAAATACGTATTTATATTCTTGCATCCTTTACAGAGACTGTCCGTTTTGACATATTTGTTGTTATGTTTGCATATGTATGCTTGTTTAATGATTCATTTGTGATAGGAGTATTGAATGCAAGGTATTTAGTATGAAATTTAAATAATATTTTAGTGATTTGCTACAGTCTGCGGGGCCATCAGGTGGGCACACCCACCTGGGCACCGCCTGGAGGGGGGCGCGCCCTGGTGGTTGTGCTCACCCAGGGCCCCCCTCTGGGGTTCTCTGGCTCTTATTTTTTCTTTTATTGCAAAAAAATTATCCAAAAGTTTCGTTCCATTCCGAGAACTTTTATTTCTGCACAAAACACACTGTAGTTCTGCTGAAAACAACGTCAGTCCGGGTTATTTTCATTTCAAATCATGCAAATAGAGTCCAAAACAGAGCAAAGCATAAAAAAGTAGATACGACGGAGACGTATCAATAGGACACTTGCATCCTAGGCCGTCTTATATAATGAGGGTAAACACCCAACATGAAGATTTGATGCACAATGACGGGATGTTGGGAGACGGTTAGGGTTAGTGGCGAGGATGGGGAGTGGTTTGAAGCGGCGGTCCGGGGTGGTTCGAGGTTTAGGTTGGTGGGTAGCGGTGTGTTGGGCGGGATTGGGTGGAGAGAGGGCCCCGATAGTCATGGCCGGGGAGTCGAGCATAGGTACATGGTAGATGGAGCTTGGGGAGGCTGTGGTTCGGAGATGGTCCCAATTGACGTGATGTTGACTAGACAAATTTCATGTGGAGAGCAGTGTGTGTGAGAGGCGGGTGATCTAGAGGGGGTTCTGGGAAAATTGATCGATAAGTGGTAGGAGGATTCGATAAGTTACGTGGTGCGTGATAGTCGAGTCGTGGATATGATTGGGCGTCATGGGAAGCGTGTGCAGGATGTCAGAGAAGAAGGGGAAGATTGGGCGCGGAAGAGTAGCGGGTTGAGTTGCAGTGGAAGGATGGTCGGGGAGAATTATCGAGTCCGACTGGAGGTTCGGGCGTGGTTGGGGAGGTAGCTACGGAGTCGTTTCCACATAATAGTACAGGCACGCAGGGGAGTCGGGGATGTGTGTTGGGCCCGGGCGGCGGGGTGCGGTATATAGCGGTGTCATGGGGAGAGCCCCCGTAGTCAGGCCCGGGGATGTAGCCATATTGGTAACCTCATTAAGCAAATCTCGATGTCATGCTTGTTGATGCTTGGTCCTCGGTAGATCGACAATTGACTCGGATTAATCTAACAAGTGGTATCATGAACAGGGTTTTGAAGAGGCCGTGGAAGTTGATCTAGAGGAGCTGCGAAGTTGATCGACATGTGGCTAGGAGATCGAAAGTTACGGCCACGGCGGATAGTGACTGGATGATCAGATTGGCGACATCATCAAGCGATCTGCATGATTGTCAGCAAATGAAGGGCAATCGGAAAAAGCACGTAGCGGCGTCAGCATGGAACTCGGCAGGATTCGATCCGACTGGAGGCTCGGGCGGTGTGTACATGGGAGGTAGCTACTTGTGAGCTGCGTTTGAATTTCCCCCAAAGGAGGGGATGATCAGTACAGTAGAGATAGTATTTCCTCAGTTAAACCAAGGTTATCAATCTAGTAGGAGAACCAAGCAACACTATGTAAACAACACTGCACACAAACAACAAATACTTGCAGCCCAACGCGTAAAGGGGTTGTCAATCCCTCAACAGTTACGAGCAAGATTAAATTGTATAGGTTTGATAGATAGATTAAACAAAAATACAAAATAAAATAAATAAAATACAATTGCAGCAAGGTATTTTAGGATTTTTATATGATAAAGATAGACCCGGGGCCATAATTTTAACTAGAGGCTTCTCTCGAGAAAATGTATACGGTGGGTAGACAAATTACTGTTGAGAAATTGATAGAAAGCAAATAATTATGATAATATCAAGGCAATGATCAAACATATAGGCATCACATCCAAGATTAGTAGACCGAAATGATTCTGCATCTACTACTATTACTCCACACATCGACCGCTATCCAGCATGCTCTAGTTTATTATATTCATGAAAAAAAATGAAGTAATGCATTAAGCAAGATCATGATGTAGACAAGATAAACTCACGTATGAATAAACCCCATATTTTACCTTGATAGCAGCAATACATACGTGACATGTCCCTTTCGTCACTAGAATTGAGCACCGCAAGATCGAACCCATTACAAAGCACCTCTTCCATGGCAAGATAAATCAATCTAGTTGGCCAAACAAAACCATAAATCGAGAGAAGAAATCGAAGCTATATTAATCATGCAATAAATCGGAGGGGAAATCATCAACGGTGGCCATCTTCATCATCCCGGCGGTCACCATGATGAGGAGGGAGTAGTCCACCCTCGGGGCTAAGGGTTTGTACGAGTAGATATGTGTTTAATCTCTCTCTCTCTCATGTTCGTAAGATGTCATGATCTTGATGTATCATGGGCTTTGTTAATATAGTTGGATAATATGGTGTTTTCCCCTCTCTTTCTGTTGTGAATTGAGTTTTCCCTTTGAGATTTCGTTCTATCGGATTGAATACTTTATGGATTAAATCTTGATGTATGTCTTGCTATGAATACCCGTGGTACAATGGGGTATCTATTGGTTCAATTGATAATGTTTTGGCACTCAACTCACGGATTCCCGAGGTGACATTGGGGTAATCTATGCATAGGGGTTGATGCACGTTCTTGTCTTTGTTTCTCCGTTAGAAATCTTGGGGCACTCTTTGAGGTTCTTTGTGTTGGGTTGAGTTATTTGAATCTGAAATTGTTTGATGCATATCGTATAATCAACTCACGTATACTCGCGGTGACATTGGAGTATCTGGTGACATTAGAGTTGGTTGATGTGTATCATATTTTGTTATTTTAGTACGAACTCTTGGTTGAGATCGAAGCGAAAGAATAGCTTGGTGTTATTTTAGTACAAACTCTAGGATAGATTGATCAGAAAGAATAGCTTTGAGGTGGTTTTGTACTCTACAAACAATTTCTTATTATGTTCTTCGCTAGATAAGAACTTTGGAGTGATTCTTCATCGCACGTTGAGGAATGGTTATATGATCCAATTAGATTAGCGTTGTTGAGAGATTGCACTAGCGAAAGTACGGACCCTAGGCCTCATTTTCAAGCATTGCAATACCGTTTGTGCTCCGTTTTATCAATTGCTATCTTGCTGTTTTTTATTGTTCCTATTACAAAAATCAATATCTACTATCCATATTACATTTGTATCACCATGTCTTTGCCGAACTAGTGCACCTATACAATTTACCATTGTATTTGTGTGTTGGGGACACAAGAAACTCTTGTTATTGGTTGCAGGGTTGTTTGAGAGAGACCATCTTCATCCTACGCCTCCCACAGATAGATAAACCTTAGGTC
Source organism: Thinopyrum elongatum (assembly GCA_011799875.1). Classification (NCBI taxonomy): domain Eukaryota; kingdom Viridiplantae; phylum Streptophyta; class Magnoliopsida; order Poales; family Poaceae; genus Thinopyrum; species Thinopyrum elongatum. The sequence goes on from CM022299.1 coordinate 529,708,552, forward strand.
ATCCACTTGAGGGAAATTTGCTACTGTCCTACAAAACTCTGCGCTTGGAGGCCCAACACGAGTCTACAAGAACAAGTTGTGTAGTAGACATCAAGCTCTTTCTGGCGCCGTTACCGGGGAGGTGAGTGCTTAAAGGTATATCTTTAGTCTTGCAACCGAATCTTTTAGTTTCTTGTTTTATCACTAGTTCGTAAAAGAAAACTACAAAAAATGGAATTGAGGTGGCCTTATATTGTTCGTCTTTATAATGTCTTTCTTGAAAATGATGGAAAGGAAAATTGTGCTCAATTGATAGAAGAAGAATTCAATAAAATGTTTGGCATAAATGATGAGCATGATTTCAATGTTATTAATGCTAGTCATATGCTTCATGATGCTCTCTTTGTGTTTCAATTCTTATCTTTTATATGAGCATCATTGAAATCATCATGCCTAGCTAAAAAGGCATTAAGAAAAGCCACTTGTTGGGAGACAACCCACATTTACCCCTACAGTTTTTGTGCGTTCACATGGTTGAGCTATTGTATTAATCATGTTTATAGCTTTTTTTCAATAAAGTGCCAAATAAAGCCTTTGGGATAGTGTGGATGATAGTTGACTTGATTCTGTGCAAAAACAGAAACTTTGCGCTCAATCCAGGAATTTTGAAAATTCACTGGAACATGATTTTGATCTGAATTGTTTTACAGATGATTGATACACAAATTGTCTACATTGTACTAATTTTCAGAATTTTTTGAGTAGTAGAAGTATGGTCAAAGTTCAGATTACTACAGACTGTTCTGTTTTGACAGATTCTGTTTTCAATGAATAGTTTGCTTGTTTTTAGTTTCTATGGCTTATATTGCTCAATATAAATGTAGAGAAATTATAGGGTACAGTAGGCATTGTGTGAGAACAATTATGAATCTTGTCTTTGACAGTACCAAGTGAATGATTTGTCTTTATCATACTAACCCATCTCACGAAGTTCTGTTAAATTTTGTGTGATTGAAGTTTCAAGTTTTGGGTGAGATATCGATATGAGGAGAATAAAGAGTGACAAGACCTAGATTGGGGATGCCCAAGGCACCCCCAAGGTATATTAAAGGAAGATCCAAGCAACTAAGCTTGGGGATGCCCCGGAAGGCATCCCCTCTTTCGTCTCCAACATTATCGGTAACCTCACTTGGATCTATATTTTCATTCATCACATGATATGTGTTTTGCTTGGAGAATCATTTTATTTTATTATGATTTCTTGCTTTTTTTATAATAATTTTTTGCATCTTTTATTTCAATAAAATGTCAAGTATAGCCTTTGCCATGCTTATTTTGCAAGTCTATATGTGGCTGTTTGAAAACAGAAAGTTGCACGCTAGTGCGTGAATTCTCTAGAAAAGTCAGAATGTGATAAAATGTTAAATTTATTGCACATAAGCTATGATAAATTTTCTACAGTGTGGTAAAGTTTCAGAATTTTTGGAGTTAAATAAGTATTTATATTCTTGCATCCTTCAGACTGTCCTGTTTTGACATTTGTTGTTATGTTTGCATATGTATGCTTGTTTAATGATTCTATTTGAGGATAGGAGTATTGAATATGCAGAGGTATTTAGTATGAAATGTTAATAATAATTTTAGTGATTTGCTACAGTAGAGAATGTTAAGTTTTGCATTTATTTATACTAACTTATCTCACGAGTTCTTGTTGAGTTTTGTGGGATGAAGTTTTTAAAGATTTAGGGAAACGGGATATAAAAGGAATTAAGGATACACAAAAGCTCAAGCTTGGGGATGCACAAGGCTCCCAAGATACTATTCTAAGAAGTCTCAAGCATCTATGCTTGGGGATGCCCTGGTAGGCATCCCACCTTTCTTCTTCAACAATTATCGGTTAGTATCGGTTGGGCCTAAGTTTTTGTCTTCTTCACATGAGTTGTGCTATTCTTGGAATGTCATTTTGTTTTGTTTTGCTTGCTGTTTTAATAAAATACTTAGATCTGAAAGTTTTTAAATAAAATAGAGTCCTCAAATAGCTACCATTTACATGACTACTCTCATTTGATCTTCACTTATACTTTTTGGAGTAGTTTGTCATTTACTCTTGTGCTTCACTTATATCCTATGAGTAAATTGTTTGAATTGAATGTCATGAAGTTGAAATTATATGTTCATATCATGGCTAGCAGTAGCTTCACATTGGGTTTAGAAAGTGAAATCTTTTGAACTTGACAATCACAATATTGGTCATACAAGCAATTCGTGAATGATTAGTATAAGGAAGAGAACTTTCACATGCATATATATTATCTTGGAAATCTTCTATGATTGTGAATACCCATTAATTATTTCAAACTGAGAAAATTAGTTGAAGTTAGACAAGGAAGACAACGCAATGAGTTATGGTTGTGTAATATTGCATAGAAGTTATACTGTTATGGATCCTCAACATGTGGTGTTTGCCTAGGATCTTTTGCTAGCCAAAAATACATACTAAGGAGAGATACTACTTGTGCATCCAAAAACCCTTAAACCCAGTTTCTTGCCATGAGTGTCCACCATACCTACCTATGGATTTAGCAACATCCTTCAAGTAAGCTGCCATCGGTGCATAAAGCAATAAAAATTGCTCCTAAATATGTTTGATCTTTTATTGTAAGGGAAAATTGAGCGTAGTACGAACTTGTGATGGCAAAGTAATAAAAGCGACGGACTGCATAATAAGGTTGCTATCATAAGGGGCAATATAATGTGACGTTCCTTTGCATTAAGAGCTTGGGCATCCAAATAAAAAGCGCATGACAACCTCTGCTTCCCTCTTGAAGGGCCTATCTTTTCTTTTCAGTATTACTTTTATGCAAAGTCAATAGTATGCATTCTCATTTCAACCTCAATTATTCTCTAGTGGAAAGCATCATGTGGTGGGGAAAGATCTAGGCACATATGACCAGTCAAATATATTGATCATGAATTATTATTTGACAATTATCTCTACGATAAATGAGTTGGGAGGCGAAACATTAAGCCCCTATCTTTCTCTATGTTCGATGGATGCCATTTGTTCTAAGAATATGCTTTGAGTACTAGCAATCATAGAAGACTATATGATGATTGAGTATGTGGAGCTCTTGCTTAGACTCTGTTGAATAAGTTGAATTGCAATTGTTGGTGACTAAGAATTAGGTTGTTGAGTTTCAAGAGAATTCATTGTTTGAACCTTAACATGTGAATTGGTTGCTACTTTAACATGATGAGTTTTTAGAAAGAGTTGTTGTTATGATGCTAGGAAAAGTGATTGAAATTATCATTGATCAAACTTAGCACTATGCTAGCATTCACACTTCATAAATTATTTCTTTATCATTTACCTACTCGAGGACGAGTAGGAATTAAGCTTGGGATGCTGATACGTCTCCAACGTATCTATAATTTATGAAGTATTAATGCTGTTATATTATCATTCTTGGATGTTTTACAATCATTTTATAGCAACTTTAATCATTTTTGGACTAACCTATTGACATAGTGCCTAGTGCCAGTGTTTTATTTTTTGCTTGTTTTTTAGTTCGTAGAAAAATCAATACCAAACGGAGTCCAAATGCAGCGAAACTTTTTGGAGAATTTTTCTGGACTAGAAGACACCTGATGGGCCAAAGAAGTCCAGAGGGGGACTCCGAGGGGAGCACAACCCACCAGGGCGCGCCCAGGAGCCCAGGCGTGCCCAGGTGGGTGTGCCCACCTCGGTGGCCTCCCGCCGCCGCCTCTTCGCTTATAAATTCCAAATATTCCAAAAACCCTAGGGGAGTCGATTGATCAGAAGTTCCGCTGCCGCAAGCCTCTGTAGCCACAAAAACCCAATCTAGACCCCGTTCCGGCACCCTGCCGGAGGGGGAAATCATCAACGGTGGCCAACTTCATCATCCGGTGGCCACCATGATGAGGGGAGTATCCACCCTCGGGCTGAGGGTTTGTACCAGTAGCTATGTGTTTAATATCTCTCTCTCTCGTGTTCTTGAGATGTCAGGATCTTGATGTATCGCGGGCTTTGTTAATATAGTTGGATCATATGGTGTTTTCCCCTCTCTATCTTGTTGCGAATTGAGTTTTCCCTTTGAGATTTCATTCTTATCGGATTGAATACTTTTATGGATTTGAGAACACTGATGTTGTCCTGCTATGAATACCCGTGGTGACAATGGGGTATCAATAGATTCCCTTGATATATGTTTTGGCACTCAACTCGTAGATTCCTGAGGTGACATTGGGTAATCTATGCATAGGGGTTGATGCACGTTCTTGTCTTTGTTTCTCCGATAGAAATCTTGGGGCACTCTTTGAGGTTCTTTGTGTTGGATTGAGTATTAGAATCTGAATTGTTTGATGCATATCGTATAATCAACTCACGGATACTCGCGGTGACATTGGAGTATCTAGGTGACATTAGAGTTGGTTGATGTGTATCATATGGTGTTATTTTAGTACGAACTCTTGGTTAGATCGATCGGAAAGAATAGCTTGGTGTTATTTTAGTACGACCACTAGGATAGATTGATCTGAAAGAATAGCTTTGAGGTGTGTTCGTACCCTACAAACAATTTCTTCTTATCTTCTCCGCTAGATAAGAACTTTGGAGTGATTCTTCATCCACGTTGAGGGATGTGTAACACCCCGTGGTTAACTACAGTAATCACCTTTTGATGCCAAGTCAGCATGATTAACAATGCATAATCATCTTTAAACATATTGCTTTTCAACTCCTAAGTCAAAAACCAAATTTAAGTGAAAGTGGAAAATAAAAGTTGCCTGAACCTGAAAACTAAAATGTGCATCATGTTGCAAATATCCCATAGCATTTATAAAAATGATTGCAACATTTGTTGGAATTGTAAAAGACTCGAACAACAAGGAACAGCAGCAACATAACACTGTTAATCCTTTTTCATTTAAATAAAATCCAAACAAAAAGATATGGACCCCAAACCAATTTCTAGCAGTGACAGATAATGCACTGTAAATAATGGAGCAGTCTCATTTTTAAAAAGTCTTTTGGAATAAAATAAAAGAGAAAACAGAAAAAAATAAATAATATAAAAAAAAAAGGAAAGGGAAAGCCCCCCCCCACTGGGCCGTGCCCAGCTGGGCCGGCAGGCCAACAGGCCGGCCCACCAGCGCCCATAACCCCCCCCCCCCCTCACCCCAAACCCTAACCCCGAACACCCCCACTCCTCCCCCCCGATCCCCCTCTCCTCCCTCTCGCCCGCGCGCCTGACGGCGCCGCCGACGCCGCCCGCCTCTGCCCACGCCGTCCCGTCGCCTCCCTACTTCCCTCCTCGACCCGACGCGCCGCCTCCCCGCCGTGCGCGTTCCCATGTCGGGCCTCCCCTTCAACGCGGGTGAGCAAACCCCCGTCGTGACCTCGCCGTTGTCGCGCCCCGCCCGCCGGTCCCGCTCGCCGGCCGTCCTAGCGCGCGCCCACGAGCCGCGTCCACTCCCCGCGCCGCTCGCGGCGCTTCTCCTCGCCGCGCTCGCTCGCCCCGCCCCCGCTCCTCCCGCCCTCTCTCGCCTCCCTGTCCCCGCTCCCACGCTCCCCCGCCCATTCATGCCGCCTTCGTCCCCGGCCCTGCGTGTGGCCGCGCCCCACGCTCCTGCTGCTCTCCTGCGCCCCGCCTCCTCTGCACACGGCCGCGGCCACTGCCGCCGGCGCCCCCCAGCGCTCCGCCCTGCTCGCCCGCCGGCCCGCACGCGCCCGCGCCCTCGCCGCTCCCTGCCCCCGCTCTCTCCCGCGCGTCCCCCCTCCCGCCCGCCACCGCGGCCCGCCTCCCCGCGCCACCCCCGTCCCCGCGCCGCCGCCCACCGCCTCGTGGGCCTGGTTGGCCCTATGGGTTGCCACTGACAAAGGGCCCAGCCCCCTGACCCCTGACCAGAGGGGCCCACCCCCCAGAACTTAAAAAATATAATAAACAAAATAATTAAATAAATAATTAGATAATTAATTTAATTAATCCTGTTATTAGACTAATTAATTAGTTAACTAAACTAACCCTAATGACTGCTGACGTCAGCATGATGTCATGCTGACGTCATCAGTTACTATTCTGGATAATGTTGATATAATAATAAAATTAAATTCAGAAAATTAATAAAAGCTTTAGAAAATCATATAAAATAATCCGTAACTCAATCGAAAAACTTTGTACATGAAAGTTGCTCAGAACGACGAGACGAATCTGAATACGCGATCCGTTCGTCCCACACGTCCTAACTATCCGACTTCAAGCCTTCCCCTCTATCCTCTGTCCGATAATTCCAAAGACCCGGGAAATTATCGTCAGATATTCTCCCGCTCCGTCTGTTACGTGTGATGCTGGCTTAGACTACCCCAGCACCGTGTATCGTATTTGTCATGCTCATGTTTGCTATATATTTATACTGTTTCCTCCCCCTCTTCTCTCTCGATAGCCCCCGACCCCGACGTCGTCCCCGAGACCGACCACGCTCCGGAGCCCGAAGACACCATAGACACCTTGCCCTTGCCGCGCGAGAACCAGGCAAGCCCCCCCTTTGATCATCCCGAATCGCCCATATCTATATTCTCTCTATATTCTCATGCTTGCATTAGAATTTGCTACTGTTACTGTTTGCTCCTATTCTGATGCATAGCCTGTTTATTGTAACCTGCCATTGATACTTACCTGCTTATCCTAAACTGCTTAGTATAGGATGGGTAGAGACCCACTAGAGGACCCCACTTTGATCCTTGTTGCCCCGCTGGATTATCAGAAGACCCGATCAACGGGATTGAAGACCTGTGACTTTACTGCTGAACCTTGATAGAGACGGGTCGGCCCCGAAGGGGGACCCGAGGAAGTTACTTTTACTACAGGACTGAAGGGACAGGCGGTACCACCCAGTAGAGGTGGACCTGAGTTCCCGACAGTCTTTTACGAGACGGGTTGACCTGGATGGTGCCCGAGTGATGAATACGAGGCGCGGCCGGGCATTCTTAGCCCTTGCAGCAAGTCCTCGAGACGGGGCGACGGGGTCACATCTTTCGTGAGTCTCTGCTCGTTTTCCGCAAGCCCTTAGGCCACTTACGGTTTGGATATTTGATCCGAGCAGGCCTCTGGTCTGATAGCACTAACCATCACGTGGGCATAGTATGGGCGTTCTGCATCGTAGCATCAGCCGAAAGTTCTGTCAGACGTCCAGTTCAGCATTGCGGCCGGGACGGACCGGCGCCCCCCTGGTGCCTGGCTTCCCCCTGCACGCAACGACTCGGAGTGCACAGGGCGATGGCCCAAGACCTCTGAGCGCTTAGGATGTAGACCGACGGGGACCTCTCTGCTGAGCTGTAGGTCGGGTTGCGATGTGTTGTTTGGCCGAGGCCGGGCATGACCCAGGAAAGTGTGTCCGGCCGGAGTTAAGCGAGCGTGATGGGTAAGTTGGTGCACCCCTGCAGGGAAGAACACTTCTATCGATAGCCGGTCCTACGGTAAAGGACACTCGGAGTTGTATCCCAATCGATACAACTAGAACTGGATACCCGTGATGATACTTGGATATGTGGCTCTGGGATTGCTTCTCGCAGGGAGTCGAGAAGGGATCTCCGGACGAGGTTGATGACTTTATGGCTCTGGGATTGCTTTCTCGCAGGGAGTCGAGAAAGGATCTCTGGGTGAGGTTGATAGTATTACTGCTATATTATATTGTATTGTTCCACTCTCTTCTGTTGCTGCAAGACTGCTGAAGATGCTAGTCTTCGATAGGACTAGGCCTTCTCTCTATTCTGGCATTTCTGCAGCCCAGTCCACATATACAGCCTCCCCTTGAAAATGTTGCATATGTAGTGTAGATCCTTGCTTGCTGAGTACTTCTGAGTACTCACGGTTGCTTTGTTTTCCTTTTCTCCCCATATCAGTTTGTCGTGACCAAGATGACGGAGCCCCTGAGATAGCTGCCCTGCCGACGATCGCTACTACTACTACCCAGAGGATGGATACTACTATGAGTTAACTGACGACCAGGAGTAGGATCGGAGGGTCCCAGGCAGGAGGCCTGCGCCTTTCGATCGTAGTGTTTTATTTTGCCCCGCCTTTCTAAAGGCCTTTCTGTTTTTATTTCATATCTGTACTCAGATATCTGATGCTTCCGCTGACGCTTGTTCGCAAGCTTATGTATTCGAGCCCTCGAGGCCCCTGGCTTGTAATATAAAGCTTGTATGACTTTATTTATGTTTTAGAGTTGTGTTGTGATATCTTCCCGTGAGTCCTTAGGCTTGATCGTGTGCATTTGCGTGTATGATTAGTGCACGATCGGGCCGGGGGCGTCACAAGTTGGTATCAGAGCCGACTGCCTGTAGGAATCCCCTTTCCAACTCCTTGGCTGAAGTTGAGTCTAGAAACCGGAAAACTGTTTTACTAACTTGGCTGTGTGGCTTACGGGCCCACGTCGCCAATTGGGTGGTATTAGGATCTTTTACTCCTCGACCTTTACTCTGGGACTCTGACCTCTCTTCTATTCGGGTTAAATGATTTTACTAACTCCAACATTAGGCTCTCGTGATCACATCCACCCGGAGTTCTGAAAATATCCACCCTTGCTTCAAGATTTTGGGCCAGGTTCTGCATACAGGATCCTTTTATCGAGGGCACCCTGTGTTGTCACTTGCAGATTCCTCGCTCCGTCAGTTTTCTCCGACGTTGATGTAGCCTTTGCTATGTCTCGTTGTGTACTTCCTTACCGCGTGCCTGCGCGCCGCCTAGTTGTCTAGCCTTCTCTTCTCAGCTGTCGTAATGCCGGTTCGTAATCGAGACTATGTGTGGATTTGAATGTCTGGTGTGACTACGATGAAGTATCTATTGCACTTCCTTCTGTCGTGCGTGTTACTTCATGAATAATTCCATACATATGCAGTTTTACTTGCTAAACTGCCCCTGTTGATTTGGCAGGATGGCTGACGATCCTCCACCTCCACCTTATATTGCCGCAATGATGCAGCAGTTTGAACTGAACCGTCAGGTTATGGCCGGGATATTGGCTCAGTTCCCAACTCAGAATGCTCAGCAACAGAATGCTCCAATAACTCTGCCAGAATTCGTGTGCCTCAACCCGTCTGTTTTCCGTAGCTCCACCAATCCTATGGATGCTGATGATTGGCTTCGTGACATCATGTTTGAAATGGAGTCAGCTGATGTTGCCCCTGACAGTTACGTCACCTTTGCGACATTCCACCTGAAGGGTCCAGCTGCTCAATGGTGGGAAAGTCACAAGAGTATTATGCCTGCTGAATCTGTACTCACTTGGCAAGAATTCCAATCAGCTTTTCGTGCACGGTACATTCCTCAAGGTCTGATGGACCAGAAGAAACAGGAGTTCCGCAAACTCTCTCAGGGTAAAATGACTGTGGATGAATATCAGAGGAAATTTCTCGAATTGTCCCGCTATGCTGAAGATGACGTCTGCACTGAAGCCCGCAAGCAGGATAAATTCCGTGAAGGACTCCGTACTGACATAAAACTCGCACTTGCAGTCCTTGATTGCACAGACTTCGCAACGCTTGTCAGCAAATCTTTCCAAATTGAAACAGCTCTGACTGAATGCCAGGAGTCGCTCAAACGCACTCGTGAAGTAGGCTCATCTTCGGGTCAGCCTGTTCAGAAACGTCGAGTCTGGATCCCACACAATGTTTACCACCGACGTGCTCCAACCCCAAGGCCGTCATATGTTGCACCTCGCCTGCCTTCACCGTCGAGACAACTAACGGTTCATGATGGACCGCCTAATGTTATGGCTTCTCCTCAGGATGCACCATGTCCCCCTGATGGTCGTACGAAGGGCCATCGAACCCATCGATGCAGAAATCGTAAGGCCAGGATGTCTGCTATGGACCGAGGCCAGGTCACTAACGTCAAAATGGGAGAAGCTCGTGAGTCTCCAAAAATCGTGATGGGAACTCTGTCAGTTAATTCAGTTACAGCTTCTGTTCTCTTTGATTCCGGGGCATCACATTCCTTTGTGTCTCAACAATTTGCTCAGCGACATGAGCTACCTCTAGAGTTATTGCCCACACCATTAGAGATTATCACTCCCCGTTCCAGGTGGCAAACCAAGATGGTAAGTCACAACAATCAGATAAAAATTGAAGGGTTGATGTTCTCTGCTTCCCTTATTGCTCTTGGACCTTCCGACATAGACATCATTCTCGGTATGGACTGGTTGACCGCCCACAATGCTTTGATTGACTGTGCCACTAAGAAAGTCCAGCTCACTCACCCTTCTGGCCAGACAGTCAAATACTCAGCCCGAATAGCTCAGGATGCTGAGAGCCAGATTTATGTTCTGAATGCATTGAATGCCTCACCTCTTAAAGGCATCGAGGACGTTCCAGTTGTTCGTGATTTTCAAGACGTCTTTCCAGAAGAGCTTCCAGGAATACCCCCTGCTAGAGCTGTTGAGTTTGTCATTGACTTGAAACCAGGCACTACTCCTATTGCGAAGCGTCCTTATAAGATGCCTCCGCATCATCTTCTCGAGCTTAAGGAAGAAATCGACACATCACTTAAGAAAGGTTTCATCCGCCCCAGTTCCTCTGCTTGGGGAGCACCTTCACTCTTCGTTAAGAAGAAGGATGGAACTAACCGATTGGTTCAGGATTATCGGCCCATTAACCAAGCCACCATTCAGAATAAATATCCGCTTCCTCGGATCAATGATTTGTATGATCAACTTACTGGATCATCGGTATTCTCTAAACTTGATTTGAGGTTGGGTTACCATCAGATCCGTGTTCGTGAAGAGGATATTCCGAAGACTGCATTTGTTACTCGCTATGGTTCTTATGAGTACACTGTCATGTCATTTGGCTTAACAAATGCTCCAGCCACATTCTCCCGTCTAATGAATTATATCTTCATCGATTATCTCGACAAATTTGTCGTGGTATATCTGGATGATATTCTGGTTTATTCGAAGAATAAAGAAGAACATGCTGAACACCTCCGACTTGTACTGGAAAGGCTCCGAGAACACCAGTTGTATGCCAAGTATTCCAAATGTGAATTTTGGCTTTCTGAAGTAACTTACCTCGGCCATGTGATTTCCAAGGATGGCATTGCCGTTAACCCAGAACGAGTTCAGGCTATTCTGGACTGGACTCCTCCAAAGAACGTCAAGCAAGTGAGAAGTTTTCTCGGCCTCGCAAGCTATTGCCGTCGTTTTGTCGAGAATTTCTCAAAGATTGCTAAGCCTTTGACTGATCTGCTTCACAAGGGCGTTAAGTTTGAATGGACAGAAAAATGTCAGGAAAGTTTTCAAACACTCAAAGACAAGCTAACTTCTGCTCCAGTTCTTGCTCCTCCAGATTCTCGCAAAGACTTCGTGATCTATTGTGACGCATCCCGTGAAGGATTAGGCTGTATCCTAATGCAAGAGCGTAAAGTGATTGCTTATGGCTCTCGTCAATTACGCCCACATGAAGAGAATTATCCGGTACATGATCTAGAACTAGCTGCTGTCATCTATGCACTGCAGTTGTGGCGACATTACCTTCTCGGTAATCGTTGCGAGATATACACGGATCATAAAAGTCTGAAGTACTTGTTCACTCAGCCATCTCTGAACCTCCGTCAGCAAAGATGGATGGAGACCATTGCAGACTATGATTTGGGTATTTCTTATACCCCTGGCAAGGCTAATGTAATGGCTGATGCCTTAAGCCGCAAGTCCTATTGCGACAACCTCATGGTTAGGCGAGCTCAACCTCGTCTTTTTGAAGAACTGTGCAAGCTGAATCTGCGTATTGTTCCACAGGGTTCTCTTAATAACCTTGTGATACAACCTGATCTTGAGAAAGCTGTTAAGAATGCGCAAGCTAGAGATGCTGGAGTTGATCTGATGAAGAAAGATCTTCACCTTGAAAAGTACAGGGATTTCTCGCTGTCTGAAGATGGAACCCTGTATTTCAGAAACCGCATTGTCATACCTCGCTTCGAGCTTATGACTGACAAAGTCATGAAGGAAGCACATGATACCCCGTTGTCTATTCATCCGGGTAGCACCAAAATGTATCGTGATCTCCGTCAAAGGTACTGGTGGTCTAGAATGAAGCAGGACATTGCTCGTTATGTTGCTGAATGTGATGTGTGTCGTCGCGTTAAAGCAGAACATCAGAAGCCTGCTGGAATCCTGCAACCGTTGCCTATTCCTCTATGGAAATGGGATAAGGTTCAGATGGATTTCATTACAGGACTTCCCAGGTCACAGAAGGGTCACGACGCTATTCTTGTCGTCGTCGACCAACTCTCCAAAGTTGCACACTTTCTGCCTGTCAAGGAGACGATCACTGCTAGTCAGTTAGCAGAGTTATATATCTCCAGAATTGTTTCACTCCACGGTATTCCGAAGGAGATCAGTTCGGACCGTGGCGGACTTTTCACCTCTAAGTTCTGGGAAAGTTTTCAAAAGGCTATGGGAACTCATATCACCTGGAGTTCAGCTTATCACCCTCAGTCCCAAGGCCAAGTCGAACGAGTCAATCAAGTGCTTGAAGACATGCTACGAGCTTGTGTTGTTTCTTTCGGCAAGAAGTGGGAAGAATCTCTTCCATATGCCGAGTTCTCATATAACAACAGCTATCAAGCCAGCTTGAAAATGGCCCCCTTTGAAGTTCTCTACGGACGTAAGTGTCGAACCCCTCTGAATTGGTCAGAAACTGGGGAACGACCACTCGTGGGTCCGGATATTATTCAGCATGCCGAAGAACAAGTCCGTATCGTCCGTGAAAATCTTAAGGCGGCTCAGGATCGTCAGAAGAGCAACTATGATCGCAAACGATGGGGTTTGATTTATCAACCTGGTGATCAAGTTTATCTGCGCGTCACTCCTATGAAGGGCACTCACCGTTTTGGAATCAAGGGCAAGCTAGCTCCGCGCTACATTGGTCCTTTCCGCATTATTGCTAGACGTGGTCAAGTGGCGTATAAATTGGATTTGCCGCCGCAATTCTCTCATGTCCACGACGTATTTCATGTGTCACAACTCCGTAAATGCTTCAAGGAATCTCCACACCGAGCAGTGGATCATGAAATGCTCGAGTTGCATGATGATCTATCCTATAAGGAGCATCCGATCCGCATTCTCGATGAAGCTGAACGTCGAACCCGTCAGAAGGTTACCAAGTTCCTCAAAGTGCAGTGGTCAAATCATACTGAAGATGAAGCCACTTGGGAACGCGAGGATAATCTTCGTGCGGAATACCCCAAACTTTTTCCTTCTACTTCTTAATTCTCGGGACGAGAATTCTTGTTAGTAGAGGAGATTTGTAACACCCCCAGTGGTTAACTACAGTAATCACCCTTTTGATAATGCCAAGTCAGCATGATTAACAATGCATAATCATCTTTAACATCATATTGCTTTTCAACTCCTAAGTCAAAACCCAAATTTAAGTGAAAGTGGAAAATAAAAGTTGCCTGAACCTGAAAACTAAAATGTGCATCATGTTGCAAATATTCCCATAGCATTTATAAAAATGATTGCAACATTTGTTGGAATTGTAAAAGGACTCGAACAACAAGGAACAGCAGCAACATAACACTGTTTAATCCTTTTTCAATTTAAATAAAATCCAAACAAAAAGATATGGACCCCAAACCAATTTCTAGCAGTGACAGATAATGCACTGTAAATAATGGAGCAAGTTCATATTTTACAAAAGTCTTTTGGAATAAAAATAAAAGAGAAAACAGAAAAGGAAAATAAATAATATAAAAAAAAGGAAAAGGGAAAAGCCCCCCCCACTGGGCCGTGGCCCAGCTGGGCCGGCGGCCAACAGGCCGGCCCACCAGCGCCCATAACCCACCCCCCCCTCACCCCAAACCCTACCCGAACACCCCCATCTCCCCCCCCCCCCGATCCCATTCCTCCCTCTCGCCCGCGCGCCTGACGGCGCCGCCCGACGCCGCGCCGTCCCGTCGCCGCCCTACGTCGCCTCCTCGACCCCGACGCGCCGCCTCCCCGCCGTCGCGTTCCCCTGCATCGGGCCTCCCCTTCAACGCGGGTGAGCAAACCCCCGTCGTGACCTCGCCGTTGTCGCGCCGCCCGCCGTGGTCCAGCTCGCCGGCCGTCCTCAGCGCGCGCCCACGAGCCGCGTCCACTCCCCGCGCCGCTCGCGCGCTGCTTCGCCCCGCGCCGCGCCTCCGCTCGCGCCGCCCGCTGTGCGCTGCCGCTCGCCCGCTCCGGTTCCCGCCCCGACGTGCTCCCCGCGCCCTGGTCGACCTGGCCGAGCGCCCGCGCCCTGCGCGTGGCCGCGCCCCACGCTACAGCTGCTGCGCCTGCGCCCCCGCCTCCTCTGCACACGGCCGCGGCCACTGCCGCCGGCGCCGGCCCCCAGCGCTCCGCCCCTGCTCGCCCGCCGGCCCGCACGCGCCCGCGCTGCCCCTCGCCGCGCGCCCGCGCTGTGCCCGCGCGCCGCGCCTGGCGCCGCCCGCGCGCCCGTCGCCGGCCACCCCCGCGTCCCCGCGCGCCACGCCCGCGCCCGCGCGCCCGTCGCCCGCGCCTGGTGTGGCCCTATGGGCCACTGACAAAGGGCCCAGCCCCCTGACCCACTGACCAGAGGGGCCCACCCCCCAGAACTTAAAAAATAATAATAAACAAAATAATTAAAATAAATAATTAGATAATTAATTTAATTAATCCTGTTTAATTAGACTAATTAATTAGTTAACTTAAACTAACCCTAATGACTGCTGACGTCAGCATGATGTCATGCTGACGTCATCAGTTACTATTCTGGATAATGTTGAATATAATAATAAAATTAAATTCAGAAAATTAATAAAAGCTTTAGAAAATCATATAAAATAATCCGTAACTCAGATCGAAAAACTTTGTACATGAAAGTTGCTCAGAACGACGAGACGAATCTGAATACGCGATCCGTTCGTCCGTCACACGTCCCTAACTATCCGAACTTGCAACCGTTCCCCTCTTATCCTCTGTCCGATAATTCCAAAGACCCGGGAAATATCGTCAGATATTCTCCCGCTCCGTCTGTTACGTGTGATGCTGCGTTAGACTACCCCTAGCACCGTGTATCGTATTTGTCATGCTCATGTTTGCTATATATTTATACTGTTTCCTCCCCCTCTTCTCTCTCGATAGCCCCCGACCCCGACGTCGTCCCCGAGACCGACGCAGCTCCGAAGCCCGAAGACACCATAGACGACCTTGCCCTTGCCGCCGAGCAACCAGGCAAGCCCCCCCTTTGATCATCCCGATATCGCCCATTCTATATTCTCATGCTTGCATTAGAATTTGCTACTGTTACTGTTTGCTCCTATTCTGATGCATAGCCTGTTTATTGTAACCTGCCATTGATACTTACCTGCTTATCCTAAACTGCTTAGTATAGGATGGGTAGAGACCCACTAGAGGACCCCACTTTGATCCTTGTTGCCCCGCTGGATTATCAGAAGACCCGATCAACGGGATTGAAGACCTGTGACTTTACTGCTGAACCTTGATAGAGACGGGTCGGCCCCGAAGGGGGACCCGAGGAAGTTACTTTTACTACAGGACTGAAGGGACAGGCGGTACCACCCAGTAGAGGTGGACCTGAGTTCCCGACAGTCTTTTACGAGACGGGTTGACCTGGATGGTGCCCGAGTGATGAATACGAGGCGCGGCCGGGCATTCTTAGCCCTTGCAGCAAGTCCTCGAGACGGGGCGACGGGGTCACATCTTTCGTGAGTCTCTGCTCGTTTTCCGCAAGCCCTTAGGCCACTTACGGTTTGGATATCTGATCCGAGCAGGCCTCTGGTCTGATAGCACTAACCATCACGTGGGCATAGTATGGGCGTTCTGCATCGTAGCATCAGCCGAAAGTTCTGTCAGACGTCCAGTTCAGCATTGCGGCCGGGACGGACCGGCGCCCCCCTGGTGCCTGGCTTCCCCCTGCACGCAACGACTCGGAGTGCACAGGGCGATGGCCCAAGACCTCTGAGCGCTTAGGATGTAGACCGACGGGGACCTCTCTGCTGAGCTGTAGGTCGGGTTGCGATGTGTTGTTTGGCCGAGGCCGGGCATGACCCAGGAAAGTGTGTCCGGCCGGAGTTAAGCGAGCGTGATGGGTAAGTTGGTGCACCCCTGCAGGGAAGAACACTTCTATCGATAGCCGGTCCTACGGTAAAGGACACTCGGAGTTGTATCCCAATCGATACAACTAGAACTGGATACCCGTGATGATACTTGGATATGTGGCTCTGGGATTGCTTCTCGCAGGGAGTCGAGAAGGGATCTCCGGACGAGGTTGATGACTTTATGGCTCTGGGATTGCTTTCTCGCAGGGAGTCGAGAAAGGATCTCTGGGTGAGGTTGATAGTATTACTGCTATATTATATTGTATTGTTCCACTCTCTTCTGTTGCTGCAAGACCGCTGAAGATGCTAGTCTTCGATAGGACTAGGCCTTCTCTCTATTCTGGCATTTCTGCAGCCCAGTCCACATATACAGCCTCCCCTTGAAAATGTTGCATATGTAGTGTAGATCCTTGCTTGCTGAGTACTTCTGAGTACTCACGGTTGCTTTGTTTTCCTTTTCTCCCCATATCAGTTTGTCGTGACCAAGATGACGGAGCCCCTGAGACAGCTGCCCTGCCGACGATCGCTACTACTACTACCCAGAGGATGGATACTACTATGAGTTAACTGACGACCAGGAGTAGGATCGGAGGGTCCTAGGCAGGAGGCCTGCGCCTTTCGATCGTAGTGTTTTATTTTGCCCCGCCTTTCTAAAGGCCTTTCTGTTTCTATTTCATATCTGTACTCAGATATCTGATGCTTCCGCTGACGCTTGTTCACAAGCTTATGTATTCGAGCCCTCGAGGCCCCTGGCTTGTAATATAAAGCTTGTATGACTTTATTTATGTTTTAGAGTTGTGTTGTGATATCTTCCCGTGAGTCCTTAGGCTTGATCGTGTGCATTTGCGTGTATGATTAGTGCACGATCGGGCCGGGGGCGTCACAGGATGGTTATATGATCCAATTAGATTAGCATTGTTGAGTTATTGCACTAGCGAAAGTACAGACCCTAGGCCTCATTTTCAAGCATTGCAATACCGTTTGTGCTCCGTTTTATCAATTGCTACCTTGCTGTTTTTTATTGTTCCTATTACAAAAATCAATATCTACTATCCATATTACACTTGTATCACCATGTCTTCGCCGAACTAGTGCACCTATACAATTTACCATTGTATTTGGTGTGTTGGGGAGACAAGAGACTCTTTGTTATTTGGTTGCAGGGTTGTTTGAGAGAGACCATCTTCATCCTACGCCTCCCACGGATTGATAAACCTTAGGTCATCCACTTGAGGGAAATTTGCTATTGTCCTACAAAACTCTGCGCTTGGAGGCCCAACACGGGTCTACAAGAACAAGTTGTGTAGTAGACATCAAAGCACGAGAGCATATATTTCTTGAAAAATATTTCAAATCTCAAAATAATGTAAGTGAAGCATGAGAGTGCATTTCTTTAAAATTTACTAACTCTTAAAATAATCTAAGTGAAGCATGAGAGCATATTTCTTCAAAATTTACTAACTCTCAAAATAATCTAAGTGAAGTATGAGAGCATATTTCTTCAAAATTAAAACACCACCATGCTCAAAAAGATTTAAGTGAAGCACTAGAGCAATTGCCTAGCTCAAAAAATTGAAGTGAAGCACATAGAGCAATTCTAACAAATAATGATATCATTATGGCTCTCTCAAATAGGTGTGTCCAACAAGGATGATTGTGACAAACTAGAAAGCAAAACAAGCAAAGACTCATATAATACAAGACGCTCCAAGCAAAACTCATGATATGTGATGAATAAAAATATAGCTCCAAGTAGATTACCGATGGTCGTTAGAAGAAAGAGGGGATGCCTTCCGGGGCATCCCCAAGCTTAGTTGCTTGGTAGTCCTTGAATATTACCTTGGGGTGCATTGGGCATCCCCAAGCTTAGGCTCTTTCCACTCCTTATTCCTTCATCCATCGTGATCTCACCCAAATCTTGAAAACTTCAATCACACAAAACTTAACAAAAACCTTCGTGAGATCCGTTAGTATAATAAAGCAAATCACCACTTTAAGTACTATTGCAAACCCATTCATATTTTATTATTGCATTATACCTACTGTATTCTAACTTTACCATGGATTATACCCCCCCTGATACAATCCATAGATTCATCAAAATAAGCACACAATGCAACGAAAATAGAATTTTTCAAAAACAAAACAGTCTGTAGTAATCTGAACTTTGACCATACACTCCAAAAAATTCACTTCCGTGATGATACGTGTTTGTCACAGTAGGTCACATTTTCTGTCATGCATGTACATCCATGATGATTTTATGATAGAATCAAGAGTCATACCTGTGCTGTCATAGAAGTGTTCCATGACAATACCAAAATTATCATCACGGAAGTGTCCACTTCCATGACTATAAATGGCGCGTCATAGAAGTGCTTTCGTCAAGGGTAACCGACATGTGGCATCAACTGTAATGGGTCGCCGCTAAGCTATCGAGTCCCGGTTTGGATCCGATAACCCATTAACTGCCCGGACCAATGGGGATTTCCCACATGTAAAATTCTCATTGGCCGTCGCAACCACGTGTCAGCTCCATTTTGAGACAGATGTCAACTACGCAATGGATAGGAGGCGTCTATGATACGTCAACATGTGGCAAAGCCCAACAACGGCACATTCAGGTCAAAAGGCCAGCCTGTTTGACTTGGTCAAAAGGAAGTGGGCCGGCCCACGGAAAGCCTATTAACGGCTTGTTCGCATATAGCCCATTTATAGCCCGCTAACTCACGTCCTATTATGGCCTATCCGAATTAGGCCCAATAACGTCATCTGGGCCGTCCAATATGATTCCGGCCCATTTTAACTTCCGGCCCATGTATGGCCCATGATGTCTTTCGGCCCATATGAGGCCCTTTGTAACTGTGGGCCCATTAAAGGCCCATAGTGAAACTGGCCCGTAATGAATAGTGTATCGCTTTATCCCATTAACGGCCCATTATTCCATTGGGCCGTTTCTAGCCCGTGTTACCTTTCGGCCTTCTAAGGGCCCATTTATTCTTGGGCTCATTTCCAGCATTCGGTTACTTATGGTCCGTTACTGGCCTTTTCCGCTTGTGGGCCAAATTCAGCCCTTGGTTACAGTCGTCCCGTTTGTGGGTCGTTAACCCGTTGGGCTATTTCCAAAGCGTCACCAAATACGGTCCATTAATGACCCATTATGTCTGTCGATAGAATTAAGCTCGTTATACATATCGGCCTATTAACGGCCCATTATGGTCTGGCCATAAACAGACGATTTCCACTCTAGCCCATTTATGGCCCATGTTTGGCCAATCGATCATACGGCCCGTAAAAGGCCCAATGATTCTACGGCCCATAGAAGGACCATGGATCCTACGGCCCGTAGGAGTCCCATGGTTACTACGGTAGGTAGCAGGACCATGGTTACAACAGTCAGTATGTTGCCCATGGTTATTGTGGCGCTAAAATGCAGTGACTACAACCAAACAAATAAACAAGACAATAAGGAAATAAATAAGTAAGCAAATTACGCTAGGCTATTACGGCTATTACACATATTACATCCACTGGGCATCAAAGTTCTCCACTAGTGCAAATATAGGGAACAAAGTAGCATATTACATACATTGGGTCTAAATTGGCCATCAGTGCAAATAAACACGGCAGCAAAACAAGTCCAGAACTGAAACCACTTCATAAGAGCTCAAGAATCGATATTCTAGATACCCACCATGCTGGCGAGAAGCTTAGCAAGCTTATTAGTTTTCTCTTGTTTGGCGCTAAAATCCTCCAGCGCTTGCTGTTACACCAGAAAGTATGCATCTGAATTCTGCAGGGACTTCCTCAGACCTTCGGCTTCTTGCCGCAGCACAGCTGACTGATGCCTTTCAGCTTGTAGCTGAGACTGAAGAAGCCGAAGTGATTCAGGCAGCGAGTTCGAAGAGCTTGTGCCAGCGGTAGTGGCCAGTAACTCGAACACTACATCAACACAGGACTTTGGGGTTGTCTCACTGTCTACAAGATAGCTTTTATCACCTTTCTTGGAGACCAACAGGGTTGTCTCACTATCTTGAACCTTATCCGCATTACTTTCTCTACCATTGCATAATGGGGTGCTCTTCTCCAATATTCTGTTTGCATTCTACAAGAGAAACAAGCAGACACATCAACAGTTTATCATGTAGTATATGAAACTCATTTTGGTAAATCGGTTCAGTAGTAAGGTGGACAGGATAACAGCATGAAACAAACATATATCTATGTACATGGTCATTGTATTGTCTATATCATTCTAGTTTATGTTGGCAAATCAAGATAGAGACACAGTTCAAATCATATATTTTTAAGACACAACAGCAGATAGAATATAAGTGTGGGAAACTACACAACACTTGTAATGTGCATGACCTGAGAACATAACTGATTATACAACTGAAACTGAAATCAACATAGAGCAAGAAGTTAGAACAGCAATGCAGTTAAAGAAATAGGTGCAAAACATACCTGTTGCACCATTGGAGTTTCAATTGGATCCTTCAAATTCAAAATTAGTTGGTATGAGTAAATACAGTGATGCAAGAGAAAAGGAGTATGCACCATAGCTACGGAATCTGACCTGAGAATAGTTGCTCTTCTGCTTTAAACAAGGAGTTTGGGTTTGCTATGGTGGTCTTCGTGCTTTGGGCACTACAGTTGCCTTACAAACTGCTCATGTGGGGGTACTCTGTGGTGGACATGGTGCTGTGTCAACTAGAAGTGGGTTACTATCTGCTGGGGTTGGGGTTAGATGGGGTGTAGCTGGTTCTCTGTCCAACGGTGTAGGTGTACAATCTGGAAGAGTCTCGATTATGTGTGGTGGGGCTAGTTCGTGGGCCAGTACAACCATGGTTCTATCTGCATCGACGGGTACCACCGTCTTTTTGAAGAACGGGTTTTTACTCCCTTAGATACGGCCATCACCACCTCCAGTTCAAATGGCTGATAAACAAGAAAAGAAATTGAATGTACAGACATTGTATGATAGACAGATGTGGTAATTCACATATATGTTGTCTAACCAAATAGGACAGCATGACAGGATTTCACATATATAATGGCTAACTAAACAGGATAGCATGACATATTTTCAGATATATGATGGATAACTGAACAGGATATAATGGCATAATTCAACATATGATGAGTATCTAAACACGATGACACGACATAACTATATGATGTCTTTCTAAAATAGGTTAGGATGAAATAATTCAGATACATGTTGTCTAAGTATACAGGATGGCATGATATAATTCACATAATTGATTCAAATACTAAGCAACTGGCACTCGCATGTATGATCTCTAAACTAAGCAGATGGCATTGAATATTTTGTATATGATGTCTAAACTAAGCAATGCAAGACACCATATGCATGATATGAGAAATATAAACATTGCAAGTTAGAGCATACACCTCAGGTGGGATATAGGACTGGTCATCTGTCTCTGAATCCTCCTCTGAGGAGCTACCTGTAACCATCGAGATATATGCTTCAACAGGTACCATTGTCTGCTCTGAAGACCTTGTTTTCACTCCGGATTTTTCCATAACCAGCTCAAATGGCTGATGCACATGAAGAGTAGTTCAATATACACAGATTGTCAACAAATGGAATACCGAATACGTAATGAAAAAAAGGATGGCATGAGATAGTTCACATATATGATGCCTGGCTACATAGGATGGCGGTGCATAATTCACATATATGATAACTGGCTAAAAAACATGGCATTGCATAATTCACATATCTGGTATAGAAAGTAAACAGGAGGCATTCACACAAAGCATGTCTAATCTAAGCAGATGGCATGACAATGCAAGACACCATATGCATGATATGAGCAATATAACCCTGCCAAGTTAGAGCATACACCTCAGGGGGGAATACGACTGGTCATCTATCTCTGAATCCTCCTCTGAGGAGCTATCTGTAACCAGCAAGAAATCTACATCGACAGGTAGCACTGACTGCTCAGAAGGCCTTGTTTTCACTCTAGATTTTCCCATCACCGACTCAAATGGCTGATGCACAGGAAGAGTAGATGAATGTACAAACATTGTCGACAAATGGAATACATGATGAAAAAAATAGTATGGCACGATACAATTCACATATACAATGACTGGCTAAACAGGATGGCATTGCATGATTCACGTATATGATGCCTGGCTAAACAAGATGGCATTGCATAATTAGGTCTGCAGGGGGGATCTCTGCTGCAGTTGACGCTTCCGTCGATGGTGCACCTCAGGTGGGGTGGATGACGGCACGGCAGGAGCGGGACAAAACACACAAAGTTTTCTTTGACACCTATCTGAAAATAAAGTAAATCTATAAGGGCTCCTTAGAATTGGAGGATTCTAAAAACGCAGGGACAGGAAAAACACGGGAATAGGATAGGAATGCACGTGCAAAATAGAGCATTTGCAAACACAGGATTTCTGTCAACCTGGGTGTTTGGTTCACATGAATTGGAAGAACACAGCAATGGAGAAACATAGTCAAATTAAAGTCAAACCACATGAAAATGTAAAATAAGAATCTTATTATGCCAGTAATGCACTTATTCCCATTCTTCATGCATATTAATTAGAAAAGGACGTCCAAGTGGATAGTAAAATTCGTACGCTTTTTCTTTGAAAGAGACACCAAAGGAAAAAATCCTCCAGTTTTTATTTGCTCCATTCCTTCTAACCAAATGCATGAATAGTAGTACCATAGGAAAGGTTCCAATTCCTATGTTTTCCTTCACTTTTTCTTTGAACCAGTGGCAATTCAAGTAGGTAGTCTTCAACAGGTTGAAGCCTGCCCTCGAAAATTTTTGTGAGCTTATTTGGTCCACATGAATATCATATAATGGCTATCTTGCTAAACCAATTCAAATTGTGGTTCAAAAGGGCATTTAGTTTTCTCCCTATTAACTTTGTGACCAGTATTCATTTCTTTCTAGATTTGCAACTGCTTTGAACCAAAGGATCCCTGAGGGATCAACATGAATGTAGAGTAAAAAGGTGATGCGATGAGTGTACAACCTCTTTGGCGTAGCCTTGTCGACCTCAGCATCATTGGGTTGGACGTGGAGGATGGTGATGCTGGTGTGACTGTCGGAGGCGGGGAAGAAGATCTGAGGCCTCTGGAGACGGCGCCGAGGGTACTTCTCCACTGTGATAGACGGTTCCGTCGTTGGAGTAGCTCCGGTGAGGTGTACGATGGCGAGACTGAAGTAGGACAAGACAGACAACATTAATCTGAAGTGGGATTCTAATAGCATATGCAATAGATGATGTAAAATACATCACCAAAAAGTGCTGGATGTAAAATGCATCAGCCGCGGCCGCTCCAACAGATGTTGTAAATACTGTTGACTCTGAACTTCACTGAAGAAACTAAACTTTACAATCGAAACTGAATTTTACTGTTGAAACTAAATTTTACTGATGAAACTGATTGAACTAGTAGTAGAGCACTGCAATAGAAGTTTAGGCCGTTCGAGCACTGGTAGCAAAGAAGCAGTGATCTAAATCAGCAGCCGCTCGAGCAGGGAATGCACTAGCAGAGAGCAGCTCGTGCAGCAGCACCACGAGTGAGTGCTAAAGCAGCAAGTCATGGAGCTGCCGCAGGTCATGTAGCAGCAGCAGCAGCAGCAGCGTGAGCGAGAGCAGAGAAGAGCAGCATCACGAACAAGAGCAAGAGCGGAGCAGCAGTGCGACCGATAGCAAAAGCAGAGCAGAGCAGCAGCACAAACGAAAGCAAGAGCAGAGCAGCAGCGCGATCGACAGCAAGAGCAGAGCTGCAGCGTGAGCGAGGGCCGAAGCAGCAGCAGCTAGTGCTGGTGTGGAAGTCACCGCCGAGGAAGCAACGACATGGGGGAGAGACGCCATGGAAGAAGTGGCCGGCGACGGCGCCGTCGATGCAGACCCGCCATGGATGATCGGTATCGAGCACTGGCAGCCCAATGAGATCGAATAAAAAATAAAATGCAGCGGTGAGTGCAGAACGTCATTGGTGGCGCCGAGTAGGCCGCGGCTTCATCGGAGGAATTGGTGAGGGTGCTGCGGTTCCGGACGGGCAGGTGAAGACGGCGCTGTGGGGGTGGAGGTGGCGCGATAGACGAGGTGAACATCGGGGCAGCTCCTTGGAGGTGGAGGACGGGGCGGCTGAACAGGCGAGATGATGAGATCGACGATGGATCCTCATCCACTGCGGTGGATGAGGGACGTCGACCTATTGTTGTGGACGACGTCGTCGGGGAAGAGGCTCCGGTTGGGCGGCGGTCGGGAGGCCGACGGAGGAGCGTGGGGTTTCGCGGGTTTTGGCGGCCTCGATGTACGAAAGAGGGGAATGAAGGGGAAGGTAGGAAGGAGCCATGGCTTAGGGACGCGCTTGTCCGAAATGTGGGGTAAGTTACGAACATACCCCCACCGGTTTTGACCACGCGACATCAAGGCGGCATTTCCGGCTGAGGGGTAAAAGGGGGATTTCGCGTGTCTGGGCTGCGCGACCGATTTCGGATGAGGAGGGAGTTTTCTTGTGCATCAAAATTCGGGATAACAAGGTGCGGCGTAGGTTGAAGAGGTGGGAGTTTTGCAGCAGAAGAGACAAGAGATACTCTAGCTTGAAAATTTGGGGATAACAAGGCGCGGATTCCACGTTCGACAGAACAAACTTAACGTGTACAAAAAAAAGACAATTCATACAAGACACAAGAGAGTCATGTCCCCTTGTACTTTTTTTTTGCGAGGATGTCCCCTTTTACTATATTGCTACAAATTCCATTGAAAAAACTACAAGAAAAATCTAAAAAAAATTGGGAGAACAAGATTAGCCTATATAGTACCGAATCAATTCGCACTTCCCTCAACAACAACAAAAAACAAATCAATTCCCACCACAAGTAAGAGTCATGTCCCGTTTTATATGATTACAAATGCAAGTATCTTGAATTTCAAATTTTGAATCCACGTTATGTTGAATTCGAACGTATCATTAGGTGATCTTGCGGTTTATAATGGATGTTGTCCTACATTTTGATCTTCCATCTTATATGAACATTTTACTCCACCCTATGAATATATATTGTCATCTAACATATGGACTAAATTTGAATCAATTTTCCCTATTTGAATACGATTGTTGTCAAGTTAAACCATCATTTAAATATTATATTGATAACAGGAAACATGCATATAGTATTAATCATGTTTAAATATGAATGTACCATACGATCTCCAATTCAAATATTTGTATCCATTTTATGATGAATTCAAATCACGGTACATTGGTCTAGGTAGCGAGATGTTCGGACTAATCTAAACCCTGTTTTCATATGTATAATGTGTTTAACACACACAACAATGCATCCCCCCCCTACCACACACACAACATTTAGATGTTAGCTTTGAAAGCCATGCATTATCTCAAATTCGAATACTTATGTCCATGCACGGATGCAATGTGGTCAGACGATGCCTGCCATCGGTGTCGCAAGTTCAAATTGATTTGGCCTTGTTCGATGTGAGTATAGTATATAGCACATTTGATTCAAAACCACACAAGGCATATCTGCATTATATTCATGCATGCATGAGTTACAAACATCATGGGCTCTTATTCAAATATTTGAATCCACTTTTATACTGATTATCATCTCTGTAAGTCTTTTACACGCACACACACACACTCCTCCTTCCTTCGTGGATACCAATAACTTTCCTATTATGCATGCATATATGCACACACACACTCCCCACCACTTTGCATCCTCTACATCATGCACACACGTTCTTGTTCTTTAGATCAATCTCCCACGATCTCCCTACATCTCCATCTTTCCAACACACAACGATCGATGTACCCCTCTAGCTAGCCAGACCTGCCTACGACACACAAACATGTACACACATAGTCCCTCCCCTCCTCTCACCATCCATGCCTCCCGCCCTAACTCTAAGGCACACAGGCACTGTCGCACCCTGTGTTGTTATTCATCTTGCACTCGTACAGTGTCACAAGCTAGCTGCACCCCCTCCCCCCACCACAGACACACCTCTCCCTCTCTTCGTCAGTCCGGGTGTTCTTTATCTCTAACACATGCATGCATGTGCACCAATCGATTGCCCTCTATGTGTAGCCAGGTCTCTCGCTATTTCCCCACTCAAAATGTCCGATCTATATCTCTAGTTAAGTCTCCCCCTCTTTACCCACGTACACATAGACCAAACCACGACCTCTCTACATAGGGCCGCCTACCACACACACATTAATTGCCCCTCCCCGTCTCATCATCCATGCCTTCCGCTTTGTCTATCGATCAGACATGCGCGCCCACGCACGTTATCGTCGCCTCTCTTGAATTATCGATCTCGCACTTGTACTCCTTCCTTATCTTCACCTAGTTGGCCTCTCGCATCATCTTCGAACATGCACCCCCTCTTTACTAGCACTTGTACGCTCGTAAAGTTCTTCCCTCTATCCGTGTCTATTGATATGTTGCGTAAACGATCCCTCCCCCTCTCTTCTCGTATATCGCCCCCTCCACATACATATACTATGTATTCGGGCCTCTCTTTGACAGAAACATATGTATAGAGGCATGTCGGACACACCATCTCCCTCTCTCTCTCTCTAACACACCCACTAGGTGGAGCCGTGGAGGACATGTATGAAGAGAAGAGGTGCACGCACGCACGCACTACCTCCCTCACACACATGCGGGTACACGATGGAGCACATTTCTCTAAGGAGAGTTAGCCCTCGTGATAATTTGACGCATGTTGAAAGACTTGTTAGATGATGTGGCACTGGTAGTATAGCCAACAACGAGCTATATGGAGTTGCCATGTCATATATAGTCAACCTAATAGCCAATGTGTATAGTATAGCTAGTTGCTAAGCAGTACTACTTTATTAATGCATGGCCCACTGTACACTCTCACAATGTTTCTTGGAGTCCATGCTATAGCCGGCTATTAATCTACAGCCCGCTTCCATTCTCTCTCCTCTTCTCTCTCATCCAGCTGAACACAAATACAATTGTTTAATCATTATAGCCTGCTGACAGTAACTTATTATACTTGCTCTTCCGGTACATGCAAAGCAAGTAGGAAACAAAATACGAGCAAGTTTTTGTTTTGGGAGATGTCTCTCTTTTTCAGTCAATATATTTTTGAATAAAATGATGGGGAGCTTAATGAAGCCACGTGGCACATGTGGAGAGGTTGTTTGCCAGCTTCTTGCGTGGATTGATCACAATGACGTGCTGATGCTTCCAGAAGAACATAGACACTGCTGGGTACAATGAGATTACTGTAGACGCGAATCCCAGCCATTGAGAACGGGGTCCACGTACGTGTCCGAGAAACATATGTAATGAGGATTTCTAGCGACCGATCTCATTAAGGAGGCAAAGCAAGTGTTACCCTTTACAAATTAAGTTAGGCGGTAAACTTACAGCCCGTCGCGCTGGCGTCGCCCCAACACACGGTCGGTCTGGCCCGCCGCTCACCGAAGGGACGCGCATCAGCTTGGTGTGTCACTGACATGTGGGACCGCATGTAAGCAGTAGCACCAACACACGGTCGGTCCGGCCCGCCGCTTAGCATGAACAGACGGTATGTCTGGCCCGCCGCTCACCGAAGCGACGCGCATCGGCTTGGTACATAACTTATGTTCGACCGCATGTGAGTAGTAGCAAACTGATAGGCCAAGCTCCCCCGTCTACCGTGCTCCAAAAGCCCGGCCTTTTATTGTATATCCCTTTAAAAAAATGAAGATCGCACATAGGAGCAAACCATGGTAGTTGCGAACGCTCGAGTGGCAGTTTATAGGGGAGGGGCGTGGTGTAGCAGTTTTGTAATATGCCATGGCACTTGTTTTTCTACTGTTGTGTACATGCAATAACTGGCACCTTCGGATACATATCTTACGGTTATTGGGGCGTTCGCCGGGAATAGCCTCGTGGCGAGCTATAGGCTAGTCTTTTTTCACACGCATTACATCGACACATATCATCTCTCTCCCTCTTTCCCACGCACACACCTAGTCTCTCGGGACTTCTCGCACACACCACCTCTAGCTCTCTACGTCGATGCCACCCACATACACTGCATTTAGTATGTTGTACATGAAGAAAAGAGGTGCACGCACGCACTTGTCCTCTCTCACACATGCATCTGTGTCGCGGGAAACCACGGCCACCTATGGGACCAGGAGGCCCCTTGCTGGTTCGGCAGGGGGGTGTCGCGTTGCACAAAGAGCAGACGAGCGTGTGGCAGCACGGCAGAGATCACACAGGCATTTTTACCCAGGTTCGGGCCGCCGTGAGGCGTAAAACCCTACTCCTGCTTTGGTGGATTGATGGTGGAAAGGTGGTGGTGGAGCGTAGTACACTTGCTCGGCAAGGGTTGCCTCAGAGCGGCAGTGGCTACGCGCGTATGGGGGTCTGAGTTATCCAACCTTCTAACCCTTTCTATGGTCGCCATGGGCCTCCTTTTATAGATTAAGGGGTCACCACAATGACAAAACAGTCATTATGCACTGATAAGATAGCAAACAGTGCTATCATACCTAACTCTGCCGGCTGACAGGGCGCATTAAATGCACCGCTCAACGTCACATCGTTGGTTGCCCGGCAAGGCTTGCCGGGCTATCTCGCCAGCTCCACGCCTGCTTGCTTGACACGTCGCAGGACGGGTGTCATCTGCAGGTGTTTCCTGTAGGGAGAGGCTGCCATGTGGTGAATGGCTGCCACTTAGTCACTCCGCGGTTTGACACCGCACTGATTGACGACGTGGGTCGTGGTGGAGTAGTTGGTGAGGTGGTTTTGCCTCCGTGTGCCTCGGCAGGCCCTGCCGGGACGTCTTGGACGTCGTATTTCGGGGGTGGCCTCGCCCCTTGCCGAGCTCGCTTGTCCGGCAAACGAGGCCCCTCTCCTGATGGTGCCTTGCTTCTTTGGCTTGATCTTGGTCCCTCTGATCTGCATGTTAGTCCTTTGAACCTCTTAGTCCCTTGTATTCTGACTTGGGTTGGTGCTTTAATCTCGTCCTCGTGCCTGTGCACAGTCTGGGCAACAGACCCAGGGTTTGTTGCATCGACAGAAGCCCCCGGGCCTGCCCCTAACGTGCTACCGAGCATCATCGGGGTAGGGCCTAATAAGTGCACAGGCGGGGTCGCCGTAGAGGCTGGTCTCTTGAGGTCTTCTTTGCTTCTTCATTAGCCTTGATTCCGGGCCAGTTTCCGGTTTCTCCGCGCGTCCGGCGCAATGCTGTGGAAGAACTTTGATCGTGGCCTACGAGTTCTCCTCGCCCCATGATCACGGGGCAGAAACTGCCATCCCACTTGCCTTTCGTTTCGCACGCACCTACCACGTGTTTCGCATGCATTGGGTGTGGTAGGTGGTGGATGTGGAGGGCACGGGGAGGAGTGCCATGGCCAAAAACCGAGCGCTGATGGTTGGCGCAGAGGGTCGGCCTTGATCCTTAGAGCTCCAGAGGGTGCAGCGAGGCCGTATTGGAGGAGCGGGGCGGCCATTTCCCGTATGAGGAGCCAGCCCCCTGCCTCATCCCCCTCTAAAAAGGGGCAGGGGCGGTGCCTCTCTGCACACACTTCTTCTTCTTCTTCGCAACTTTTCCCTTCTAGCCATGGTGAGAGGGCGAGGGCGTGACGATGCCCTAGCGGCGGCGACGAGGGCTTCTACTCGACAGCGCATCCCTCCTCCTCCGGATCCTGTGGTGACGGAACCTGCCGCGAGGGGAGGAGGGAGGGGACGAGGTCGAGGTTGTCGTGGTGCTCGAGGAGGAGGGCGGGGCGGCGCCTTGGCTGTGCCCCCGCCGGCGGCTCCTCCCCCGATGGAAGGCCATGTCGGGGACCAACCTCGAGAGTTCATCATCAGGCTGTACAAGCCCCTGCGTGGTCATCTTCGCCTTCCAACTCCCTTTGCGCGGGAGATGGAGCTCGAGCAACCGCGCGCTCTAAGGTTGCACATGAGGGGTTGTGGGAACGGCAGCATGTGGGTTGATGTCGACTTCCCTGCCCCTCACGTCATGTACCTTCGCCGTGGCTGGAAGACTTTCGCTCATGCCCACGGCTTCTCGGAGGGGCACGTTCTCCAGTTCAAATTAATGGAGAGCAGCCTGCTCTCCGTCAAGATCTTTGGGCGCTCGGGAGGTCGCTTAGGGTGCTGCGCGAAAAGCTCGACTGACGACGAAAGCTCCTCCTCGAGCGGAAGCGACGAGGAGGACAGTGACGGCGATGACGATGACAGCGGGCGGGGGAGCAACGACTCTGACTCCGGCTGATCACCGCCCGCACCATCTTCATCAAGCGGCAGCACCATCATCTGCATCCGCATCTCCTTCCCGGCAGCGCGATTTGCCGGGGAGTTGGATGCAGAGGTGGGGATGGTGCTCCCGGGCTCCTCAGCAGTACTCCAGCTAGACCCCGGCAGGCTTCCTCTCGGGCTGCAGCTCCGTTAGCCCTGCCGTGTCCTGCTGGCCCTGGTGGTGGCGGTCGACGGGTCGCCTCCGCCGTGCTCTCCATCAACGCGTTCCCCGGTGCTCCCGCTCCCGTCGGGCTACCTCTCCCGGAGCCCGAGGGGGGGCGGGCTGGGCTCCCGCCCAGGCACTCCTTTTGCCCTCCTCGCCTTCGACGGCCGTGCCTAGGAGGAGAGGGACAAGAAAGGGCATTACAGGGCACTTATCTTTTTTCAATCTTAAATCCGCAGGCACTTGCCAAATTTTAATTCAAATAATGTAATCTCTCAAGTCCATGTTTGTGTTCTGTAATGCTTGTACTTGTATCAGCATATTAATGAAAAAGATGAACCTTGCCGGGAACCCGTGCATGTGTATGTCCATGCAGAGGCGAGATGCCTCTTTAGTGTAAATAAACGAGTTTTCCCCGGCAGGCTATCCTGCCGGCACCTTTTCTGTCTGCCAGAGAGCTGTGTCTACCAGGCAACAGGCAAAGGGGCCAGCCCCCCGCCAACTTCTTTTTACCAAAGGCCACTATGACCATCATGTCCGAAGCAACGTTCGAGTCAGGGATGGGAGCACCTAAGTCTCAAAAGAGTGGCGGGGTTTTCTTATGCACAAGTTATAACTTACAGAACACTAATGGACAGGAGGTAGAACTTATCTATTTGGCTTGCCGGGGATCGCAGTGCCGGGCAATCTTCTCAACTTCTCGTCAAAGCCAAGTTCACGGCAGGAACCTGCAGCTTCATGCGGATGAGAATGAATGCAGGATGCGATCCTATCTATATGCATATGCAAATGCTCATGAAATGCTTATGCAGTGATCTTGGAATGCTCATGCATGCATGCAATCTTGGTCGGGGGCCCCCCATAGCGCTTCTTTATTTTCTCTTGCACAGGGTCATCGCCCTGGCTTTGTACAAGGGGTTACATGCAGCTGAGGCAAGGCCTGTACAAAAGGGTGGCTGCCGGGCAGGGCCCAACAGCCGCGCCTTACGGGTAGAACTTGCGGAGATGCTCAATATTCCATGAGTTTTGCAACTGAATGCCATCTCCGGTCTCCAGACGGACTGCGCCAGGTCTGGTGACTCGTACTACCCGGTAAGGGCCTTCCCACTTTGGTGACAACTTGTTTGTACCCTTGGCGGACTGAACGCGCCTAAGGACAAGGTCACCTTCCTCAAAACACCGGGCGTGAACCCTGCGGCTATGATAGCGACGCAGGGCTTGCTGATAGCGTGCAGCACACGTAGCAGCCCGAAGATGGTTCTCCTCGAGTAGCACAGCATCGTCATGCCGGTGCTGATCTTGCGCTACTTCATCGTAGGCAAGCACTCGAGGCGACCCGTAAATGAGTTCCGTGGGGATAACTGCTTCTGCCCCGTAGACCAGGGAGAAGGGAGTCTGCCCGGTAGCTCGGTTTGGTGTCGTTCTGAGGGACCAGAGAACTACCGGCAGCTCCTCGATCCACCGCCTGCCGTGCTTCTGCAGCATATCAAAGGTTCTTATCTTGAGTCCATGCAGCACTTCAGCGTTCGCCCTCTCAGCTTGCCCATTGCTCTGGGGGTGTGCCATAGAGGCAAATGAGATCTTGCATCCGAGGGCATGAACATATTGCATGAAGGCGCGGCTCGTGAACTGGGTGCCGTTGTCGGTAATGATCCTTGCCGGAACTCCAAAATGACACACCAGTTCTTTCAAGAACTTGATAGCTGACTGAGCAGTCACCTTTCTCACGGCAGTCACTTCCGACCACTTTGTAAACTTGTCGATAGCAACGAACAAGAATTCAAAGCCCCCGATTGCTCGGGGGAAGGGGCCAAGAATATCGAGCCCCCAGACCGAAAATGGCCATGATAGAGGGATTGTTTGAAGAGCTTGGGTAGGTAGGTGGGTTTTCTTGGAATGGAACTGGCAGGCTTCACATTTGGTGACTAGCTCGACCACATCTTGGAGGGCTGTGGGCCAATAGAATCCTTGCTGCAAGGCTTTCCCAACTAGTGCCCTTGATCCAATGTGGGAGCCGCACATGCCTTTGTGTATCTCAGCCAGCAGTTCCTTTCCTTCTTCCCAGCAGACACACTTTAATTTCACACCGTTGGGCCTCCTTCTGTACAGAGTGTCATCGACAAACTGATACATACTGGCCCTCCAGGCTATTTTTTCAGCTTCGTCTTGGTTGCCGGGAAGCTCTCCGGTTTGGAGGAAGTGGACAATGTGCCTTGCCCAAGTTGGAGCCTGGGGCTCGGCAACAAGGACTAGCGGCACCTCCTCTGCTGCGGGAGCACATGCCTCGTTCGCGGGGTCCATGGGCCCGGCTGGAGGGTGTGGTCCGGCAGACTGCGAGGAGTTGTTTCCGGCAGGGTCTCTGCCAGGAGCGGACGGCTCTACCGGGAGAGGCTTACCAGAGTCCAACTTTCTCCTTTTCCGAGCCATTGTTGCTGGGGATACGGAGGGCTGAGTGAGATGGAGAACAAAAGTCCCTGGTTCCATAGGGAGCTTCTGCGTAGCACACTTTGACAGATGATCAGCTATGCTGTTTTCCGCACGGGGTACGTGCTCTGTTTGCAATCCGTCAAAGTGCTCCTCCAATCTCCTCACTTCCTCGACGTATGCTTCCATCAATGGACTTTGGTAATCCTTGTTAACTTGTCTCACCACAAGCTGTGAATCTCCTCGAATGATTAGCTTCTTAATTCCCAATTCAGCTGCAATCCTGAGCCTGCCAAGGAGCCCTTCATATTCTGTTGTGTTGTTGGTTGCTTCTTCCAGGGCAAAATGCATTTGGATGACGTACCTCAAGTGCTCCCCGGAGGGGGCAACAAGAAGCACGCTAGCTCCTGCACCTTGTAGGGAAAAAGCACCATCAAAATACATAATCCATTCTTGGGGCGATTCCTTGCCGGGGATAGCTGTCTCCGTCACTTCCTCATCAGGGGTGGGCGTCCATTCTGCAATAAACTCTGCCAATGCCCTGCTCTGAATAGTTGACGTGCTTTCAAACTTCAAACCAAAACTGGATAACTCCACAGCCCACTCCACTATTCTGTCGGTAGCCTCAGGGTTTTAGAGTATCCGTTGCAACGGGAAACGAGTGACAACCGTGATCTCATGGGCTTGGAAGTAGTGGCAGTTTCCTTGAGGCCATGATGAGACCAAAATCAACTTTTGCACGCCAGAGTACCTCAATCTAGCCCCCTGTAATAAGGAGCTGACGAAGTACACTGGGCGCTGCACCACTTTCTTCCTTGTCGCGTCCTTGGGGTTGCTCTCGTTGTCGTGCTCATTGCTATCCTGATCCTTCTCTGACTTGCCATTCTCTGCTCACTCTCTGCCTCATCCACCTCTCGCTGCACTACCAAAGTTGCACTGACTACTTGATTGGTTGCCGCTAAGTACAGCAGCAACCGCTCCTGGGGTTTGGGAGCGACCAAGGTATGCACGGAGGACAAGTAGGCCTTCAACTCTTGCAAAGCTGCATCTGCTTCCGGGGTCAACTTCATGGGTCCTGCCTTCTTCAAAATTTTGAAGAACGGCAGGGCGCGCTCGGCAGACTTGGAGATGAATCTGCTTAGTGCAGCAACGCATCCTGTCACACGCCTCACATCCTTAACTGTCCTTGGTGCTTGGATCTGCTTGATAGCCTTGGTCTTGTCGGGATTGGCTTCGATCCCGCGATGGGACACAAAGAACCCAAGCAACTTGCCGGAGGGAACACCAAATACACACTTCTCCGGGTTGAGCTTCAAATTGATTTTGCGCAGATTAGTAAACGTCTCCTCCAAATCTTGAATACGGGTGGCCCTATCCTTGGTCTTGACCACAATATCATCCATATAGGCTTCTATGTTTCTGTGCAACTGTGGCTCAAAACCAATCTGGACTGCCCTTGCAAAAGTGGACCCGGCACTCTTTAATCCGAATGGCATGCGGACAAAACAGTACGTACCACATGGAGTGATGAATGACGTCTTCTCTTCATCTTTCTTAGACATGAAGATCTGGTGATACCCAGAATATGCATCCAGAAAGGAGAGCAAATCACAACCTGAAGTGGAATCCACAATCTGATCGATACGCAGCAAGGGAAACGGGTCCTTCGGGCAAGCCTTGTTGAGATCTGTGAAATCTATGCAAAGCCTCCACTTCCCATTAGCCTTCCGGACTACCACTGGGTTTGCCAACCACGTGGGATGCAGTACTCCTCTGACCAATCCAGCTGCCTCTAGTCTCTTGATCTCTTCTGCAATGAACTGCTGCCTCTCCAAGGCCTGCTTCCGAACTTTCTGCTTGACAGGTCGGGCATGTGGGCGGATAGCAAGGTGGTGCTCGATTACCTCCCTGGGAACACCGGGGATATCAGATGGTTGCCAGGCAAACA
The DNA here is from genome assembly GCA_011799875.1 of Thinopyrum elongatum. Lineage (NCBI taxonomy): Eukaryota > Viridiplantae > Streptophyta > Magnoliopsida > Poales > Poaceae > Thinopyrum > Thinopyrum elongatum. The sequence goes on from CM022299.1 coordinate 529,743,529, forward strand.
CATCGATATTCGCCCACAGGAAGGCAACAAGCGCGCTTTCCTATTTGTCATCGAGGGTGGCGCTGATAGTGAAAGTACCATCAACGCCAGCCAGCCCTGCCGGGACCTTCTTCACTTGGGGTGCAGCGACCTTGGATCTCTCGCCATTGGAACACTCCGGCACGTCGTCAGTGGGTGCCGTGCACTCGGTGGGGGCACGCTTTCCGGACTCTTTGCCAGAGTCCCTGCAATCCCTCTTCTTTCCTTTGCTTTCCTTAGCGGGAGCTGCTGCTGCCGCTACCTCTGCTGCGACCGCATCCCGGTACATCTTGTTCACACAAATGATTGCATCCTTCTCATCTGATGGGATGGCGATGACTCCCAGTGGCCCAGGCATCTTCAAGGTGTTGTAACCATAGTGAGATGCTGCCATGAACTTAGCTAGGGCCGGGCGTCCAAGAATCCCATTGTATGGCAGGGGGAGTTCAACCACATCAAACACAATCCTATCAGTCTGGTAGTTCAGTTCTCCCCCAAACGTTACCGGCAATGTGATCTTTCCCTTAGGACGGCTCGTGCCAGGATTAACTCCTTGAAATGTGCTGGTAACCTCCAGCTCTTCCTCTGCTATCTGAAGCTTGCTGATAACTACTGGGGAAATCAGATTCAACCCGGCCCCGCCGTCCACCAACATCTTCATGACCTTGAGGTTGCGGATTGTTGGGGAGACCAACAATGGCAAACACCCTACCGCAGTGGTACCGCTAGGATGATCCTCCTCGTCAAAGATGATGGGCGTACGGGACCACTTGAGCGGCTTCCGGGCCTCGGGTGTTGGCTCCACGGCATTGGACTTCTCGCGCCCACCGCTTGAGTTGGCGGTGAGAGGTGTGCAGAGATGCACCCCCGTCAATGCACAGGGCGTCGGTGGCCTTCTGAAACTCTTGCTCACTGGTTTCCTCTTCATCCCCTCCATCACTCTCATCACCACAGGCTTCCTTCTCTCGACCTCTGGCGGGTTTTCCTTGGTTCCGAAAGGGTTTGCCGGGGCGATTTACTTCACCACCTCGGCCCTTGCCGCCAGCAACATTCTGACCCTTTTCCTTGTCACGCTTCTCATACTTTGCTTTCTGTCTTTTGACAAGCTGCTCAACCTGATAACACTCTTGAAGGTCGTAGCCCTTGGTCCGATGAATCTTGCAATACGGCCCATCACCTTTCCCGGCTTTCTTGGCAGCAGCGGCTTCCCGGCAGTCAGCGCACATGGCAGCTTCCTTGTCGGGGGCCTCAGCTATGGTCTTCTTGCCGTTAATAGGCGTACCCAACCCTTCAATAGTCATTACTGCCTTATCCCTTCACTTCTTACTGTGCTTCTTGCTCTTCTTCTGACTGGTTGATTCATCCTCATCCTCTGAATCAATATTGGTACAATCTTCCTCTCCGGGCAACTTTCTTCCCTCCTCCATCCGAGCACACTTATCCACCAACGTGTAGAGCTCCTTCACAGTCTTGGGCAACTATACGTTCATCTTGGAACGAATCCGGCGGTTGCGCACATTGGACTGGAAGGCGGCTATCACGGCTGTCGGATGGATATTTGGGATATTTCTATGAACTTTGCTGAATCTCTGTAAATACTTACGGAGGGTCTCTCCTTCCTTTTGTTGGAGAAGCTGCAAGTCGCTGGGTCGGCCCGGCTCTTGGTGGCCACCGGTGAAGGCACCGATGAACTCATGGCACAGGTCTGCCCATGACGAAATGGAGTTCTCCGGCAGGTGCATCAGCCAAGACCTCACATTGGACTTGAGGGTCAAAGGTAAGTAGTTGGCAAACACCTTCTCATCTTTTTCCCCGGCAGCCTGAACAGCGATGGTGTAGAGGAACTCTGCCGGGTTCAGCCTCCCATCGTACTTCTCGGGTATCTCTAGCTTGAACGTGCGAACGGACGGCCAACGGACTTGGCGCAGCTCACGGGTAAAGGCAGGGCAGCCAATCTCAAAAGGTAGGCACCCGCCAATACCAAGCGCGGGCTCGTCGACGCCAGGGCTATCGCACCCATCGGTTTGGCGGAGGTCGTCGCGGCGTTGCTCGACAATGGCGCGCGTGTCTCCTCTCCGCCTATCCTCCGGGGCTCGTCGTTGGCCTAGACGCACTCGAGGGTCAGAAGAGGCCATCGAGACATTGTCAGGGTCTTTATTCTGTTGCGCTCGTGCTGGCTGCCATGGCGGGGACTGCACCGTGGGGACGGCCCCTTCTGTACGGTCAGCAGCATGAGCCATTGCTGTCGCTTGGGGCGGCAGTGGCGGGCCAGCTCGCCGTGAGCCCCCAGCTTCAACGAAACTGAGCCTGCGTCGGCCGCGGGGGAAGTGGTGATGGCGCCGCCTGCTCAGACCACATCCCCAGCAGCGTCTGCGTCCTCGCGTGTCTCCGCACCCCCCGCAGCGTTAGAGGCCGCGGGCGGCGGAGCCTTCGAGGTGGAAGGATGAGCCGAAGAACCGGGTTTCTTCTTGGGCGCCATGGTCGATGGCGTCGTCGATGATGCTGATGGTGATGAAGGTGACACGCTATACACGCCTTCAGGTTCGCGCAAGCGGTCCCCCTACTTGGCGCGCCAAAGATGTCGCAGGAAACCACGGCCACCTATGGGACCAGGAGGCCCCTTGCTGGTTGGGCAGGGGGGCGTCGCGTTGCACAAAGAGCAGACGAGCGTGTGGCAGCATGGCAGAGATCACACAGGCATTTTTACCCAGGTTCGGGCCGCCGTGAGGCGTAAAACCCTACTCCTGCTTTGGTGGATTGATGGTGGAAAGGTGGTGGTGGAGCGTAGTACACTTGCCCGGCAAGGGTTGCCTCAGGGCGGCAGTGGCTACGCGTGTATGGGGGTCTGAGTTATCCAACCTTCTAACCCTCTCTGCGGTCGCCATGGGCCTCCTTTTATAGATTAAGGGGTCACCACAATGGCAAAACAGTCATTATGCACTGATAAGATAGCAAACAGTGCTATCATACCTAACTCTGCGGGCTGACAGGGCGCATTAAATGCACCGCTCAACGTCACATCATTGGTTGCCCGGCAAGGCTTGCCGGGCTATCTCGCCAGCTCCACGCATGCTCGCTTGACACGTTGCAGGACGGGTGTCATCTGCAGGTGTTTCCTGTAGGGAGAGGCTGCCATGTGGTGAATGGCTGCCACTTGGTCACTCCGTGGTTTGACACCGCACTGATTGACGACGTGGGTCATGGTGGAGTAGTTGGTGAGGTGGTTTTTGCCTCCGTGTGCCCCGGCAGGCCCTGCCGGGACGTCTTGGACGTCGTCTTCCGGGGGTGGCCTCGCCCCTTGCTGAGCTCGCCTGCCCAGCAAAGGAGGCCCTTCTCCTGATGGTGCATTGCTTCTTTGGCTTGATCTTGGTCCCTCTGATCTGCATGTTAGTCCTTTGAACCTCTTAGTCCCTTGTATTCTGACTTGGGTTGGTGCTTCAATCTCGTCCCCGTGCCTGTGCACAGTCTGGGCAACAGACCCAGGGTTTGTTGCACCGAGAATCTGTAGCTACGAATTGTAGTGTTCTCAACCATCTGATTGGCTCTATCATAGGTTCACGTTGCTCCTTGGCCTTGAGATTGAGAAGTTTAAAACGCGGAGGCTCAGCTGGAGGCACGATGTTTTGGTTAATGTGCAGGCCACACACGGCACCAACACGACACTAGCTTGGTCTGCCTGGTGCGCAGTCGGGTGAGTACTACTAGTAGTAGTACTTTGATGTGTCGCGTCAACTCACAGAATTATGCAACACTTCCTCAACAAACAAGCATATAAGCAGCTTATGCTCCTTATCCGGATCTTTATATCCAACAGACACAAAATATCCCTCCGACTATTGGAAATTACTTTAACTGCTGATCTGATGTCGAAGTAATTGCTGCATTGCCACCAAAATCCACCATCTCTTAAGCTAAAGTAGACCGAGCTAACCCCTATATTAGCATATTACTAAGATAAACAGAAGGCACTGTAGAATCATTTAGGAGGTGAGCTTGTCAATCTGAATGTGGAGGGACACCGTCCTCGACAACCCAGCCCCGGCCAGCAGCTTGGGTGGCAATGTGAAGAAGGTCAGCTCCTGCACGGCGACGGCGTCGGGCTCCTTGCCGCTTGTCACCTCGATTTCCACCTTGACGGTGTCGGTCCTGCCTTTGGGCTCCCCCGGCAGGCTGTTCGCCCACACCTTGGCCGTGTAGTGCGGTGGTGGGGACGCCCCCGCTCTGATGCAGACGACCGACATGGTGATAGGCGCGCCGATGTCGAGCATGCCGCCGACCACGAAAAACGCACGGTCATCCTCCTCCGCGAACAACAAGCACCGCGGCTCCGACACCGACACTTGCAGCTAGAGCACCTTGCCGTACTGGATCCTGTGCATGGGCATGGGATGCACAGTGCTGATGTGGTGGGGGAGCACCGGCGGCGGGCCTTCATAGCAGCAGATGGGCACGGGGCAGTTGCAGGGCGCGAGCGAACACACGCTCTGGTGATCGGCGAGCTTGTGGCAAGTGACGTAGAGCCCACAGCCTTTGTGTGGGCACTCCACCCTCACCGAGGAGAGGACGACGTCCATCGGCGTGTTGTGCACGTCGAAGCCGCCGCCGCGCTCGCACTTCTAGCACTGCCGCTGGTTCCCGGGGCACTCGTTGCGGTAGTCCGCGCAGGCCAGGTGCCCTCCCTTGCATTGCACAAATCTATCAAACAACACATCAATCAAGAAACTTGCACCTGGCTCGATCAGCCGAATGGACGAGGTGTATTCGAACCTCGTACACTGGAGGCTTCAAGGGGCGGAGGCACAAGGGGCAGTGGAGCAAGGTGAGGTCCATAGAGACCTCCATCATCGGGTCCTATTCCGTCGGCATGATCTCGCCCTCCTCGTTCACCACCATATCTTGCTTTAGGGCCGGGGCATTAGAAAGTTTTACCATCACATATTCATACTACTTGAAGGTCCATTAAATCAACACATGCAAGTATCAAAAGGAAAGTCACCACATGCATGCATGCGTTGTAATTAATGCATCGGTAAATGCAAACTATTGAAATATATCGAGTGCACTGCTTCAATGTGTCGCGTCAACTCGTACAACAAGGAGAAGCTTGATTACAACGCCCTCTCCCTCGCCCATGAGCGTGGTGGCTCGTAGGACTAGGAGAAGCTTTCGCTACACGCTCTCCCTCCTGCACGCGGTGGACATGCAGCAGTTCATTCGGTGTTAGATGGCCAGATGCATACTGTAGTAGTACCATCAAGTTTGACTTCCCGAAGAGGCGAAGAGCCAAGCGCAGCCCGAACACTCATGTGGCAGTTTCATGTGTAGGGGAGGTAGTAGTAACTAGTCTAGGATAGTGTGTACCATGCCTCTAAGCTTAAGGCTGGCCATAGTGGGGGTAACATAACCGGTATCATGCACTTGGGACTAGCAAACATGCTTATGTGGCAGATAATTAAAGAAGAGAGAGAGGGTTAGAGTAACATAGGTAGATACCGTATCATGTTTGGCAATAAATATGATCATCTATGATACTACCTCCGTCCTGGTTTATTGGTCCCTTTTGTAATTTGTGCCAAATTTTGACCAAAAAATTAACTAACAAAATACTAATGCATGTCAACAAAAATTATATCGTTGGATTCGTATTTGAACATAGTTTTCAATGATATAATTTTTGCCGACATGCACTATGGAGGTAGTATCATATGCATGATACTAGTATATGATACTCTCCACATAATCGTTGGAGTCGGCTCCATGCTATGAGGCCGTCTCGAAGCATTTTTTTTGATTAAAATAATCTTCTGGCCCTACCTGTCATCCTGGTGATTGTAGTTTGCATGCTGATCTGGTCAAGAGAGGAATATATATTTTAATTTGTGGTGGGGTAAATGTTAGGGGTTGCAGCAAATATTGTACACTGCGGGTCTTTTAGCCAAGTTTAGAGGCAAGCATGTGGAGCCAGTGCTATGATGTGTCACGTCAACTCGTACTACAACAAGGAGAAGCTTGATTACTAGTACACCCTCTCCCTCGCCCATGCGCGCAGTGGCTCACAGACGAGGAGAAGCTTTTGCTTACTACAACAAGCTATCCCTCCCCCACGCGGTGGATGGACATGCAGCAGTTGATTCAATACTGTAGAAGTAGTAACATCATTGTTCGACTTCTCGAAGAGGCGAAGAGCCAAGCACAACCCGAACGTGGCAGTTGCGAACGCTCGCGTGGCAGTCTTTGTGTAGGGGTGGGGCGTGGTGTGGCAGTTTTGTGGCAATTCTTTTCTATTGCTGTTTGAGTCCAATAGGTGCCACCATCGGATGCAGATCCTACGGTTATTGTGGCGATTTCTAGTTATAGTCATCTTACAAAAATCAAATAATCCCAAAACAAACCCAACCACGTTTCTTGTTTCTAGACATTGATAAACCTTAGCCCTCGTCGGCGCCGGCTTTGCCTCTCGCATGGGAGAGATGATGGTCCGCTCCATCCGCAAGTTCACCACCATCAAGAAGCGTGCGGACGACCTTGCCGTACTCCTCCAGCCTGCGTGCCCAGGCTCCTCATTGCCTGGCACCCTCATTGGCCTCCAAGGTGACGAACTCTTTGAAGCACTGGTGGCCCTGCAGCTACCGGAGGTCGCGATGAAGAATGTGCACCTCGAGGCTGCGCTCGCCGCGCAGTGCCTCGCCATGCAAGAAACCGTCGACCTGCACATCCACGTCTATGAGGAAATCATCTACATAGGCCACTACAAGGCCAGCGAGGACAGAAAGATGTTGCCTTCTTCCACCGTCTAGAATATTTGGACGCCATTGTTCGGAAGAACATTGACCTGGCCACGAAAGCCGCTGCTACTTAGCCGCCGTTCGGTGGGCCGGCGCCCTGAGTCGAGGAGGAGGAGGAGGTCATCGATGGATGCATCTTTCTTCTTGCCTCCTGTAACCAGCACTGCATCGCCTCATGGCCTTAATGTTTTATTAGTGCATGGCATTTTTATTCCAGTCGTAAATGACATGTGTGATCCCTTGCTCTTATTTGGCGTTAATTATATGTAGTATCACTGTCTTTGTCCTGGTTTACTACCTACATCCTGGTTTATTAGTCCCTTTTGTAATTTGTGCTAAATTTTGACCAAAGATTTAACTGACAAAATGTTAGTGCATGTCAACAAAAATTATATCGTTGGATTCGTATTTGAACATAGTTTTCAATAATATAATTTTGGTGACATGCTTGAACATTTTGTTAGTCAAATTTATGGCCAAAATTTGGCACAGATTATGATGGGGACCAATAAACCAGGACGGAGGTAGACTGGTCACCATCGCTTGTTGTGCCAAATTTTGACTTCAGCTTTACTCCCTCCGTCTGGTGAAGAGTGTACATTTAGCTTTGAAATTTGTCACAAAAGAGTGTACTTCTATCTTTCCACTACACTTTAAAGTAGGAAAAAAATGTTTCTCTCTCATCACACGGTAATCAAGACCAATAACTATGTATGGTCTCCTTAATTTCTACATGCACTTAGCTCATTGGGGGTTTGGTAATTAAAGAGAACATTGATGGTGGCTTGCATCTTTCAAATGCATTTTTTACTCCACTCCATAATTTGTCCTAAAATTTCTATATCTACACTTTTCACCGGACAAAGGGAGTAAGTACGAGACCCAACGTACATGGAGGGAGTATATATATTGGCGCGACAACCAAACTTATATACGGAGTATTCAAAACTGAGCGTTACTACATGTCACGAGTTCAAAACGAGAAAGTGGAACAAGTACAGCACGCCTGTGCCGTTCACGTCGCACCCCACACTGTCGTTCCGGCCCGCCGCTCAGCGCGCATTGGCTTGGCATTTTCTATCTACAAGTTAAAAAGGTAAAGACTGCCGCGTTCGCGTCGCACCCCCACACGGTCTGTCGGGCACGCCGCTCATGCTAGGGAATGCTTGTTGTCTTAGCATTTTCACTGTCAGGTGGGGCCGCAGTTGAGCAAACCGACTATCGGCAAATCCCCACCCACCCACCGTGCGTCGGCTGAGTTAGAATTAGAAGAGAGAAATGAGGGAGTAGAGCTAGCTGTAGCACGGACGCTGTTGTCAGATGGGACTCATGTTGATAGAATAGGAGTACTGAGTACTCATACATCTAGTACCACTAGTTGGGTGCGTGCGACCTATACATGTCATCACTTTAGGTCTCCTGTTCGAACCGCAGCTACGCTTCATAGTACATAATTTTTCACGCATTTTTTCCTCCTATATGTATGATGTCTACTACGCAAATTATTCTTGTAGACTCGTGTTGGGCCTCCAAGCGCAGAGTTTTGTAGGACAGTAGCAAATTTCCCTCAAGTGGATGACCTAAGATTTATCAATCTGTGGGAGGCGTAGGATGAAGATGGTCTCTCTCAAACAACCCTGCAACCAAATAACAAAGAGTCTCTTGTGTCCCCAACACACCCAATACAATGGTAAATTGTATAGGTGCACTAGTTCAGCGAAGAGATGGTGATACAAGTGTAATATGGATGGTAGATATAGGTTTTTGTAATCTAAAAATATAAAAATAGCAAGGTAACTAGTAACAAAAGTGAGCAAAAAAGGTATTGCAATGCTTGGAAACAAGGCCTAGGATTCATACTTTCACTAGTGCAAATTCTCTCAACGATGATAACATAATTGGATCATATAACAATCCCTCGACGTGCAACAAAGAATCACTCCAAAGTTTCTATCGAAGAACGTAGGACGAAAACGTGCATCAACCACTATGCATAGATTACCCCAATGTCACCTCGGGAATCCACGAGTTGAGTCCCAAAACATACATCAAGTGTATCAATAGAACATCCCATTGTCACCACAGATATCCCATCGCAAGACATACATCAAGTGTTCTCAAATCCAATACTCAATCCAACATAACGAAACCTCAAAGAGCAAGACACAATTCATCACAAGAAGGTAGAGAGGGAGAAACACCATATGATCCAACTATAATAGCAAAGCTTGCGGTACATCAAGATCGTGCCAAATCAAGAACACGAGAGAGAGAGAGAGAGAGAGAGATCAAACACATAGCTACTGGTACATACCCTCAGCCCCGAGGGTGAACTACTCTCTCCTCATCATGGTGGCCACCGAGATGATGAAGATGGCCTCCGGTGATGATTTTCCCCTCCGGCAGGGTGCCGGAATGGGGTCCCAATTGGTTTTTCGTGGCTACAGAGGCTTACGGCGGCGGAACTTCTTATCTAGGGTTCTTTTCAGATGTTTCTGTATTTATAAGAATTTTTGGCGTCGGTCTCACGTCAAGGGGGTGCCCGAGGGGCCCACAAGCCTGGAGCTAGCGCCCTGGGGGGTAGGGCATGGCTAGCAGGCTTGTGGCCTCCTCGGTCACTTCCTGGCCCAGCTCCGGTGCTTCGGGGGTCTCTTTTGGTCCACAAAAATCACCGTAAATTTTCAGCCCATTTCGAGAATTTTTATTTCTGCACAAAAAACGACACCACGGTAGTTCTGCTGAAAACAGCGTCAGTCCAGGTTAGTTCTAATAAAATCATACCAAAACCATATAAAATTGTTGCAAACATGGCATGAATACTTCATAAGTTATAGATATGTTGGAGACGTATCAGCACCCCCAAGCTTAATTCCTGCTCGTCCTCGAGTAGGTAAATGATAAAAGAAAGAATTTATGAAGTGTGAATGCTACCTAACATATTTATCGACGTAATCTTATTTATTGTGGCATGAATGTTCAGATCCATAAGATTCAAAACAAAAGTTTAATATTGACATAAAAACAATAATACTTCCAGCATACTAATAAAGCAATCATGTCTTCTCAAAATATCATGGCCAAAGAAAGTTATCCCAACAAAATCATATAGTCTGGCTATGCTCTATCTTCATCACACAAAATATTTCATCATGCACAACCCCGATGACAAGCCAAGCAATTGTTTCATACTTTTAATGTTCTCAAACTTTTTCAACTTTCACGCAATACATGAGCGTGAACCATGGATATAGTACTATAAGTGGAATAGAGTATGGTGGAGGTTGTGAGGAGAAGACAAAAAGGAGAAAGTCTCACATCAAGTAGGCAAATTAATGGGCTATGGAGATGCACATCAATTGATATCAATGCAAGTGAGTAGGGATTGCCATGCAACGGATGCACTAGAGCTATAAGTGTATGAAAACTCAAAATGAAAACTACGTGGGTGTGCACCCAACTTGCTTGCTCACGAAGACCTAGGGCAATTTGAGGAAGCCCATCATTGGAATATACAAGCCAAGTTCTATAATGAAAAATTCCCACTAGTATATGAAAGTGATAAAATAGGAGACTCTCTATCATGAAGAACATGGTGCTACTTTGAAGCACAAGTGTGGAAAAAGGATAGTAACACTGTCCCTTCTCTCTTTTTCTCTCATTTTTTTGTTTTTTTTTTGTTTGGGCTCTTTGGCCTCTTTTTATTTTTTTTAAGTCCGGAGTCTCATCCCAACTTGTGAGGGAATCATAGCTTCCATCATCCTTTCCTCACATGGGACAATGCTCTAATAATGATGATCATCACACTTTTATTTACTTTCAACTCAAGAATTACAACTCGATACTAGAACAAGATATGACTCTATATGAATGCCTCCGGCGGTGTACCGGGATGTGCAATGATCAAGAGTGACATGTATAAAAATTATGAACGGTGGCTTTGCCACAAATACTATGCCAACTACATGATCATGCAAAGCAAAATGACAATGATGGTATGTGTCATAATAAACAGAACGGTGGAAGTTGCATGGCAATATATCTCGGAATGGCTATGGAAATGCCATAATAGGTAGGTATGGTGGTTGTTTCGAGGAAAGATATATGGTGGGTTTAATGCAACGACGAAAGTTGCACGGTACTAGAGAGGCTAGCAATGGTGGAAGGGTGAGAATGCGTATAATCCATGGAATCAACATTAGTCATAAAGAACTCACATACTTATTGCAAAAATTTATTAGCCATCAAAGCAAAGTACTAATACGCATGCTCCTAGGGGGATATATTGGTAGGAAAAGACCATCGCTCGTCCCCGACCGCCACTCATAAGGAAGACAATAAAAAATAAATCATGCTCCGACTTCATCACATAACGGTTCACCATACGTGCATGCTTCGGGAATCACAAACCTTAACACAAGTATTTCTACCAATCCACAATTACTCACTAGCATGACTCTAATATCACCATCTTTATATCTCAAAACAAATGAAAGGAATCAAACTTCTCATATATTCAATGCTCTTCATGAATTTTTTTATTATATCCCTCTTGAATACCCATCATATTAAAACTAAATTCATAACCTAAGCAAATTGCCATAGTATTTATAAGACTCTCAAAATAATATAAGTGAAGCATGAGAGTTCATCAATTTCTTCAAAATAAAACCACCGTCGTGCTCTAAAAAGATATAAGTGAAGCACTAGAGCAACTGACAAACTACTCCAAAAAGATATAAGTGAAGATCAATGAGTAGTCAAATAATTAAGTAGCTATGTAAAGACTCTCTCTAATTTAAAATTTTCAGATCTTAAGTATTTTATTCAAACAGCAAGAAAATAAAATAAAATGACATTCTAAAAATAGCACACATCATGTGAACAAGAAAAACTTAGGCTCAACCGATACTAACCGATAATTCTTGATGAAGAAAGGTGGGATGCCTACCGGGGCATCCCCAAGCTTAGATGCTTGATACTTCTTGAAATATTATCTTTGTATGCCTTGGGAATCCCCAAGCTTGAGCTTTTGTGTCTCCTTAATTCCTTTTATATCACGGTTTCCCTAAATCTTAAAAACTTCATCCACACAAAACTCAACAAGAACTCGTGAGAAAAGTTAATATGAATCAATGCAACACCTTATCATTCTCTACTGTAGAAAATCACTAAAATTATTATTTAACATTGCATACTAAATGCCTCTGCATATTTAATACTCCTATCCTCAAATAGAATCATTAAACAAGCAAACATATGCAAACAATGCAAACATAACAGCAATCTGTCTAAACAGGATAGTCTGTAAAGAGTGCAATTTTACTCACACTTCCCTTACTCCAAAAATTCTGAAAATTTACCACACTGTAGAAAATTTATCATAGCTAATTGTGCAAAAACATTAAACATTTTATCACATTCTAACTTTTCTCAATAATTCACGCACTAGCGTGCAACTTTCTGTTTTCAAACAGCCACATATAGACTTGCAAAATAAGCATGGTAAAGGCTACACTTGACATTTTTATTGAAATAAAAGATGAAAAACATTACTATAAATAACAGCAAGAAAATCCTAATAAAATAAATGACGCTCCAAGCAAAACACGTATCATGTGACGAATAAAAATATAGCCCCAAGTAAGGTTTCCGATAATGTTGGAGACGAAAGAGGGGATGCCTTCCGGGGCATCCCCAAGCTTAGTTGCTTGGGTCTTCCTTGAATATTACCTTGGGGTGCCTTGGGAATCCCCAAGCTTAGGTTCTTCCCACTCTTCATTCTTCTCATATCGATATCTCACCCAAAACTTGAAAACTTCAATCACACAAAACTTAACGGAACTTCGTGAGATGGGTTAGTATAGTAAAACAAATAATTCACTTGGGTACTGTCAAAGACAAGATTCATAATTGTTTCCACATAATGCCTACTTTACTCTATAATTTTCACAATTTACATTAAGCAATATAAGCCATAGAAATTAGAAAAGAAGCAAACTATGCATCAAAAACAGAATCTGTCAAAACAGAATAGTCTGTAAAGATCTGAATTATGCTCATACTTCTGTTACTCGAAAAATTCTGAAAACTTAGGACAACGTATACAATTTGTATATCAATCTTTTGTAAACAAATAAGAGTTTTTCCACGTTCCAGGGAATTTTAACAATTCTGTTATTGGACCCAAAAGTTTCTGTTTTTGCACAGAATCAAATCAACTATCAACCACACTATCCCAAAGGCTTTACTTGGCACTTTATTCAAACAAAAGCTATAAAACATGATTACTACAGTAGCTTAATCATGTGAACACACAAAAACAGTAGGGGTAAATATTGGGTTGTCTCCCAACAAGCGCTTTTCTTTAATGCCTTTTTAGCTATGCATGATGATTTCAATGATGCTCACATAAAAGATAAGAACTGAAACATAACGGGAGCATCATGTAGAATATGACTAGCACATTTAAGTCTAACCCACTTCCTATGCATAGGGATTATGTGAGAAAACAATTTATGGGATCAAGAATCAACTAGCATAGGAAGGCAAAACAAGCAAAACTTCAAGATTTTCAACACATAGAGAGGAAACTTGATATTATTGAGATATGTAAAAGCATATGTTCGTCTCTCATAATAATTTTCAGTAGAATCATGAATGAATTCAACAATATAGCTATCACATAAATCATTCTTTTCATGATCCACAAGCATAGAAATTTTATTACTCTCCACATAAGCAAATTTATTCTCATGAATAGTAGTGGGAGCAAACTCAACAAAATAACTGTCTTGTGAGGCATAATCCAATTGAAAATTGAAATCATGATGACAAGTTTCATGGTTATCATTATTCTTTATAGTATACATGTCATCACAATAATCATCATAGATAGCAACTTTGTTCTTATAATAATCAATTGAAACCTCTTCCAAAATAGTGGATTCATCACTAAATAAAGTCATGACCTCTCCGAATCCACTTTTATCAATATTGTGAAAAGATTCAACACCCTCCAAAATAGTGGGATCATTAACTAGAGTTGACACTCTTCCAAACCCACTTTCATCAACATAATCATCATAAATAGGAGGCATGCTATCATCATAATAAATTTTCTCATCAAAACTTGGGGGACTAAAAATATCATCTTCATCAAACATAGCATCCCCAAGCTTGTGGCTTTGCATTGTTGGGAGACATTGCATGGAAAATAAAAAAAAATCTACGCACACGCAATGATCTATCCATGGAGATGCATAGCAACGAGGGGGAGAGTGTGTCTACGTACCCTCGTAGATTGTAAGCGGAAGCATTTAACAACGCGGTTGATGTAGTCGAACTTCTTCGCGCTCCAACCGATCAAGTACCGAACGTACAGCACCTCCGCGTTCTGCACACGTTCAGCTCGGTGACGTCCCTCGCCTTCTTGATCTAGGAAGACGTCGAGGTAGTAGATGAGTTCCGTGAGCACAACAGCGTGGTGACGGTGATGGTGAAGTGATCTCCGCAGGGCTTCGCTTAAGCACTACGAAAATATGACAGGGGTGTAAACGGTGGAGGGGGGCGCCGCACACGGCTAAACAATTGTCTGGGTGTGATAGGCGCCCTCCCCCCCCCCCCCTCCCACATATATATAGGTGGAGGGGAGGAGGGAGCAGCCAGTAGGGCGCCGCAAGTAGGCTGAATCCTACTTGGGGTCCTCCCAAGTGGCGCCCCCCTGCCTTATTTGTCGGAGGGGGAAGGAAAGGGGGGAGGAGGAAGGAAGGGGGAATCCTATTCCCTTTCTTTCCTTTCCTCCTTCCCCTTTCCTTCTCCACCTTGGCCGGCCCATATGGGGGGCGCACCAGCCCCTTGTGGCTGGTGTGTTTCCCCTCTTGGCCCATAAGGCCCATATCTTTTGCCGGGGGTGCCTGGAACCCCTTTCGGTGACCCGATAAGTACCCAGTAACCCCCGAAACACTTCCGGTGTCCGAATACCATCGTCCTACATATCAATCTTTACCTCTCGACCATTTTGAGACTCCTCATCATGTCCGTGATCTCATCCAAGACTCCAAACAACATTCGGTCACCAAATCACATAACTCATATAATACTATATCGTCAACGAACGTTAAGCGTGCGGACCCTACGGGTTCGAGAACTATGTAGACATGACCGAGACACCTCTCCGGTCAATAACTAATAACGGAACCTGGATGCTCATATTGGATCCTACATATTCTATGAAGATCTTTATCGGTCGAACCATTATGACAACATACATAATTCCCTTTGTTCATCGGTATGTTACTTGCTCGAGATTCGATCGTCGGTATCTTCATACCTAGTTCAATCTCATTACCGGCAAGTCTCTTTACTCGTTCCGTAATACATCACCTCGTGACCAACTCCTTAGTCGTTTGCTTGCAAGCTTATGATGTGTATTACCGAGAGGGCCCAGAGATACCTCTCCGAAACTCGGAGTGACAAATCCTAATCTCGATCTATGCCAACTCAACAAACACCTTCGCAGATACCTATAGATCATCTTTATAATCACCCAGTTACGTTCTGACATTTGATAGCACACAAGGCATTCCTCCGGTATCCGGGAGTTGCATAATCTCATAGTCGAAGGAATATGTATTTGACATGAAGAAAGCAATAGCAATAAAACTGAACGATCATTATGCTAAGCTAACGGATGGGTCTTGTCCATCACATCATTCTCCTAATGATGTGATCCCATTATCAAATAACAACTCATGTCCATGGTTAGGAAACCATAACCATCTTTGATCAATGAGCTAGTCAAGTAGAGGCTCACTAGGGACACGGTGTTTGTTTATGTATTCACACATGTATTTAGGTTTCCGATCAATACAATTCTAGCATGAATAATAAACCTTTATCATGAATAAGGAAATATAAAATAACAACTTTATTATTGACTCTAGGGCATATTTCCTTCATTCTCCCACTTGCACTAGAGTCAATAATCTAGATAACATTGTAATGATTCTAACACCCATGGAGTCTTGGTGTTGATCATGTTTTGCTCGCGGAAGAGGCTTAGTCAACGGGTCTGCTATATTCAGATCCGTATGTATCTTGCAAATTTCTATGTCTCCATCCTTGACTTGTTCACGAATGGAGTTGAAGCGTCTCTTGATGCGTTTGGTTCTTTTGTGAAACCTGGATTCCTTCGCCAAGGCAATTGCTCCAGTGTTATCACAAAAGATTTTCATTGGACCCGATGCACTAGGTATTACTCCCAGATCGGATATGAAATCCTTCATCCAGACTCCTTCATTTGCTGCTTCCGAAGCAGCTATGTACTTCGCTTCACACGTAGATCCCACCACGACGCTCTGCTTGGAATTGCACCAACTGACAGCTCCACCATTCAATATAAATATGTATCCGGTTTGTGACTTAGTCATCCGGATCAGTGCCAAAGCTAGCATCGACGTAACCATTTACGACAAGCTCTTTGTCACCTCCATAAACGAGAAACATATCCTTGGTCCTTTTCAGGTACTTCAGGATGTTCTTGACCATTGTCCAGTGATCCACTCCTGGATTACTTTGGTACCTCCCTGCCAGACTTATAGCAAGGCACACATCAGGACTGGTACACAGCATAGCATACATGATAGAACCTATGGCTGAAGCATAGGGAATGACTTTCATTTTCTCTCTATCTTCTGCAGTGGTCGGGCATTGAGTCTTACTCAACTTCACACCTTGCAACACAGGCAAGAACCCTTTCTTTGACTGATCCATTTTGAACTTCTTCAAAAACTTTATCAAGGTATGTACTTTGTGAAAGTCCTATTAAGCGTCTCGATCTATCCCTATAGATCTTGATGCCCAATATATAAGCAGCTTCACCGAGGTCTTTCATTGAAAAATTCTTATTCAAGTATCCTTTTATGCTATCCAGAAATTCTATATCATTTCCAATCAATAATATGTCATCCACATATAATATCAGAAATGCTACAGAGCTCCCACTCACTTTCTTGTAAATACATGCTTCACCAAAAGTCTGTATAAAACCATATGCTTTGATCACCTCATCAAAGCGTATATTCCAACTCCGAGATGCTTGCACCAGTCCATATATGGATCGCTGGAGCTTGCACACTTTGTTAGCACCTTTAGGATCGACAAAACCTTCTGGTTGCATCATATACAACTCTTCTTTGAGAAATCCATTAAGGAATGCAGTTTTGATGTCCATTTGCCAGATTTCATAATCATAAAATGCGGCAATTGCTAACATGATTCGGACGGACTTAAGCATCGCTACGGGTGAGAAAGTCTCATCGTAGTCAACCCCTTGAACTTGTCAAAAACCTTTTGCGACAAGTCGAGCTTTGTAGACAGTAATATTACCATCAGCGTCAGTCTTCTTCTTGAAGATCCATTTATTTTCTATGGCTTGCCGATCATCGGGCAAGTCCACCAAAGTCCACACTTTGTTCTCATACATGGATCCTATCTCAGATTTCATGGCCTCAAGCCATCTTTCGGAAACTGGGCTCATCACAGCTTCTTCATAATTCGTAGGTTCGCCTTGGTCTAGTAACATGACTTCCAGTACAGGATTCCCGTACCACTCTGGTGCGGATCATGTTCTGGTTGACCTACGAGGTTCTGTAGTAACTTGATCTGAAGTTTCATGATCATCATCATTAGCTTCCTCTCTAGTTGGTGTAGGCATCACGGGAACGGTTTTCTCTGATGTGCTACTTTCCAATTCAAGAGAAGGTACAATTACCTCATCAAGTTCTACTTTCCTCCCACTCACTTCTTTCGAGAGAAACTCCTTCTCTAGAAAGGTTCCATTCTTGGCAACAAAGATCTTGCCTTCAGATCTATGGTAGAAGGTGTACCCAATTGTTTCCTTAGGGTATCCTATGAAGACGCACTTCTCCGATTTGGGTTCGAGCTTATCAGACTGAAGCCTTTTGACATAAGTGTCGCAACCCAAAACTTTAAGAAACGACAGCTTAGGTTTCTTGCCAAACCATAGTTCATACGGTGTCGTCTCAACGGATTTAGACGGTGCCCTATTTAACGTGAATGCAGCTGTCTCTAATGCATAACCCCAAGACGATAGTGGTAAATCGGTAAGAGACATCATAGATCACACCATATCTAATAAAGTACGGTTATGACGTTTGGACACACCATTACGCTGTGGTGTTCCAGGTGGCGTGAGTTGTGAAACTATTCCACATTGTTTTAAATGAAGGCCAAACTCGTAACTCAAATATTCGCCTTCGCGATCAGATCGTAGAAACTTTATTTTCTTGTTACGATGATTCTCCACTTCACTTTGAAATTCTTTGAACTTTTCAAATGTTTCAGAGTTGTGTTTCATTAAGTAGATATACCCATATCTGCTCAAATCATCTATGAAGGTCAGAAAATAACGATACCTGTCGCGTGCCTCAGCACTCATCAGACCGCATACATCGGTATGTATTATTTCCAATAAGTCATTAGCTCGCTCCATTGTTCTGGAGAACGGAGTTTTAGTCATCTTGCCCATGAGGCATGGTTCGCAAGTATCAAATGATTCATAATCAAGTGATTCCAAAAGCCCATCTGCATGGAGTTTCTTCATGCGCTTTACACCAATATGACCTAAACGGCAGTGCCACAAATATGTTGCACTATCATTATCAACTTTGCATCTTTTGGCATCAATATTATGAATATGTGTATCACTACAATCGAGATTCAACAAAAATAGACCACTCTTCAAGGGTGCATGACCATAAAAGATATTACTCATATAAATAGAACAACCATTATTCTCTGATTTAAATGAATAACCGTCTTGCACTAAACAAGATCCAGATATAATGTTCATGCTCAACGCTGGCACCAAATAACAATTATTCAGGTCTAAAACTAATCCCGAAGGTAGATGTAGAGGTAGCGTGCCGACGGCGATCACATCGACCTTGGAACCATTCCCGACGCGCATCGTCACCTCGTCCTTAGCCAGTCTTCGTTTAATCCGTAGCTCCTGTTTTGAGTTACAAATATGAGCAACCGAACCAGTATCAAATACCCAGGCGCTACTACGAGCATTAGTAAGGTACACATCAATAACATGTATATCAAATATACCTTTGTTCACTTTGCCATCCTTCTTATTCGCCAAATACTTGGGGCAATTCCGCTTCCAGTGACCAGTCCCTTTGCAGTAGAAGCAGTCAGTTTTAGGCTTGGTCCAGCTTTGGGCTTCTTCCCGGGAGTGGCAACTTGCTTGCCATTCTTCTTGAAGTTCCCTTTCTTTCCCTTGCCCTTTTTCTTGAAACTAGTGGTCTTGTTAACCATCAACACTTGATGCGCCTTCTTGATTTCTACCTCCGCAGCCCTAAGCATTGTGAAGAGCTCGGGAATTGTTTTGTTCATCCCTTGCATATTATAGTTCATCACGAAGCCTTTGTAGCTTGGTGGCAGTGATTGAAGAACTCTGTCAATGACACAATCAACTGGAAGATCAACTCCCAGCTGAGTCAAGTGATTATAATACCCAGACATTTTGAGTATGTGTTCACTGACAGAACTGTTCTCCTCCATCTTGCAGCTATAGAACTTGTTGGAGACTTCATATCTCTCAACCCGGGCATTTGCTTGAAATATTAACTTCAACTCTTGGAACATCTCATATGCTCCATGACGTTCAAAACGTATTTGAAGTCCCGGTTCTAAGACATAGAGCATGGCACACTGAACTATAGAGTAGTCATCAGACCGCGTCTGCCAGACATTCAAGCGTCTACATTAGCAGAAGGGGGCTTGTCACCTAGCGGTGCATCAAGGACATAATTCTTCTGTGCAGCAATGAGGATAATCCTCAAGTTACGGACCCAGTCCGTGTAGTTGCTACCATCATCTTTCAACTTAGCTTTCTCTAGGAACACATTAAAATTCAGGGGAACGGTAGCACGGACCATTGATCTACAACATAGATATGCAAATACTATCAGGACTAAGTTCATGATAAATTAAGTTCAATTAATCAAATTACTTAAGAACTCCCACTTAAATAGACATCCCTCAAGTCATCTAAGTGATACGTGATCCAAATCAACTAACCCATGTCCGATCATCACGTGAGATGGGGTAGTCATCAATGGTGAACATCTCTATGTTGATCATATCTACTATATGATTCACGTTCGACCTTTCAGTCTCCAGTGTTCCGAGGCCATGTCTGTACATGCTAGGCTCGTCAAGTTTAACCCAAGTATTCCACATGTGCAAAACTGTCTTGCACCCGTTGTATGTGAACGTAGAGTCTATCACACCCGATCATCACGTGGTGTCTCAACATGATGAACTATAGCAACGGTGCATACTCAGTGAGAACACTTTTATCTTGAAATTAAGTGAAGGGATCATCTTATAATGCTACCGTCATTCTAAACAAAATAAGATGGATAAAGGATAAACATCACATGCAATTAAAATATGTGACATGATATGGCCATCATCTTGTGCTTTTGATCTCCATCTCCAAAGCATCGTCATGATCTCCATTGTCACCAGCTCGACACCTTGATCTCCATCGTTGTGTCATGGTCGTCTCGCCAACTATTGCTTCTACAACTATCGCTAACGCATAGTGATAAAGTAAAGCAATTACATGGCGTTTGCATTTCATACAATAAAGCGACAACCATAAGGCTCCTGCCAGTTGCCGATAACTTACAAAACATGATCATCTCATACAACAACGTATATCACATCATGTCTTGACCATATCACATCACAACATGCCCTGCAAAAACAAGTTAGACGTCCTCTACTTTGTTGTTGCAAGTTTTACGTGGCTGCTATGGGCTTCTAGCAAGAACCGTTCTTACCTACTGCAAAAACCACAACGGTGATTCGTCAAGTTTGCTGTTTTAACCTTCTTCAAGGACCAGCCGCAGTCAAATTCGATTCAACTAAAGTAGGAGAAATAGACACCCGCCAGCCACCTTTATGCAAAACTAGTTGCATGTCTGTCGGTGGAACCGGTCTCATGTACGTGGACATGTAAGGTTGGTCCGGGCCGCTTCATCCCACAATACCGTTGAATCAAAATAAGACGTTGGTGGTAAGCAGTTTGAATATCACCGCCCACAACTCTTTGTGTTCTACTCGTGCATATCATCTACGCATAGACCTGGCTCTGATGCCACTGTTGGGAGACGTTGCATGGAAAACAAAAAAAATTCTATGCACACGCAATGATCTATCCATGGAGATGCATAGCAATGAGGGGGAGAGTGTGTCTACGTACCCTTGTAGACCGTAAGCGGAAGCGTTTAACAACGCGGTTGATGTAGTCGAACTTCTTCGCACTCCAACCGATCAAGTACCAAACGTACGGCACCTCCGTGTTCTGCACACATTCAGCTCGGTGACGTCCCTCGCCTTCTTGATCCAGCAACACGTTGAGGTAGTAGATGAGTTCCGTCAGCACGACGGCGTGGTGACGGTGATGGTGAAGTGATCTCCGCAGGGCTTCGCCTAAGCACTACGAAAATATGACCGGGGTGTAAACGATGGAGGGGGGCGCCACACACGGCTAAACAATTGTCTGGGTGTGCTAGGCGCCCCCCCTCCCACATATATATAGGTGGAAGGGAGGAGGGAGCAGCCAGGAGGGCACCCCAAATAGGCCGAATCCTACTTGGGGTCCTCCCAAGTGGCGCGCCCCCTGCCTTAATTGTCGGAGGGTGATACGTCTCCAACGTATCTATACTTTTTTATTGTTCCATGCTATTATATTATCTATTTTGGATGTTTTATATGCATTAATATGCTATTTTATATTATTTTTGGGACTAACCTATTAACCTAGAGCCCAGTGCCAGTTTTAGTTTTTTCCTTGTTTTTGAGTTTCACAGAAAAGGAATACCAAACGGAGTCCAAACAGAATAACACTTTCGCGATGATTTTTCTTAGACCAGAAGGAAACCAGGAGACTTGGAGATGAAGTCGGAAGAGCCACGAGGCGGCCACAAGGACGGAGGGCACGCCCAGGGGGGTAGGGCGCGCCCCCACCCTTGTGGGCCCCTCGTGCACTTCCTGACCTAATTTTTTCGCCTATATATTCCCAAATATCCCCAAACCAACAGAGGCATCCACGAAAAGACTTTTCCACCGTTGCAACCTTCTGTACCCGTGAGATCCCATCTAGGGACCTTTTCCGGCACCCTGCCGGAGAGGGATTCGATCACGGAGGGCTTCTACATCAACACCATTGCCCTTCCGATGAAGCGTGAGTAGTTTACCACAGACCTACGGGTCCATAGCTAGTAGCTAGATGGCTTCTTCTCTCTCTTTGATTCTCAATACCATGTTCTCCTCGATGTTCTTGGAGATCTATTCGATGTAATACTTTTTTGTGGTGTGTTTGCTGAGATCCGATGAATTGTGGATTTATGATCAGTTTATCTATGAGTATTATTTGAATCTTCTCTGAATTCTTATATGCATGATTTGATATCTTTGTAATTCTCTTCGAACTATCGGTTTGGTTTGGCCAACTAGATTGGTTTTTCTTGCAATGGGAGAAATGCTTAGCTTTGGGTTCAATCTTGCGGTGTCCTTTCCCAGTGACAGTAGGAGCAGCAAGGCACGTATTGTATTGTTGCCATCGAGGATAAAAAGATGGGGTTTTCATCATATTGCTTGAGTTAATTCCTCTACATCATGTCATCTTACTTAATGCATTACTCCGTTCTTTATGAACTTAATACTCTAGATGCATGCTGGAGAGCGGTCGATGTGTGGAGTAATAGTAGTAAATGCAGAATCGTTTCGGTCTAATTGACATGAACGTGATGCCTATATTCATGATCATTGCCTTAGATATCATCATAACTTTGCGCTTTTCTATCAATTGCTCGGCAGTAATTTGTTCACCCACCGTATTATTTTCTATCTTGAGAGAAGCCTCTAGTGAAACCTATGGCCCCCGGGTCTATTTTCCATCATATAATCTTCTACTTTTCATCATATTAGTTTCCGATCTACTATTTTGCAATCTTTTACTTTCCGATCTATAAAACAAAAATACCAAAAATATTTACTTTATCGTTTATCTATCTCTATCAGATCTCACTTTTGCAAATAACCGTGAAGGGATTGACAACCCCTTTATCGCGTTGGGTGCAAGTTGTTTGATTGTTTGTGCAGGTATTCGGTGAATTGTGCGTTGTCTCCTACTGGATTGATACCTTGGTTCTCAAACTAAGGGAAATACTTATCTCTACTTTGCTGCATCACCCTTTCCTCTTCAAGGGAAAAACCAACGCAAGCTCAAGAAGTAGCAGAGGGGGAAGGAAAGGGGGGGAGGAAGGAAGGGGGAATCCTATTCCCTTTCTTTCCTTTCCTCCTTCCCCTTTCCTTCTCCACCTTGGCCGGCCCATATGGGGGGCGCACCAGCCCCTTGTGGCTGGTGTGTTTCCCCTCTTGGCCCATAAGGCCCATATCTTTTGCCGGGGGTGCCCGGAACCCCTTCCGGTGACCCGATAAGTACCCGGTACCCCCCGAAACACTTCCGGTGTCCGAATACCATCGTCCTATATCAATATTTACCTCTCGACCATTTCGAGACTCCTCGTCATGTCCATGATCTCATCCGGGACTCCGAACAACATTCGGTCACCAAATCACATAACTCATATAATACTATATCGTCAACGAACGTTAAGCGTGCGGACCCTACGGGTTCGAGAACTATGTAGACATGACTGAGACACCTCTCCGGTCAATAACCAATAGCAGAACCTGGATGCTCATATTGGCTCCTACATATTCTACGAAGATCTTTATCGGTCGAACCGTTATGACAACATACGCAATTCCCTTCGTTCATCTATATGTTACTTGCCCGAGATTCGATCATCAGTATCTGCATACCTAGTTCAATCTCGTTACCGGCAAGTCTCTTTACTCATTCCGTAATACATCACCTCGTGACCAACTCCTTAGTCGTTTGCTTGCAAGTTTATGATGTGTATTACCGAGAGGGCCCAGAGATACCTCTCCGAAACTCGGAGTGACAAATCCTAATCTCGATCTATGCCAACTCAACAAACACCTTTGGAGATACCTGTAGAGCATCTTTATAATCACCCAGTTACGTTGTGACGTTTGATAGCACACAAGGCATTCCTCCAGTATCCGGGAGTTGCATAATATCATAGTCGAAGGAATATGTATTTGACATGAAGAAAGCAATAGCAATAAAACTGAACGATCATTATGCTAAGGTAACGGATGGGTCTTGTTCATCACATCATTCTCCTAATGATGTGATCCCGTTATCAAATGACAACTCATGTCCATGGTTAGGAAACCATAACCATCTTTGATCAACGAGCTAGTCAAGTAGAGGCTCACTAGGGACACGGTGTTTGTTTATGTATTCACACATGTATTTAGGTTTCTGATCAATACAATTCTAGCATGAATAATAAACCTTTATCATGAATAAGGAAATATAAAATAACAACTTTATTATTGCCTCTAGGGCATATTTCCTTCATGCATATCATTAGCATCATGGATATTCAAAGAATTCATACTAACAACATTGCAATCACGCTCATCATTCAAAGATTTAGTGCCAAACATTTTATTGACTTACTTCTTCTAAAAATTGAGCACAATTTTCCTTTCCATCATTTTCATGAAAGACATTAAAAAGATGAAGCATATGAGGCAACCTCAATTCGATTTTTTTGTAGTTTTCTTTTATAGACTAAACTAGTGATAAAACTAGAAACTAAAAGATTTGATTGCAAGATCTAAAGATATACCTTCAAGCACTCACCTCCCCGGCAACGGCGCCAGAAAAGAGCTTGATGTCTACTACGCAACTTATTCTTGTAGACTCGTGTTGGGCCTCCAAGCGCGGAGTTTTGTACGACAGTAGCAAATTTCCCTAAAGTGGATGACCTAAGGTTTATCAATCCGTGGGAGGCGTAGGATGAAGATGGTCTCTCTCAAACAACCCTAGAACCAAATAACAAAGAGTCTCTTGTGTCCCCAACACACCCAATACAATGGTAAATTGTATAGGTGCACTAGTTCGGCGAAGAGATGGTGATACAAGTGTAATATGGATGGTAGATATAGGTTTTTGTAATCTGAAAATATAAAAATAGCAAGGTAACTAGTAACAAAAGTGAGCAAAAACGGTATTGCAATGCTTGAAAACAAGGCCTAGGGTTCATACTTTCACTAGTGCAAATTCTCTCAACAATGATAACATAATTGGATCATATAACAATCCCTCGACGTGCAACAAAGAATCACTCCAAAGTTTCTATTGGAGAACGTAGGACGAAAACATGCATCAACCCCTATGCATAGATTACCCCAATGTCACCTCGGGAATCCGCGAGTTGAGTCCCAAAACATACATCAAGTGTATCAATAGAACATCCCATTGTCACCACAGATATCCCATCGCAAGACATACATCAAGTGTTCCCAAATCCAATACTCAATCCAACATAACGAAACCTCAAAGAGCAAGACACAATTCATCACAAGAAGGTAGAGAGGGAGAAACACCATATGATCCAACTATAATAACAGCTCGTGGTACATCAAGATCGTGCCAAATCAAGAACATGAGAGAGAGAGAGAGAGATCAAACACATAGCTACTGGTACATACCCTCAGCCCCGAGGGTGAACTACTCCCTCCTCATCATGGTGGCCGCCGGGATGATGAAGATGGCATCCGATGATGATTTCCCCCTCTGACAGGGTGCCGGAACGGGGCCCCGATTGGTTTTTCATGGCTACAGAGGCTTACGGCGGCGGAACTTCTTATCTAGGGTTCTTTTCGGAGGTTTCTGTATTTATAAGAATTTTTGGCGTCGGTCTCATGTGAAGGGGGTGCCCGAGGGGCCCACAAGCCTGGAGCTAGTGCCCTGGGGGGTAGGGCGCGGCTCGCAGGCTTGTGGCCTCCTCGGTCACTTCCTGGCCCAGCTCCGGTTCTTCGGGGGTCTCTTTTGATCCATAAAAATCACCGTAAATTTTCAGCCCATTCCGAGAACTTTTATTTCTGCACAAAAAATGACACCACGGTAGTTCTGCTGAAAACAGCGTCAGTCCGGGTTAGTTCTAATCAAATCATACCAAACCATATAAAATTGTTGCAAACATGGCATGAGTACTTCATAAATTATAGATAAGTATCAATGTACTCCTAGGCTATTTCCACGTGCTTCCTTTCGCCGACATGTGGGACATAGAGCATCTGGGTCGTAGTGCATGCACGACTCGGAGCATATGCAACCATGCCGGCGTACTTTACATTTCAGACCTGACAAATTACATGCAAACCCCCCGCGAAAGAATAAATAAATAAATGAATCACTACATGCAAACCGGATTATTTTCATAGAAACCGGAGCACGTTCATTAAATTTTGGACGTAACACATTGAAAAAAAACGACCGGACCTAAACCAGTCTAAGGACCTCTTTGATTCGCAGGAAACTGAAAACACATGAATGGGGAAAGTATGATGGTGATGAACCGAGAGGAGGAGGAAGAGGAGTACTGTACATGCTAGAGGCTAGACTGTAGTACATTTTTTTTATGGCCATATCACCACATTGTTTTCTATGGCCTATCGCCTGCTGGTTCACTGGGCTGCCGTGTTTCGCACTCCTCCCACGTGAGTACTAGTAGTATATACTACTAGTACTACATACTACTTACCTCCGTCCTGGTTTATAGGTCACCTTTGTAGTTTGTGCCAAATTTTGACCAAAGATTTAGCTAACAAAATGTTAATGCATGTCAAAAAAAATTATGTCGTTGGATTCGTATTTGAACATAGTTTTGAATGATATAATTTTTGGTAACATGCATGAACATTTTGTTAGTTCAATCTATAGTCAAAATTTGACATGAAATACAATGGGGACCAATATACCGCATGATTCTTTGCTCCTTCTTACGTCGCCGACATGTGGGAGAGCCAGCACCCGGGTCGACGTGTCATGCACAAGATTAGAGTGGGGAACAAAAGGGGGGCATCACCCCAGTCATAGCGCTGCAGTAATAATGACTATAATGAGCAGTCATATCACAAGACCCCATCTTTCCAGCAGTAACGAGCCGTCAAATCACACAGCCCTGCCTTTCCATCAGTAAGTTGAATCTATTAGTCCCTCACCCTCCTCGCCTCTCTGTCACACCGGCTACACAAAAACTGTCATGCGTACTGCCCCGGAAAAGCCCCGCCCTCAACTTTTAAATACTCCTAGTATAATTTTGTATCGATGAATTGCGCCATGGAGCAGAAAACCAAAAGGAAAAGGTGGTACATGTAAACAAATACAGTTCAAGCTCGATTCGGAATGTAAACCATGCATGTGTTTATACGTATAGGTTACTTCAAAGTACTGAGTCCATTGATGCAATGTGGTCAAACTGTACCATCGATATCTCAAAGCCAAAATAATTCGAGCTTGTTTGTTCTATATAAATAGTACTAGTACTATATGTTTATTCACCCATGGGGTTGCTCAATGAATGGAGGGACGGGGAGCACAAGTGAACAATACTACTAGTAGTACTCCCTCCTTTTCGGTTTATAGGGCTCAAATCTGAAATCTCATCAACCAAGGCAGATGCTGAGTGGAGGAATGTATCTCGTACTTTACAAAACTACCCAAATTAAATTGATGCATTAATTTGGATTAATTGCAGTGCATGCATGCTTGGCCACTAGATGAGTAGGAACATTACATGCATTGGTGAATTCCTTTTTAATTACTGCATGCAAATATTTAATGCACCTCAGAATCTCAATAGGAGATGGAGATGAGCCCTTTAAATCGGAAAAAATGAAAAAATTGAGATGAGCCCTATAAACCGGAAAGGAGGGAGTACTCGTAAGTAGGAGTAGTACAGTACAGTACAAAGTGCGATGTGCAGTTAATAATGTTAAATATAGAGTTTCTTTTCTTTAATGCCACGTACACAAATTGAAACGCTTGTTGTGGAGAGAAAAAGATAATCACTCCACTATATATATAGGCAGGAGCCTGAGCGCTTGCTTTACTAGAGTTGCTCTCTTCATTCTCTCATCCTCTCCAGATCTAAATAAGATAGCGGTAGCGACTCTCTCTCTACTCACTGCTGGTCACAGATCTGGCCGGATCCCTTCGGCCGGGGTGTGTAGGGGACTAGGTACATCGTTCACGCAGTCATCGGTGGCGAGGGAGGAAACCCACAGCTGCCGGCGGGTCCTGATCCTCTGCCCGTGATGTTCTCTCTGACACAACGCTGGCTCGGGAGGTCCTCGGACCCCTTCTTCCTCCCTGCCGTATTATGGGCAGATCTGACCTCCCGCTGCCCTCCTAGCCACATCCCGACGACCCTCAGGTATAAGTTCTTTTGAAAGCGGCCTTGCTCTACTGCCCCAGCACCCCACGAGGTTGCATGTGGATCTTTTTCTACTTTCATCAGCTCTTCCAAAGCCACCTAAATTTTTAGAATTATTAGAGGTAAAGCTACTACCTGCAGTCGAATCTAGGACTTGGTTCAAACTGCAAAGGGGGGAAAGTTGTAGCATGAATCTAGGACTTGATTCAAAGAGGAAATAACAGGGGGAAAGTAGTAGAGACTGGATACCCAACCGGTCTCTTGGTTGAAAAGGGAAATAAAGGGAAAAGGTAGTACAAACTGGATAAGGAACATATCTATTATTGGTTGAAAAAGGGATAGAAAGTGGCGGCTGGTGGACAAGTCAACAGAGTATGTCCAGGATTAGATTTGCTGCCCTCACATAGTAAAAGGTCTCCAGGATTAGATTTGCCGCCCTCACAGAGTATGAACAAACTCGACATCGCCACTTTATGCCTCCTTGTAGGTACATTGTGCTGATGCGTCCACTGTCGCATGTCCTTATACCAACTTTTTGCAGTTGTTAATGTAAGGGCGCATGTAAAATGAAGCAATCACACTGTTACCATAAGGACATGTCTAACCAATGTTATTGTTAATCTAATGCCTCCAATAATACGATGCAATTAAACTGTGTTACAAATGGTACTCCTGCTATTTTTCCCAGTATGATAAGTTGCTCCTTTATGCTGCTGAGTGTCCTGGTGTCCCCACTGTCCCATGCCCTTAAACCAACTCTTTAGCTGTTGTTGATCTACTGTATCCGGTAAACAAGCAATGCCACCATTAAAGTAATCCCATATTTGACGAATGTCATTGTAGGTCGTAATGCTTCCGGTAACATGAAGCAATGCTGCCGTTTTAAAATTTCTACTGTCCTTGCGTGATTGCCATGAACATAATGAAGATGCTTCTTTTTGTTTTGTGTATGTTTCATATCTTGTTATTGACCAGTAACTATTTTCTTTCTATCTTTTTGTGCGGATAGGGATATCCATTTCACCTCGTTGCTATTGTGACCTTTTGGTGAACTGCACAAAACACTTTTTTTTTGGAATGAGTGTCTTGTGCAGTTCAACTAAAATGTCACGTGGGCAACGTCTCTCAATTTTTGTGGAACTGCACAAAATGGTGATCGGAGTTTCCAAAATCTCCGTCAAGCTCTGCCGGTAATCTCGTGCAACATTTTATTAACCTTTGCAAGATGAGCCATCATTGTCACCACAATGACACTTTATTTTAGTGGAACTGCACAAAAGGATAAGCAAATTATAGTTCCACCTTGCATGAGCAGGACAGCCAACATTAATGTTGCTCAATTTTAGTGCAACTACTAAAGAAGAACCTGCCAGCTCATGAGAGCAAGTACTTCTTGCTAGCTGCATGATGCAATCTTTGCTTCATTTCAGGTGAACTGCAGAAAAAGTCGCATGAATTGAATCATCCGAGTGGATCTGCAAGTTCACCACATCGAGTCGTGGCGGCGTAGGGCCCCTCTCTTAGTTATGGTTCCCATGACCGGGTATGTTCCTTTTTGGTTGATTTTGACTCTGCATCCAGCTAGTGATCTTGTGCTACTGTTTTGGCACTGCTATGAGAAAGCAATAATGATATTGTTTTTGCATCTTAATTTAATGCCACTAATAATTTGAGGCAATCTTTTGGCACCGCTACTGCCACTGATAAAATGAAGTAATAATACATTTAAAATAGAGCTACTGTCTTAGCTACCATTTCATTTCCAATGTAGATAACTTGCAGAAGACCTATCCGGCAGAATCAAATCCATGTGCACTGCATCAATCACATAGCTGCACTAAACTAGTTGAGTCCATCACGCCTACCGTTGAGGTGGTGCGGGCCCCCTCTCTAACTGGCGGGCGCCATAATTCTAGTTGAACTGCACAAAAAAAGTGATTGAAATGAGTCAACGCTCCTCCTTATACTGCCACACGGAGGTGTTAATGGATGTCAACGAATCGCCTTCATGGCAAGATACGGGGACATGAAGAATAACTTGATCTCCCAAAGTCATCTCACACAGGTCAGTACTGTCTTTTTTCAACATGATTGTGCTTTGTCATACTGTGCTAATGTTGTATTTTTTTAAATAAAGCTATCTTTTCTCGTTTTGGAAATAAAGTTTGCTTCAACTAGTGCCACTATTATAGTAATCATGCTCTTTCTTATCTGTGCAAACAGGAATACTCAACTACAGATGTTGTGATGGTCAAGAGCATTCGCCAAGTTCTTGGGTTGTATGACACAACTAGCCAAGATGGACTTAATCCCGAGATTCACTTTATCCAAAGGCTCTAATGGGTTGGTTCTGAATCTTGCAAGCTGGGAATCATTGCGATGTGTAGGAATCTTTGTTGTACTTATTATTTGAATCTTATTGGTTGGTTCTGAATCTTGCAAGCTGGGAAACACAGCATGATGATGTAGAGGACAGCAACCATAACAAGCTATTCAAACTTGGTAGTATTGTCTGTGTGAAAGTGCGGCAAATGAGTTGATCGTGTGCGTCCTGAGAATAATAATTCTAATTGTTATGCATGTTGATCCTGTGGCACTGATAGAACGAGCCAATGCTTTGCTTGTTTTAAGAAAATTTTAATTAAAGCTAATAAAATTTAAGTAAAGTGACCACTAACACTTGTTATTACAATACCAATACGGACCCGCTCGTTAACCGACGTGTGGTCAGAATAGGTTTCTCGGCTTCCACGCTGGTTTAATGGAGGTGCTTGAATGCTCCGAGGGTGCATGTTCTGCCGGGCGTGCAGCGGGCGAGGGAGGGGTAGTAACTGATGTCGCCTGTACACACTTAGTTTACTGTTGAATGCAGTTCCCCAAGAGCTGAAAAACGAACTGTTGCCGCCGCCTACCCACTCATTCACTTGAAGAGACTCCAATGGAGATCCGAGGGGTGAGCCTGCTGGATATGGACTTCAGCAAGGAGTTCACCTTTGAGTTCGCTGTTCAGACCCATGACAGCACCAAGTTGAATGTGATGTACACCAACGATCCGGACTCGGTGAAGCTCTGCCTCACCAAGTTCAAGCAGTACCTACAGGAGGAGAAAGCACAAGGTCATGGGATTAGGCCTTGTGCCCATCCATTCGTCTCCTGACAGGGACCAGCGGATCGCCGTCGCCCAGGTATGCATGCGGGACGAGGTTCTCGTCTACCACTGCTGTAGGGCCATCAGAGGTTCTGGGCATTTACCTGTTTCATCGGCACCGCCGACTGCACCTTCGCTGCGGTGGAGAGCAGGAAGAACACGATTATGCTTTACGATTCGGCCATCTGGTGCAACAAGCTTGTCGACATCCAGAAGCAATACAAGATCATCGGCAACGGGCAGGAGAAGGACTCCGTGGTTGACCTTGCCACGACCATCATCGACCCCTGCTACGCCAACATGAAAGAAGATGTCGATACCAAGAACCTGAACATGTGGGAGGTACCTCTGAATCTAGCCTACATAACCTACGTGGCCAAGGACGCATACGCATGCTATGACATGTACAGGCGGATCTTGGTTATTGGACATGAGGGCGTGCCTGCTTCCCGTAACCGACGAGTACACGGACAGCCGCAGCGTCATGATCAAGCATGCCAGGAAGGTCTAGATGATGTACTTTATCTGTTTAAGCACCTTTATCATCTGAGTGTTTCATGCATTAGCCTATGTGCTGTAATTATCTGTTTTGTCCGAAATATTTCGTCTAAGAACCCATTAACCTATTTGCTTTTTTGAGTGGTTATTTGCTTATGTATGTAACTAGTTCACTAGGTTGCCGTGCTTTGAATCTCCTTCCTCCCAACATATTCCCCTTCTCAGGTGGACCCAGCAGGTCTCGTACACAGACATCTGGGACCAACCACCTATCCATTTGTATTTCTTTATTTTGGTCAATCTTTCGTCCTCTTCCTACAGCGGCTGGCGGCGCTGCCGCACATGCCTCGGTGACCCATCCTAGCCTATGGCGCTGGCCAGGCCATCCCTCTACTCCCACACATTCTCCGATGGCGGCAGCTCCACCGGCCCACCCCTGCACCCGAACAAGTCAACCCTCGTAATCCCCTCCGCCAGTGTCTTCCCCGGCTCCGGTTCGTTCCGGTCCGAGGTCTCAACGTCGTCCTCCGCCTTGGTGCTCTCGCCGCGGCGCCGCCGTCTGTCGTTCCCAACATGGTCAACAAAACGAGAGGAATCGGGAGACGACTGTTCGTCGGGAGGCTGATAGTCCGGGCCCACCAGGTCCATGGCCTAGGTTTTGTTGTTTAACACGCGCAACCCACGACATGCAGACACAGTTGATCCAGTAGGTTTCAACTTTTTTTTGGGGTCCAGCAGGTATCAAGCGGCCTCTGGGCCTCCCATCCTAGCTTGTCTATAACATCAGCAGCCCAAGTTATGTTTGTTTTTTCAAGACAATGCACAGCTCAGTTCTATTTTTCTATAAGAATGCAAAACTGAACCTATGTTTTCCCTTCTATAATAGTATATATATACTTACATTTATATTTATATCTTATTTTATTACATATATATAATAGAAACAACATAAGGTTCCGTTAAACCTGTCGTTCATCCAACCATTGTATAGACCTTCCCACTTCCTTTATTTTTCGTTTTTATTAATCCTATATCTGAATTTTCTCCCACTTTCTTTTTCGATGTAATCTGAGTTTTCTCCTAGTACTTTTCCCTAGAACCAACTCAACTATCCCACGTCTAGCCTAAAAATAATAATACCCCACATCCTATTAACTCATCAAATTAAATGATATTTTATTTCATAAATCAAAAGTTCTTACAAAATAATAATAATAATTGTTTATATATAACTTGGCAAGTTAACTCCTGGTGATTGCGTACATAAGCTTGCCAAGATTTTACTGAGCAATCAGTAATAGACGTGCAATCATGTGTTTATGTTTTTATAATATTTCTCCATCCAGCCCAACATGATATTTTCACCCAGCCCAGCAAGTCCGTGGATTTCGAAAAAAAATGCAAATGGGCTTTAAATTCTAACTTAATATATAAACGGGCTGCATAGACTCTACATCATTGTTTCACCCAGCCCACCAAATGGACTAAAAAAACCAAATGGACTGGCTGACATGTGGGCCAGTAGGTCGAAGCCTAAGCACTTTCGAAAAAAAATACAAAGGTCAAAGCCTAAGCAAGGCGTTGAATTTACATCCAATGGCCGGCATTCTTCTTCAATCTCTTGGCTTCTTCCTCCAGCGCTGCGGGGACCGCCTGCTCCAGCCTCCGGTGTCCAGTGGCGCTGTTTCGCGCACCTCACAGTGAAACGCTACCCCACCGACGGCCAGGCCATCCCTCCACTCCTCCGCACCTCCTTCTATTCTCTGCCGAGTGTAGGCCCACCCCGCACCCGAACCAGTCAAGTTTTCCACTCCTCTTCATCTGCGACTCCACTATCGTGTCTTCCCCATCTCCGGGTCATTCCAGTCTGGGGCCTGGCCGTCGTCCACCGGCCTTGGTGCGCTCGGCACGGTGTGGTCAACAAACGAGAGTCGTCGGAAGATGACTATACGTGGAGAGGCTGACAGTGGGGACGCACCACGCCCATGGACGCATGCATGCAACCGCATCCTTTTTACCCTGAAAATAATGTTTTCTCCCCCTGACAGCAAGGCCCACCAGCTACATCTTCGCACGCAAGGAAGTGTGTCCTTATTACGGGCAAAAAAAATGATTCCTCCCCCGGACAGCTGGGACCCATCAGCTATATCTTCGCACGCAGGGAAGTGCCTCCTTATCCTCCCTGACAGCTGGGACCCACCCGGTCGAACCGTACGTAGGGTTGTCTCTCTGGTCGTGAATGTGTACGTACATATTGGTCGATCGGTCTCTCTGCAAGGATAAACCGTGGCCGAGCAAGGAGCGTCACGTGTGACATAGCAGTTGAGGTAGTCATGTATAAATCGTGTACACGTACGTACAGCCACGCTGCAAGAAAGTAAATACGGCTACATACGTACATACGGGCAGGGTCTCGAACGCGTACATCGACAGTGTCCTGTTCATCGGCAGCCAACCGGCTGGGTCGGAACGGAGGAAACCGCGTCGTGTTCATCGGGAGGCAAGCGACTAGGTCGGAATGCGTCCTGTTCATCGGGAGCCAACAGACTTGGACGGAACAACCCAAACCGGGTCCACTTCATCGACTTGGGGTCTCGCATCCCGCAAAACGGAGGAAATGGAGTTCTCTTCGACTGCCTACGGTCGAAACGGGGTCCTATTCATCAAGAGGGGTCTTGCGTACCGCAAAATAGAAGAAACAAACTTCTCTCCAACCACGTACGGTCGAAACGGGGTCATGTTCGTCGGGAGGGGTCTGGCGTACTGCAAAATGGAGGAAACGGTCTTCTCTCAACCGCCTACGGTCGAAATTGGGTCTTGTTCATCGGAGGGGTGTGTGGCGTACCGGAAAACGGGACTCCATGGGCTACTGTTCATCCAGCCTCCACAGGGTCCTGTTCATCCACCCCAACCGGCTGGATGTGTGGCGGCCTCCTCGGGGTCCTGTTCAACCAGCGGCAACGGCATACTACCACGGGGTTCTGTTCATCCAGCGGCAACCGCGTACTACCACGGGGTCATGTTCATCCAACGGCAACCGCCTAGCTACACACGGCCGGGGTCCTGTTCATCCAACCCCCATCGGGAACTGTTCATCCACAGCCAACCCAACCGGCTCGACTCACCACGTCTCGACTCGTTCTATGTATCGCGCGCGCGGCAGCAACGGGCACAGTTCATCTAGAGGTAACCCAACCGGCTAGCTACATCTCGCACGGGGGTTCGATCAGCTTCAGTAAGCGGCAGCAGCGATCGATCAGGTTCAATTAGCAGCGAAGGGATCGATCGATCGGCTTCAGAGCAGCACGCGATCGCTCGGGTTCAGTAAGTGAACGCCTCTCGCTCGGGTTCAATTATAGCGACACGGCTCGCACCACGCGCGTGTACGAGAGAAAAGCGCAAACCACAGTGCATCGCTCGGCCCCGACCAACCCACCGTAACCGGGAACTCCGCGAAAATTTCCTCGCCCTCACTTCTACCATAATTTTTTATGTCATGGACGGCCCAAAGAATGTCATGCAGGTGCGTCCCCAGCCCGCCCAGGACGAAAAGCCCATTTTTTGTCATGATTTTTTGTCATAGAAGTAGGAGCCCACCACATCTATGATGATACGTCGTTTTGTCACAATTATCGTCATAGAAGTGTCATAAGCATGACAGAAAAAAATTCTTTCGGGCCAAAATGTCACGGATGTGTCTTTTTTTGTAGTGATAATTATGTAACTCTAAAAATTCTGAAAAATTAGTACAGTGTGGGAAATTTGTATATCAATTATGTGTAAAAATTTAATCTGGTTCCAGCAAAAAAATCACACAAACAACAAATGCAGCAAAAATCCGCCTCACCGCCGCAACTCAGGAAGATAATTTGGTTCCAGCAAAAAAATTGTTGGGTTCCAGCAAACAGGATCACCGGTTGTACCACCTAGCTCATCGAGCCCCATTACAAGCTGGGGAAGAAAGCCGGTTCCAGCAAAAAAATTGCTCCTTCCAGCAAAATGGATCACTGGTTCCAGCATCGTGGGATTGTGCTCGCTTGCCGGATGACCGTGGGCAGTCCTCCTCGCGGGTTGCAGCACGCCATACCGATGGTTGCAGCTCCTCTGCGGTCGGTTGTAACACACCACACCGAGGCACTGTGTAGGGAGTCGCCAATTCCAGCGCGCCGTGGCGCCGTTGCAGCATCCCGTGGCGCGCAGTCCAGGACAGCGGTTGCGTCTCGTCGGGGCGCCATTGTAGCATCTTGCTTCGCCTGATTCTGTCACCAGGAGGCAAATCTACTGCTTGGGCTTGCCTGAGGAGTGGAGTGGAGTGGAGGGGAAAAGGATCAGCGGAGGAGTCACACCGGTCGGGGTGGGGAGATGAAAGAGGAAGAGAAAGAGAAGCTTCTCGAGGAAGGAGAGAGGTTGAGCAGTCAACAGCGATGGGAAAGGATAAGGTTGAGCGGTCACGTTGCGCGCAAGTGGTTTAGTAGCGAGGGTTGCACGAGCGAGCGGTGCGACCGGCCCAGCATTCGGCCGGTGCGCCGACGTAAAATGTTTCCCATTGTATTATCGCTCTGCTCTTCAGTCTTGGCGACGCACTAAGGCCACGCACGCATGTGTGATGGGTCCTCGTTGCGCGCTGCGCTGGATAATGCTACTTGTGAGCTGCGTTGGGATTTCCTCGAAGAGGAGAGGATGATGCAGTGCAGTAGAGATAAATATTTCCCTCAGTTATGAAACCAAGGTTATCAATCCAGTAGGAGAACCAAGCAACACTATGTAAACATCACCTGCACACAAACAACAAATACTTGCAACCCAATGCATAGAGGGGTTGTCAATCCCTCAACGGTTACGAGCAAGATTAAATTGTATAATTTTTGATAGATAGATCTGACAAAAATACAAAATAAAATTGCAGCAAAGTTTTTTTAGGTTTTTTATATGATAAAAGATAGACCCGGGGGCCATAGTTTTCACTAGAGGCTTCTCTCAAGAAAATAGCATACGGTGGGTAAACAAATTACTGTTGGGCAATTGATAGAAAAGAAAATAATTATGACAATATCCAAGGCAATGGTCATACATAGGCATCACGTCCAAGATTAGTAGACCAAAACGATTCTGCATCTACTACCATTACTCCACACATCGACTACTATTGAGCATGCATCTAGTGTATTAAGTTCATGGCAAAACGGAGTAATGCATTAAGCAAGATGACATGATGTAGACAAGATAAACTCACATATGAATAAACCCCATCTTTTTACCCTTAATAGCAATGATACATACGTGTCATGTCCCCTTCTTTCCCTGGGATTGGGCACCGCAAGATCGAACCCATTACAAAGCACCTCTTCCCATGGCAAGATAAATCAATCTAGTTGGCCAAACCAAACCAATAAATCAGAGAAGAAATACGAAGCTATATTAATCATGCATAAAAGAGTTCAGAGAAAACCTAAATAATATTCATGGATAGATCTGATCTTAAACTCACAATTCATCGAATCCCAACAAACACACCGCAAAAAGTCATTACATCAAATAGATCTCGAAGAACAACAAGGAGAATATTGTATGGAGAATCAAAAAGTGAGAAGAAGCCATCTAGCTACTAACTATGGACCCATAGGTCTGTGGTAAACTACTCACGCATCATCGGAGGGGGAGCAAGGATGATGAAGAACCCCTCCGTGATCGTTTCCCCCTCCGGCAGAGTACCGGAGAAGGCCTCCAGATGGGATCTCTCGAGAACAGAGGCTTGTGGTGACGGAAAAAGTATTTCATGGAATCCCTGGTAGGTTTCCTGATTTTAGAGTATTTATAGAGGCGGAGTTAGGTCAAACGGAGGCTTGTGGGCCCCACTACCCACCAGGGCGCGCCCTGGTGCCTAGTGGGCCACTCCTCCTTATTCTCGTGTCCTCCCGAAGCTTCCAGGGTCTCTTATTGCCAGAAAAAAATCTCCAAAAAGTTGCGTGGCATTTGGACTTTGTTTCGTATTGATTTTCTGCAAAGTCAAAAACAAGCAAAAATAGCAACTGGCACTGGGCACTGAGTTAGTAGGTTAGTCCCAAAAAATGATATAAAGTTGCTTGTAAATGTATATAAAACATCCAAGATTGATACTATAATAGCATGGAACAATAAAAAATTATAGATACGTTGGAGACGTATCAAGCATCCCCAAGCTTAATTCCTGCTTGGAGATCATATTTCTTCAAAATTTACTAACTCTCAAAATGATATAAGTTAAGCATGAGAGCATATTTCTTCAAAATTTAATCACCACCCTGCTAAAAAAGATTTAAGTGAAGCACTAGAGCAATTGCCTAGCTAATTTTTTTTAAGTGAAGCACATAGAGCAATTCTAACAAATCATAAT
This sequence comes from Thinopyrum elongatum, assembly GCA_011799875.1. NCBI lineage: Eukaryota > Viridiplantae > Streptophyta > Magnoliopsida > Poales > Poaceae > Thinopyrum > Thinopyrum elongatum. The sequence goes on from CM022299.1 coordinate 529,781,779, forward strand.
AAAATTATGGCTCTCTCAAATAGGTGTGTCCAGCAAGGATGATTGTGACAAACTAAAAATCAAAAAAAGCAAAGACTCATATAATACAAGATGCTCCAAGCAAAACTCATGATATGTGACGAATAAAAATATAGCTCCAAGTAAAATTACTGATGGTTGTTAGAAGAAAGAGGCGATGCCTTCCGGGGCATCCCCAAGCTTAGTTGCTTGGTAGTCCTTGAATATTACCTTGGGTTACATTGGGCATCCCCAAGCTTAGGCTCTTGCCACTCCTTATTCCTTCATCCATCCTGATCTCACCCAAAACTTGAAAACTTCAATCACACAAAACTTAACAAAAACCTTCGTGAGATCCGTTAGTATAATAAAGCAAATCACCACTTTAAGTACTGTTGCAAACCCATTAATATTTTATTATTGCATTATACCTACTGTATTCTAACTTTACCATGGCTTATACCCCCAAATACTATCCATAGATTCATCAAAAGAAGCACACAATGCAACGAAAACAGAATCTGTCAAAAACTGAACAGTCTGTAGCAATATGAACAATGACCATACTTATGTAACTCTAAAAATTATGAAAAATTAGAACAACGTGGACAATTTGTATATCAATTATGTGTAAAAAAATTCATAGCAAAATCACTTTTCGGTGAATTTACAAAATTCTAGAACTTTGCGCAAAAGTTTCTGTTTTTCAACAGAATCAAGTCAACTATCACCCAAACCATCCTAAAGGCTTTACTTGGCACAAACACTAATTAAAACATGAAAATCACAATCATAACAGTAGCATAATTGTGTATTTATTAAATAACAGAAAAGAAACAAAAATTTAAAGGATAACTATTGGGTTGGCTCCCAACAAGCGCTATTGTTTTATGCCCCTAGCTAGGCATAATGCGTAGTTTCAAATGTTGTCATCTTTTTTTGATAATCTTTGTAGGAGTTTTCTCAAACCCTGGAGGTTCTTTATGCTTCCAGTTATTCTCAGGAAATGAAGCCATTTTAAGATCTCAAATATCCAATCGCTTATTACATAGAGTAACCAAAGTGTTCATGCGATTGAGGTTTCCACTAATATTTTTAAGGGGATCGTTAGACTTCTGCAACTCAACCATATTTTTCTGCATATCACCTAATTTTTCTAATATTTGAATCCCTTCTTGAGTAAAAGCAAATCCTTTTGGTGGTGGTGGAACCCCCAATATTCCCTCTATTATTTCGTAGGCAGTGTTGGCATCACATTCAATAAAATTCCCTTTGGCGGCAAAATCCAAGAGTTGTCTATGAGACATAGCTAATCCCACGTAAAAATAATTTATTATATCCCCTTTTATATTTCAAACATGGTAAGATTCCATTAATATATACCAGGAATCTTTCAAATTTTCTCCTTTTTCTGTTTGAAGTATAGAACTTCAAAATCCGGTGACAAAGGAGGGGTAGTTATACTAGACATAATGACAAGGCAAGCAAAAGATCAAACTAGAAAAAGGCAAACGAAAAATATTTTTGTATTTTTGTAAAAACTTTTTAGAAGTGGGGGAGATGAAAATGAGAGGCAAATGGCAAATAAGGTAATTTGCAAGGAGATGAAAGTTTATGCGTTTACTTGATAGATGTTGATGATGTCTCCCCGGCAACGGTGCTAGAAATTCTTCCTGCTACTTGTGAGTTGCGTTGGGATTTCCTCGAAGAGAAGGGGATGATGCAGTACAGTAGAGATAAGTATTTCCCTCAGTTATGAAATCAAGGTTATCAATCCAGTAAGAGAACCAAGCAACACTATGTAAACAACACCTGCACACAAACAACAAATACTTGCAATCCAACGCGTAAAGGGGTTGTCAATCCCTCAACAGCTACGAGCAATATTAAATTGTATAGGTTTTGATAGATAGATTAAAAAAAATACAAAAATAAAATAAATAAAAGAAAATTGCACCAAGGTATTTTTAGGATTTTTATATGATAAAAGATAGACCCGGGGGCCATAGTTTTCACCACAGGCTTCTCTCGAGAAAATAGCATACAGTGGGTAGACAAATTACCGTTGAGCAATTGATAGAAAAGCAAATAATTATGACGATATCCAAGGCAATGATCAAACATATAGGCGTCACGTCCAAGATTAGTAGACCGAAACAATTCTGCATCTACTACTATTACTCCACACATCGCCCGCTATCCAGCATGCATCTAGTGTATTAAGTTCATGGGAAAACAGAGTAATGCATTAAGCAAGATGACATGATGTAGACAAGATAAACTCATGTATGAATAAACCCCATCTTTTTACCCTTAATAGCAATGATACATACGTGTCATGTCCCTTTCTGTCACTGGGATTGAGCACCGCAAGATCGAACTCATTACAAAGCACCTCTTCCCATGGCAAGATAAATCAATCTAGTTGGTCAAACCAAACCAATAAATCAGAGAAGAAATACGAAGCTATATTAATCATGCATAAAAGAGTTCAGGGAAAACTCAAGTAATATTCATGGATAGATCTGATCATAAACTCACAATTCATCGGATCTCAACAAACACACCACAAAAAGTCATTACATCAAATAGATCTGCAAGAACAACAAGGAGAACGTTGTATTGAGAAACATCAAGAGGGAAGAAGCCATCTAGATACTAACTATGGACACATAGGTATGTGGTAAACTACTCACGCATCATCGAAGGGCCGGCAAGGTTGATGAAGAACCCCTCCGTGATCGATTCCCCCTCTGGCGGAGTACCGGAGAAGGCCTCCAGATGGGATCTCTCGAGAACAGAGGCTTGCGGCGGCGGAAAAAGTATTTCGTGGACTCCCCCAAAGGTTTTCTGATTTTAGGGTATTTATAGAGGCGGAGTTAGTTCAAACGGAGCCACGTGTGCCCCACCACCCATCAGGGTGCGCCTGCCCTCCGGGCGCACCCTGGTGGGTGGTGGGCCCGTGCTTCCATGTCTGGTCTTCTCCCGAAGCTTCTAGTATCTCTTATGTCTAGAAAAAAAATCTCCAAAAGGTTTCGTGGCATTTGGACTTCATTTGGTACTGATATTCTGCAAAACCAAAAACAAGCAAAAAAGAGCAACTGGCACTGGGCACTAATTAAGTTAATAGGTTAATCCCAAAAATGATATAAAGTTGCTTGTAAATATATATAAAACATCCAAGATTGATAATATAATAGCATGGAACAATAAAAAATTATAGATGCATTGGAGACATATGAGAGGTCTTCCTGAGCGGCGGATCGATCATGGCGACGACGAAACGTGCAGCAGGAGTTCTCGTTGAGATCGGATCGACCGAGCAGCAGCGTGCAGATGGCTAGGGCAGGTGGCCCAGTCTGAGGCGCAAGGCCCAACGGTGCCAGGCGGGCCCAAGGCCATGGTGTGCCACGTTCCAGGAGCTGGTCTCTAGGGCGAACCCTATTTGGCGCTGCAGGCAGGGAGCTCCTGTTCGGCACCTTAAGCGCCCGAACAGGTAGCTAGCGCCCGCACGCCTCACCTCATGGGCCGGCCCACGACCACGCATCACAGGGAGCCTATAAAAAGCGCCAAAAACAGCAAAAAATCTGGTACAATCCCAGGATTCGAAATCGCGTCGATACGTTCACGTAGGAGTGGACTAACCAGTACACCTACTCGAGGGTTGTGACCGGTAATAGATCTAACCTTATAAGAACAATCCGGCCGCGCTATTTATTGCATACTTCCATCTACTGTATCACTTAGTTTTTTGACTTATTTGAATAAAAAATGCGAATTTGAAAACATTCATATTTTTTGAAGAAAAAGTTCACAAACTTGAAAAAATTTCACCGTTTTTTAAAAAGTTCATCAATTTTCGAAGAAAGTTCATCGATTTCTAAAAAAGTTCAACATATTTGACAAAAAAGTTCATGGAATTTGGAAAAAGTTCATTCAATTTGAAAAAAATTCACCAAATCTAAAAAATAGTTCATCGGATTTGAAAAAATTTCACCGATTTTGAAAAAAAGTTCATCCATTTAGGAAAAAAGTTCATCGAATTTGAAAAAAGTTCATCGGATTTGAAAAAAGTTCAGTGATTTTCAAAAAGTATGCCTGTTTTGAAAAATAGTTCGTCCATATGGGAAAAAGTTCAACATATTTGAAAAAAGTTCATAGGTTTTGAAAAAAAAGTTCATTGATGTTGAAAAAAATCTAGATTTTGAATAAAAAGTTCATCGAAGTTGAAAAAAGTTCAGCGATTCCAAAAAAAATTCATCCAATTTAAATTAGTTTGTGCATAAAAAGTAAATAAAAAGGGGAAAATATGAAAGAAAAGAAACAGAAAAAAAAAACAAAACGAAAAACCGGTCCAGAAAAAACACACAACAAGAAAGAAAAAAGAAACCGCATGGAAAAGTATAAAAGTATAAAAGGAAGGAAATTGCCACGACTTGTTGTCTTTCCCGGTTGGCTTATGCGAGTGAAACTTACGCTACAGGTCACGAGTTCGAATCTCTCCAGCACACATTTTTTGCGCATTTCGCCTAAATGAAAAGTCGTGAGATGGGCCGGCCCAGCGCGGGAGGCGCCCGTTAGCGAAGATGCCCTATAACTAGCGCCTGCAGCGCCAAATAAGGTTTGCCCTGCAGGCGCCGGTTATTATTGTTTTCTGTTAACCGGTGCCTGCAGCCGCTTTATCTGGGCTCGGCCCATTTCACGCTCGCCTCCAGTTCTCTTTCCTTCGAGTATTCAAGGCGCAAGAAATCCGTGAGAGCTGGGACTCGAACCGGAGATTTCATGGCTCCCATCGCACTGTGGTAACCACCCGACCACAGGATCTTTATGCGCTAAGTTCCATCACTTTTTTCCTTATAATCTTTTCATTCTTTTTTTGTTTTCTATTTTCTTTTTTTTTCTTCCTCGTTCGATGATTTTTTTTCCGAATGTATCCACATTTTTTTAAAATTGATGAACCTTTTCAAATTCTATGAATTTTTTTCTAATTCAATGAACTTTTTCAAATTTGATAAACTTTTATTTTCAAATTCATTGAACGTTTTCCAAACCTGATGAACTTTTTTAAAAATTCGATGAACTTTTTTCAAGAGTGATGAATTTTTCCTTCAATTTCGTGAACTTTTTTCCAAATCGATGAACTTTTTTTTTAACTTGTTGAACTTTTTTTTCAAAACCGATGAACTTTTTTTCGAAAATGATGAACTTTAAAACTTTTTCATAAAGTTTTTTTCCCAAATCGGTGAACTTTTTTAAGTTTGTGAACTTTTCTTCAAAATGATGAACTATTTCTCAAAATCGATGGACTTTTTTTAAGTTTGTGAACTTTTTGTCTCAAAATCGATGAATGTTTTTAAATTCACGATTTATAAAAGAAATGAAAAAAACTGAATGATAAATAAATAGCGTGGCCATACTAGTTCATGTACTGTTAGCGCTAATGAAAATCACTAGTGTCCGATGGCTGTGGTGGTCAGCTACGCGGGTTCGATTCCTGAAGTGACCACAATTTTTGTGTTTTATAGCGATTTTGTTCCATACGCTTTCCTATTGCGGGCCGGCCCAGCAAGGCGCTGCTGCGGGCGCCAGCTACCTGTTCGGGCGCTTAAGCGCCGAACAGGAGCTCCCGGTCTCTAGCGCGACGTGCACGTGGGCATAGCAGCTGGGCGCTGGCAGCAGCCGAGGCGTGCGGGCAAAGGCCCATGTCCGGGTGGAACGCAGCTGGAGCCTGGAGCGCCAGCGAGGCGCAGGCCTAGGTGAGCTACTGTGCGTGGGATATGCATGTGTGGTCGTGGCTGATGCTGGAAGTGCAAAGACGTGAGAGATTTGTTAAGAAAAAATGGTTCTGGAAGGTATTGCAGCGTGTTGGAACATGGAATCTACTGGTTACTAGCATGTTGATCTTGTGTGTGGAAAAGAATAGAACAAGAAAATTAGTCAGGAAGTTACTAGGTGCTACAGGTGTGGATGAAATTGTTTGAGTTGGTTGCACACGTACACAAGTGACTACAGGGACTACTTTTGGGTTCTTTGCTTCGTACAAGGAGATGGCGGCATGGCAGCAGTGGTGTTGTTCGACTAGAAGTTAAACGGGAACCGAGGATAGCGATGTGCGTATAAGGCTTGGATGAGTCTAGAGTGCGCCGTGACAGGGATCATGCATACACAGGGCGTCAAGGTAACGCACAGATGTGCGAGGCGGACACGACGCATGGTGGAGCATGATTGCAGTCAAATAATTTCAGCTGGGTCGGACTAGACAGTCTGATGGATCGACATGGATGTTGGTCAAAGTAGAAGATGGCAGTGATTTCAGTGACGACGACATAAGAGCGTGATGCTTATGGTGACTGAATTCTGGGGCGTGGAAACACGTGGTGCAGGCCTAAGGGCTTGTGCGGCTTCGACAAGACTATGACGCAAGGTTGATTCAAGGTAGTGTACACATGAGAGCTTGAAGTCGACAGGACGTAGGGTAGCACGACCAGCTACATGGAGTCATGTTGATGGCAGTGATTTCAGTGACGACGACATAAGAGCGTGATGCTTATGGTGACTGAATTCTGGGGCGTGGAAACACGTGGTGCAGGCCTAAGGGCTTGTGCGGCTTCGACAAGACTATGACGCAAGGTTGATTCAAGGTACTGTACACATGAGAGCTTGAAGTCGACAGGACGTAGGGTAGCACGACCAGCTACATGGAGTCATGTTGAAGGTGGAGCTGGAGTCTAGTGGAAGACTTCACTCTGTGCTGATGGAGGGGCTACGGCGTAAATGCATGGAGAGTCGAAGCCTATTTCAGCAGAAAAGCGAGAGACACGTGGATCGGACTGGGTACCAGTGGTCTGATGGAGACGTGATACTCGACATCGATCGGTGATGATCGGTGGTTCTCTGCAGTAGGGGTTTGAGTGGTGTGGGTCCGCGGCCCTAGAGACTCGACCAGGACAGCAGAGGCTCGGCGCGGTGATAGCGGCGAGGCGTGCGGTAAGCACAGGACACAACAACTGACCAAGGCACTAATGGTGAGACATGTGGTCAGAGAAAGTGTGCAGGGGTGCTAAAGCAGTGTTGATGAGTACCAGATTTAAGTTGGTGACTGGGTCTATCGATACCGGAAGATGGACAAGAGTTGACCATGGAGAATCTGAGAAAGTGACGAAAAGTCTGAAATTGTAAAAAGCGAAGAGAGTACATGGCCGTATATACTATGGTGTTCAGTGCACATGACAAAGTGCGGATGACAAGTACAGAAGAAGGTGAGTGCTATAGCGGTGGGACATGTCAGAGACTATCCAGGAAAAGGGTGAGACAACTGCGAATTTGACTCAGGGTGACATAGGGTGACGGTGAATTTCCTTGAAGTTTCACACAGACGGTCAAGAAAGAGTGGTGATGTTGAGTTCAGGTAACTCTTATATGTGATATCCAATATGTGAGTTGTTCACTTTCACCATATAAGTGATCGGTGTGTGATGGCGTTGAACGGATACTCCGAAAGTTGGGAGCACAAAGTAGAGTAAAGAGGAACTTAATTTTGTTCGAGTGTTGACTGCAAAGAAGACGAGAAGGGACTACAGTTGTGTGACGACCCCCGACTTAATCGTGCACTAACCATACACGCAAATGCACACGATCAAGCCTAAGGACTCACTTGAAGATATCACAACACAACTCTAAAACATAAACAAAGTCATACAAGCTTTATATTACAAGTCAGGGCCTCGAGGGCTCGAATACATAGCTCGATGGCATACAAGCGTCAGCGGAAGCATCAGATATCTGAGTACAGATATATTACAGAAACAGAGATAGGCCATTAGAATGGCGGGGCAAAATAAAACACTACGATCGAAAGGCGTAGGCCTCCTGCCTAGGACCCTTCGAATCCTAGTCCTGGTCGTCTGTCGGCTCCTCGTAGTAGTACTCGCTGGGAGGGTAGTAGTAGTAGCCGTAGTCGTCGACGGGGGCAGCTGGCTCAGTGGCTCCGTCCTCTGGTTGCGACAAATGGATATGGGGGGGAAAAAGAAAGTAAAGCAAACGTGAGTACTCATCCGAAGTACTCAGCAAGCAAGGATCTACACTATATATGCAACATTTTCAAAGGAGGGCTGTATATGTGGACTGGTCTGCAGAAATGCCATAATAGAGGGGAAGGCCTAGTCCTATCGAAGACTAGCATCTTCAAGCATCTTCATCGGTCTTGCAGCATTAGAAGAGTGCAGTTTAACATAATGTAAAGTAGTAGTAATGTCATCAACCTCGGCCAGAGATCCTTCCTCGACTCCCTGCGAGAAAGCAATCCCAGAGCCATACTATCCATTTCATCTCAAGTCACCAGTTCTAGTTGTACCGATCGGGATACAACTCCGAGTGTCCGTTACCGTAGGACAGGCTATCGATAGATTAGTTCTTCCCTGCAGGGGTGCACCAACTTACCCACCACGCTCGATTAACTCCAGCCGGACACACTTTTCTGGGTCATGCTCGGCCTCGGCCAAACGATACGCCGCAACCCGACCGAATACCTAACAGAGAGGTCAGCACGCCAGACTAACCCTATGCCCCCAGGGGTCTTGGGCCATCGCCCCGGGAACTCCTGCACGTTGCGAACGCGGCCGGTGAGCAGACCTAGCCCCCTTATACAAGCGCAGGGCGTTACTAGTCCAACCCAGTGTGCGCCGCTCAGTCGCTGACGTCTATTAAGCTCCGGCTGAAGTATACGACGTAGAACGCCCATACTATGCCCACGTGATGGTTAGTGCTATCAGGCCAGAGGCCCCTCGGATCAAATATCCAAACCGTTAGTGTGTTGGTAGTGCGGTAACGAGCAGAGACTCACGAAAGATGTGACCCCGTCGCCCCGTCTCGAGGACTTGCGGCAAGGGCTAAGAATGCCCGACCACGCCTCGTATTCATTGCTCGGGCACCGTCCAGGTCCACCCGACTCCACATTTCTCGCAATTAAGCTCGCACGGGTACCCCTTAGGGCCGACCCGTCTTTATCCAGAATAAGCAGTGTCAACAGTAATGTAAGGCTTCCGTGTGGCTACCATATCAAGAAGGAATCCAAGGCATCACCCTCGTTGGACTCCCACCTGACGTAAACATCAAGGTGAACGAAGGAGGAATCACCCTCGAGGTCCACACTTGAGCAGTTGCACGACGATGTCGTTATCGGGGGTGGTGTAGGAGGAATCACCCTCGCTGACCACGACCGATTAACTAACCTACAAGGTTATCATCAGAAGTGCTGACGAGGTATCACCCTCGACACTTGATAGTAACCCAGTAGTGTCGAGCATCTAAGGGGAAGTGACGTGCGGTGCCGGGGCCTGGTCTTCGATCCCGTTGATCGGGTCTTCTGATGATCCAGCGGGGCAGTCGGGATACAGTGGCGTCTCTGATGAGTCTCTACCCAACCTATACTAAACAGTTTAGGATAAGCAGGTAGGAAACAATAGCAGGTTACAATAAACAGGCTATGCAGCAGATATAGGATAACAGCAGCAGCAGTAACTTCTAATGCAAGCATAAGAGAGAAGAGAGTGGGCGATATCGGAATGCTCAAAAGGGGGGTGCTTGCCTGGAAGCTCGGCGGCAAGGGTCTAATCGTCAGGAGCGTAGTCGACCTCCGGAGCTGCGTCGGTCTCAGGAGCTACGTCGACGTCAGGGTCTACCGAGAGAGAAGAGGGGGAAGAAACATATAAATGCACAGCAAACGATGCAATACAGGGCATGTTATGCTAGGATGCAGTGCAGGGTTGCCTAAAGATGCAACTAAGTCATTTTAGTTATTTTAGGATTAACGCGGGATTTATTATTCGATGATTATGCACTATTCATATACCGGATACGGTCGGAAAGTTATGGGTTCTCCTACGTAGGGGGTTCCAGCATCGAAACAGACAACACGATCAGATTCGTCTTGTCGTTCTAAGCAACTTTCATGTATTAAGTTTTCCGATCTGAGCTACGGTTTATTTTCTACGAATTTCCAAAGATTTAAATGATTTTCTGGAATTACTTAAATTAACATAATTATCTAAATGAATTATGACATCAGCATGAGGTCACTGTTGCGTCAGCAGTCAACTGTGGCCTGCTGACCAGTCAAACCTAACAGGTGGGACCCACCTGTCAGTCACTGTAACTCTAACAGTGATTTATTTAACTAAACAGGGGTAATTAGGGTGTGGGCCCCAGGTGGCTGTGACTCAGCTAGTTAACAGAATTAACTAAATTGCTAATCAGCTTAATTAAGCGCAGGGGGCCCACATGTCAGTGGCTGGGGCTGCCCAGTCGGCACAGTTGACCACGGTCAACTGGGGCCAGGGGCCCGCTGGCAGTGACCCAGGGCGGGGCCCCAGGTGTGCCACGTGGGTGACCGGCGCCGGAGCGTCGCCGGCGAGGCAAAACGCGGCGGCGCGGCTCGGAACAGCGTCGGGATTCGCCGTCCGGCGACCAAAATGACCGCGGCTGGTCGCGTTCGAACGAGAAGAGAGTGTCACGTCGATTGGTGGTGGTTGCATGGCCGGAGGTGGCCGGTGGCGACGGCCGCGGCGGACGGCCGGAATCGGGCAATGGTGGTAACGGAGCAGCAGCGTGCCAACGAGCGAACGGCGAGGCTAGCGAGGCCCTACGCGATGCCTAGAACTCAACGGACTCGATCCCGTGATCATTTGGTCACCGGAGCGTCGTCGGCGACGAGCTCCGCGGCGACAGGCTCGGGCTTACGCGGAGCAGCGGCTACGGGCGCGCTAGCGGCCGGGAGAGCGAGGGGAGAGGATGAGGGGCTCACCTAGCGGCACACACGGTGGCCCTTGGAGGATTAGTAGCAGCAGGGGCGTCGCCGGAGCCGGAGAAGAGTGGCGGCGACCGGAGATGTGGACGAAGGGGAACCGGTGCAGTAGCGCCTCCGAGCTCCAGATGAGGCCACCAGTGGTCGAGGAAGACGGTGGTGGAGACGACAGACACGTTGGCGAGGCGCGAGGAGCCCTGTGACTACGCGGACGATGGCGGACGGCGGCGACCTCGCTCGGCCTCGGCGGATCTGAGGGAGAGGAGGAGCGGAGCGAGCGAGGGAGAGGGGGAAGAAGTGACGAGGAGGGCCAGGGGAGATGCGCGAGGCCGGGGCCTTATCCCCTCGCGTCGGTGGGCGTCGGTTGCGTCGAGCTGTCGCCGTTCCACCGGCGCGGCCATGGGCGTGCCGACACGGCGACGGAGAGAGAAGAGGATGGGCCAACTGGGCCGGTTTCGGGGCACTGTGCACTTAGGCCCAGTGCACAGTGCCTCGTTTTATTTTTCTGTTTTCTGTTTTCTATTTCTTTATTCTTTTTCTGTTTAGGTAATTGTTTAGGCCACTTTTGCACTCTTGTAAAACATGCTACTTGGCCCAAATATTACAGTGTATTATTACTTTTCACCAAAAACTTGTTTGGGCAAAGAAGGATTTTATTTGAATTTGATATTATCATAAATAGATTAAATAATTCTGTTTTGGTGTTGTTTCATGATGTTTGAGTCACACAACTTATTTTGCAAATGTTGATTTAAATTTTAGAATTGCCTCTGGATTATTTGCTATTTAATGAACATTTTTCCAATAGGATTTGAACAACTTCATATTTCACTTTTGAATTTGAGTTGATTTTCAGAATAGAATTTGAATTGGATATTGAACCAAAATGTTTAGGCACTGCAAATGAAGATGACTTGGCATTATTAGCAGATGATCACAGTGGCTATTACATAGGGGTGTTACAAGTTGCAGGTGGAGTCATGTGGAGTCTGGGAGTAGGAGCGGTGCTCATGGCATATCTCAAGTCCAATGTACATGGAGGTTAGACGCATGGATGAATCCAAGGAGGTGGAGAATATTCGCCAAGGTGGAGTTTGTTAGAATTGTGTCGAATATTATTGTACAAGTTAGGTTACAGTTGGACTCTGAGTCGTATGGTGTGTAGATAAGATATGGAGTCGTGTCCTAATAGGACACTTGTATCCTAGGTCTCTTATATAATGAGAGGGTAGACACACAATGTAACCTATGCCAACATAATAGCACAGACACGCGGAGGAGTCGGCGACGTGTGCTGGAGCCCAGGCGGCCGGGGTGCGGTATTGTAGCGGTGTCATGGGGAGGAGCCCCCGTAGTCAGGCCCCGGGGATGTAGCCATATCGGGTAACCTCGTTAACAAATCTCGATGTCATACTTGTGTGATTGCTTGGTCCTCGGTAGATCGACGATGGCCTTGGATTTATTCTAACAAGGCTTGATTGAAGGCCAAGCTATTTATTACCACTTTGCAAGGTGTGGGGAGATGATCCATATGAGAAGATTCTGGATAAGGCAAAGTTGGGAGAGAGGCACGTATTAAGGGGATGAGTGGCAGGGCTGGCCCACATACAACAAGGGGTAATTTCATCCATCAAACAAAAAAACATGTCAGTAGTGTGTCATATTAAGAATGAAATCTAGACCTAGCTTCAAACAAAAAAGTTTGAAATCTCCAGGGTCAAATAAGGAATCCATAATTTTACCATTATCGAATAAGGAACTTTCCTCAAATAAACTGACACCACCACACACCACTAAATCTCCACCGTCACCCACCCTCTCGACCCCACCAAGCACCACCACTGCCACCACCATTCCCCTCTCTCCCCTCTCCCCGGTGTCCTCGCCTCTCCCCGGCGTCCTTACCTCTGGTTTATTCCGTCCCTCCACCCCCCCCCCCTTCTCTTTGGAGGGGGGCGGTGGTGTTTTGCAAAAACTTCGATGGAGTTCAGATCTGGGTGTCGCCTGGGTTTCCTAGATCCAGATCGCATCAGCACCCTTCCCGATGATCTACTCCTCCTCATGCTTGCCAGGCTCCCCTGCATCAAAGTTGCGGCACGCACAAGCATCCTCTCACGGCGATGGCGCGGCCTCTGGGCCCATCTCCGCCAAATCAACTTTCGCGAGGTCGCGTTCGACTCGATCGAACCAGCACTCAACCAGATCTCTTGTCCTCCTGCAGTTTCCCTATTGGAAATCCACGCCCCCAAGCAAGACATGGCCAGCACCGCACAAGTCAACTCATTGTTGTCCGTCGCTGCGGAACTTGAGCCGAAGGAGTTCGTTGCCTCCTTCCCCTCAAGCTTTGGCCTATTAGGCAGGTCCATCATCATTGATTTGCCTTGCTTCCACCGCACCACCTACATCATGCTGGACCATGTATACATTCGCTCTGTGCCAGTCGGCGTCGAGTTCCCTGTGCTCGAGACATTGTCCCTACTGCACTGCAATGGCAACCTCGATGCCTTGCTCTCAAGCTGCCCGCGGTTGTGCACCCTCCTCCTCAGCGGCATTTTATTTGAGACGTGTGATCTAAGGGTGAATTCACCGTCGCTGCAGGAGCTTGTTGTGAACACGTTCTCGACAGAACGTGTCAATATTGTAGCCCCCATGCTTAAGAAACTGGAGATTCTACTTACCGTGATGTTGGAGGTTAACATTTCGGTCTTGGCACCAATTATGGAGAATGTCTGGTGGTACTGCTGCTACACAGAGGAGTCTATTGTGTTTGGTCTTTGGTATCTCGAGTTGTTGGGGTTGCAGGCGGCAGATAGACAAGGACAACTCCCTATGTTGCATATTCGTGCAAGTGTAGTAAGTCCCCTCTCCTACTTAATTTAGTGGAATATTATACTAACTAAAATTTATGAATTACATAGATCTTGCAAAATTGTTTTTCAGGATTCGTCACTTTTCCCCTATGAGCCCAACTTTGCACAGGAGATAGAGAAGCATATGGTTGTTGACTTCTCTCTTTTGGAGCTAGATCTCAAAACAGATGGACATGTTTTTGGAGCACTCGTGTTTTATCTCCTTCGGATTAATCAAATTTCTAGTTCACTGCAGAAGCTTAAGATCATCCTATTAAGATCAGTGGTAATTAATTTTTTGCTCTAACAATATCTCAACAATAGATTGTGTGGTAGTTTACATTTACTTTCCGGTCCTAGGTAAAAGAAGAATGCCCAACGGATTGTCCCTGTGAGTCCACAAACTGGAGGTCCCAAGCTATCTCCTTGACTGCTCTTGAAGAAGTGGAAATCAATGGATTTGAAGGAGTGGATCATGAGTTTGATTTACTGAAACAACTACTTGTATTCGCACCAAAGCTTAAAAAAATTATTGTGAGGCTCACACAGGAGGTCTCATCAAGTAACACTAGACGCACTAAAATATACAACGTCTTCGAGACCTATGGTTCAGCAGAATGCTTTGTCTATCTTAGCTCTGGTGAGTATTTTATTTGGCAATTATGATTAGCATCCTCCTACATGAAGTAGAGATATAAATGTTAATTCTTGTAAGTTTCTTTGAAACCTAATATCAAGCTTTCATTGTCTTACATGTTTATGGTGGTTGAAATGTGGCACTGGCATCCCAATTGTAGAGTTTACTTGTGCATGTATTTCCATTAGTAGCTAATTCTAAATGCTATATTCCCACGGCATTTGTGTGCCCACACCCTCATATTCTGTTAGAATGAAAGTTGAATGGTGGAGTGAATGATAAAAAATTAATATTTATATTCGGGTTTCCTTACCTTTGTTTCCCTTTTTCGTTTATAATGTTCTCTAATGGTCAAGCCCTCGTGTTTTGTCTATGTATTCTGGTTTCCAGGTTAAAGAACTAGGCATCAACTAGTTGTCTAGCTAGAGTAGGCTATAATTTGTGCATCTTGTTGACTCATGTTAAAGGCTCGGCCCCCGCTGGGTGCATGCTTTTGTTCATCAAAAAGTTCCATCAAGGGCTAGTCCTGGTTTGTATGGTTTTAATTTCCAGTTACCTAAATTGACTATCCTTGGGATTTGGCACAAATTTTTAATTCCAAATATTTTTTGTCAACATGCACTTTTTTATTTATATCCGCTCTAAGCATGTATTGCATTTTATTTGCCAGTGAGAACAATCCAAACACATACTTCAACCAAATTTGCATGTTGCAATAGTGACCAGAGTTCTTCAAATTGCATCTGCTGCAGGATTAATAGACGACATCCAAAATCAACCATCGGCATGATTATCATCCTCCTGCATATGTGGTTTCTCAATGCGCATCGACAAGATCGTCCTTTCCATGTCAATTAAATCCATTCAACATGTTGTTTTGCTAATGTATTGTACAAATGTTGCTAGTTAAATCCTGAATGGTTGTGATGCAATTCAATTACTTAAATTAATGTGTCAACTTATGCCAGTCAATCACTGTAGCTAGTTACTACATGTTTCCACCGAATTATGCTTATAACTTTGGTAGATGAACCAAAGAGCTTTGTGAAAGCTAAGGGTCAAAACCCAATAATTACCTTCCATTTACTCTCTTTTCTAACTATTGCACCCTACAATGAACAACAGATGCATCTTCTGTTACTTAGCTAATACGACATATTTGTTTGTTGGTATTTTGTCTGGATATATGCCAGTTTTACGGCCTAGGGGTGCCTCATCATATCGGAAGTCGGCCCGTGGCACCCTAGGTCAGTTTACACCTTTGTCTGACGTGTCAGCCCAGAGGCCTTATGATAATCCACAAGTATATGGGTCGTTTGTAGCCTTTTTTGATAAATAAGAGTGTCGAACCCAACGAGGAGCTAAAGGTAGAACAAATATTCCCTCAAGTTCTACCAACCACCAATACAACTCTACACACACTTTAACATTTGCTTTACCTAGAACAAGTATAAAACTATTTTGTAGGTGTGATGCTAGAACTACTTTGCAAGAATAAAACTACAAGTACTTTGCGAGATAATAAAAGTTAGTTGCTTAGTATAAAGGTTTTGTCACATAAGAAAGTTATTTGTCGCTAGGTGATCGATAACTAAACCGGTAATCATTGTTACAATTTTATACGTGGGAGAGGCATGAGCTAACATACTTTCCGTACTTGGATCATATGCACTTATGATTGGAACTCTAGCAAGCATCCGCAACTATCAAAGATCATTAAGGTAAAATACAACCATAGCATTAAGTATCACGTCCTCTTTATCCCATACGCAACAACCCCCTTACTCAGGTATGTGCTTCTGTCACTCACGCCACCCACCATAAGCGAATCATAAACGTATTGCAACACCCTACATCGGGGAGCCCTCACGTTTGTGCGACATGGAGGGCACCATAGGACAGCACCAAAATAAAATATACAACTCATACCGATCACGATCATCTATCAACCCATAGGACAAAACGGATCTACTCAAACATCATAAGATAACCACATATCATTGGAAAATAATATATAGTGTTGAGAACCATGTTTAAGTAGAGATTACAGCGGGGAGAAGAGGTGTTACACCGCTGCATAGGGGAGGAGAAAGTTGGTGTTGACGGTAGCAAGGTTGTTGATGTAGATCGCCATCACGATCCTTGCCCCGGCGACACTCCGACGTCACCGGGAGAGAGGGGGAGAGAGCCCCCCTCCTTCTTCTTCTTCCTTGGCCTCCCCCCTAGATGGGAGGAGAGTTCCCCCTCTGGTCCATGGTCTCCATGGCGGCGGAGGGGCGAGAGCCCCTCCGAGATTGGATCTCTCTCTCTATCTGTTACATTCTGTTTCGCGTTCCTGTTTTCTAGCCCTTCACCGTTTCTTAAATTTCCGAAGATCCGTAACTCCGATCGAGCTGAAATTTTTACACTATTTTTTTCATAAATTGTCTTTCTTGCGGTGAAAGAAGTGCAGCAACCGCCTTACGAGGCGGCCACAACCCACCACCGCGCGCCTGGGGGGGCCTGGCACACCCAGGTGTCTTGTGGAGGCCGTGGGCCTCCGTTTGCTTGATTCCACCTCCCAAAAATCACATATATTCCAAAATAATTCTCCGTAAATTTTTATCGCGTTTGGACTTTGTTTGATATGGATATTCTGCGAAACAAAAAACATGCAACAAACAGGAACTGGCACTGGGCACTGGATCAATATGTTAGTCCAATAAATCATATAAAATGTTGCCAAAAATATGTGAAAGTTGTATAATATTGGCATGAAACAATCAAAAATTATAGATACGACGGAGACGTATCACCTTATGAAAGGAAGGACTCGGAAGACTTGGAGTATATGACAAGGAAGTCGACATCCAGGAGGACTCCTCAACCACCCTGGCCAACTAGGATCCTGCGAACCCTAGACCCTTGCATCCTATATTAGCCATAAAGCTATGTGGCCATGCGTTGCTATAGTATCTAATAAGAGCAGTGCGGGGACAAATCCTAATGCAAATCAAATAACCAAAAAAAGACAATTTTTGGGTATGAAGCATAACTGGTGACAACTTTGACATAAGACATTTTAACGACCAAAGAACATCATTGAATGAAATCTAATTATCTGAATCACATGTTATTACACAAAATAAGATATCTTCACGCTCAAAATTTTATAGGTACAACCATTCATCTTTACATGTAAAGAAAAATGTTCGAGACAACATTATGATCCATTTACAAACATGTTTCTTTGTCCCCTCTTTCGGTACAACCATTATTGCTTGAAGATAACATTTTAGGCATAACTGCAGATGTATAAACACATTTCTATAAATAACAAGTCAGTGGATAAATGTACAACCATAATAAAAGATGTAGAGTGCTAAAACTGAAGAAAGTTTCTATAACTTATCAACAAATCTCATGAGTCTTTAAGGACTGATAGCTTTATGTACAAAATAAATTGAATCAATTGTAAAAGATATTCGACATGGAAGTAATGATGTGAAACAATGAAGGTTGTGACTTAAAAGCCAACAACAAATCCCATTTATATTATTATATAGTAAAAATACACTCTCATTTTGTTTAAATCTCTCAAGAATATACTGTTATATGTACGTCTTCCTCTCACAATTAACAACTTAACACAAATTTCCGTAATCTTAATTACATGAGTTCATGTGCCTTTCCGGAGTACACGCATGACTGGAAAAGATGTTGAGGTCGCGTTAGAACAAATCCAAAATGCACAAACCTAAGAATAGAACCATTTGTACACGCCATCTCTCAAATAAATAACCAACATCGAAATTCCTGGACGTGCCCTTGCTCAGGGTCAGCGGCGAGTGCAGGTTGGCCACGAGGTCCTGCATCGATCTATCTAGAATATTGAGTGATTCCATGCATTGTACCGCAAGAGAACTTTTTAACTGAGTACAATTTCGTACCTTTTTGAAATAAAATGCCTGCTACTCCAATTATTTACGTGTATCTGGATCAATTCAATCCATACTCTCTCGTGTTCCTGCTGCACTGATACGTTCCACAAAACTTAAGGTCAATCCTAAAATATAACCAGAGATAATACATAAGCATGTGTTATGTGTGAGGGAGATTCACGGGGAGTGATAGAAAAATCAGCATGCAGGTCAAAGGGGCTTTCTAGTCACGGGGAAAGGAGAAATACTGCCCACCCCTCACAACTGCTCACGGTAGAGGATGAGATCGCAGCTGTACGTCGGAGGGGAGGACAGCTGATCGATGTGGCGCTCGTGTCCAACCCTGGCTGCAACACCGTCTTCTTAGTTCTTACCCTGGCCGCTTCAACCTTCTATTTCGGGAGTTTGAAGTCTTCATCCCTGATGATTGCCAAATTCACGTTGCGCGTTGGGACGCCCAGACGGGGAGGCCACGCGGCACCGGGCAGAGTCACGTGGGGCACATGGCATTCCAAAATACTCCCTTCATCTCAGGATATTCGTTTCTGAGCTCAGGCTCAGGCTCAGATGCTCCTGAAATCTCCTCCGTCAGCTAGTGTGTGGATGTGTGCTGGGCGATGTATTCCTTCCTGTATAACACATGTATGGTAAGAAAAGAAATCCAGCTCCTGGGTGCATTAATTGAGACGACAGTTATTGAGGTGGAGGCGGAACAGAAACCGCCGCAGCGGCTCAGGCTCTTTTCTGTGCCAGGCTGAGCCGTCTCTATTAAATATACGCAGGTCCACATCAGGCATGGCACGCAAGACCAGCAAGCGTCTACCCTGCGAAACAAACAGCGCCGCCGCGCGGCTAGAACTTAATTATCATAAGTTTATTATTCAACCTGTACGAAGGTTTCGCCAAGCATGTATGCCAGCACACTGATGGGAAATCGTACTTTGCATACTAAGAGACCAAATTGACATAAATAGATCTACCATAGCGAATTCAAATTCACATGGAGAGGTAACTTGTCCATACAACTGCAATACCACGTACGTACTTCTAATTAGTCTGATTATAAGTCTGGAAGTACAAATTCAAATACTGATCCATACTGGGGGGCCAGTCTGCTTAAGTCTGCAAGTACAAATTCAAATACTGGTCCATAGGGGGGACCAAGGGGCTGTGCGGTGCTGCAAAAAAAACATCTACGTAAACCCTGGGAATTTGCACCGACAAACACATGCGAGGCCAAAAGTTCTGACCGTGCCATACGAATTCCGAAGTACTATTCGTTCCAGTCAGTCAAGGATCTCCTCGTATAGCAAATCCAGGATATCTCCTTTAGTTGCTCAATGATCCCTTCATGATCACAATGTCGTATGACATTTTCTTCTTTAGTTGCTCAATCTACGACCGCGAAAATAACAAAAGGGAGATAATAATTCAGTGACATTCATCCTGCTGTATATTTTGACACATGTTTACACAACTAGAAAAGCAAACAAACAGGCTTGACACCTTTTCTCACCTTGGTAAGCGTCGAACGGAGGTAAAGACCAGTGAACTCCATAATATAGTGCACGACATAAACGCCGCTGTCCTCCCTATATGCATGGCACATGCTTATTAGTGTCAAGGCGGGTATAATGTTTATATTCGTACGTTCCATGCTCCACACAGACAAGCTCACCTCTCACATGGTTCGTGCTGAGCCCTTAAAGGGTACACAAATGTCCAGTTATCTTGAGCAAACCTGCACCGAATATGTCATTGTAAACGTGGCAGAATCTACACTGGAATTTCCTCGCCAATGCCTCATGCTTCCTCTTCATCTCATCTGAGTTTCAGTTGGATCAAGCACCATCACAATCTTCTTCTCAGTGTCTAGAATGTACAAGGACCAGCAATCCATGAAAAGCACCGGGAACATGAACTGAAAATCGATGTACAAAGCAGTCAGAAATCAATCACAAGAAAGCATACCACTCAGTAACTCATCAGTATCCAATCAAGTATGATTACCTTCTTCAGCCAATCAATTTTGTACCCCATCAGATTGGAGTTCATCATCATGTTGATGTAATGCCAGTCCACTTTCTTGTCTGCCTTGCAAGGCTCTTCCTGCAGTATTTTCAATCATCTCAGAATTAGCTGAACCGAAAAAATTGAAACAACGACACACAAAAAAGTGCCAACAAGAGAAAGCATGTACCACAAAACGCAGATCGAAAATTCCTCCCAATCTTGCAAACCAACCCCGGTACTTCTTCTTCTTCTTTGCATTTAACATGTGATGTATGCATCTCCAGACATTTATCGTCAGCTCACCACCTGGAGTCAGCTCGTCCTTCAGGTCCTGACCAGACGCCACCACAACTATTGGATGAAAGTGTCGGAACCATTTCCTGGAAGATAACAAAAATTATTGTGATAATCATAGTTAGGCATCGAAGCAAGGCGCATTCAAGGTTGAAAACAGGGAAAAGTCTTTACTTTCTTAAGACGTTTTCACTACAGCCTGTCATGTTGCCATAGAACCGCAAAACATCATGATCAGGTGGTTCAACATGGCTGAGTCCAATTGAAGGGGGATACTTCTTCCCCCACTCACTTCTCGAAAGAATGATAGGCATGTGCATTTCGTGCTTCAACCACTCCAATGTGTCCCGCCACATTAGTTTTCACCGTGTATGGTATTCCGCACTTCTCCAGTTAGGCAATGATAACTTGATGCAGTCTAGAAGATGAGCCACCAGCTCGTCCTTCAGTCGGGCTCACTGTTGGAGCAGCCCGGTCGCCACCATCTGCACGCAAAAAGCAGGGCGCAACCACAAGTGCCCACGTTTATGTCAGCCGACCATAGATAACACTAATACACAGTTAGGACCACCTCGAATTACCTTTGTCTTCCCGCCGGTATGACGGACCAGATTGACAGTTCGTCACCACATCCACAAACCTCCCACACGATTTTTTCCTTTGGCTCTGACGGACATCTTCATGGCTTGCATTGATTTGGTCCTCTCTGCATTCAGCCTGCTCTTCCCATACATAATTCCAAAGCCAATCTCCCAAGAATACAAGTTGTAGAAATCGTACGCCTCTCCAAGTGAGTCGAAGCTAAGTTCTAGTTCTAATCTAATAGCACTTTTTGTTGGCTCCTCCGTGTATCTGCGAATCGACTGCTCTAGTGCGCTCATCCTAGAGGGACACGGCGTCATGTCAGGTGGTGCTGCAGAGACGCAACCTGAACTTTTCAAGCAAACCACTATTTTTCGTTAGTTCCAGCCGCAATGTGACTGTTCAAGGTAATCGCTAGACTAGCAAGAGCAAGTTATCTGCAAGAAGCCTCCTCTGGTCCGGCGACACCAATTTGTTGTCCGCATCCAGACCCTGCGTTTGACTCCGCCGGCACAATAAGGTTGGCTTCGCCCGTCCGCAGCACAGCGAGAGGGACCGGATCTGGGTGTTCTAGGCTGTCGGGGAACTCCTCCAGGAGTGGAAACCTACAGCACACGGCCGGTCGTGGTGTCAGCCCCCAGTGTGTCAGCTTTGAAACAAATCTATGGAACCACTAGATCTAAATCGAGGAACGAGGCACTTGCCTGTCGACGGCATCCAGCAAAAAATCAAGACCGGCATCCTCCATTAGTTCGTCGCCGGCGGGAAGCAGCGGCCGCCACAGCTCACGAACGGATTTGGGAGTGTTGTCCTCGGCTGGTGCGGATGGAAGCCCTCTGCTGCCGACGGGGTTTCGAGAAACCCTTTTTTTAGTTGCCTCGTGGGGATGCGCACGTGTGGTTCCGCTGGGGCCTTCAGAGTTCAGACGGACTCAGCGGCTCGGAGTTAAATGCAACTTTACGGAGGTAAAAGCACCGGGAGTCCTCCAACTTGCTCAGAATGTGATGGTTGGTCCTAAAACTTGCAAAATGATCCTATCCAGTCTCATAACTTGTACCCAATGTGCAACTTTGGTCCTGGACCAATCACAGAGCGACAAGTGGACTCGTCGGGCCCGAGCCGGTCAGCGCGCGCCTTTTTGCAAATACCCCCCTGCCTTTCGTTGTAATCAACCCGCAGTCACGAAAACACCTGACTTAATTGTTTAGGAGACCACGGTCACATGCCCCCCCCCCATTGCAGACAAACCCGCACTCGTCGTCGCGCACCCCCTCTTCCCCTGTTCTTGCTCTCTGCTCATAGGGCACCTCCTCGCCGCCGTCCAGCAAGCCGCCGCCGCCAAGCAAGCAAGCGGCCATGGTTTCGTGGAGTGATTCCGGATCCAGCTCCTCCTCGTCGGGTGGCGACTCTGTATGCAGTCCGGTGAGATCCTCTCCACCAGCATCTGGCATTTAGGGTTAGGCCAAAATTTGGGATTTCTGACCAGATTTGGTTTTAGGCTCCTCGCACCATTGAGAGCTTCGATTGGAGAGGCCTTGCTGCAGATCTACCTTTTAGATGTGAGCACCAAGCAGTGTGTGAGAAGTTGGTTGCCTTTGAGTCTGTTGACAGTGGAAGAAGATTCCTGGGTTGTGCACAAAAGGTTAGTAGATGTTCTTAGCTGTAGATGTAGATGGTACTGCTTTAGTAGATGTTCATAGTTGTACATGCTTTATCCATTTAAGTACATATGTGATTGAACTTGCTCAGTTCTGCCATTTATAGTTTTGTTCTGTGCCATATTGCTGTAAGAAGAAGATTATCTTATTTTTA
Source organism: Thinopyrum elongatum (assembly GCA_011799875.1). Lineage (NCBI taxonomy): Eukaryota > Viridiplantae > Streptophyta > Magnoliopsida > Poales > Poaceae > Thinopyrum > Thinopyrum elongatum. The sequence continues at coordinate 529,804,684 of CM022299.1, forward strand.
AATAATTTAGAGTGTTGTCCAAATATGTAGTGTTTAAGTAGCTCATGAATGCTCAAAGGTTACTGTCAAAACAGTAACCTGAATCTGGTGCCAAACTGAATCTTGATTCAGTGTTACTGAATTTTGTGCAGTTAACTGAATCTTGATTCAGTGTTACTGAATTTTGTGCAGCTAACTGAATTATGCATTTCACTCTAAATTTTTTCCTCTTCAATTTTAGGATGGGCCTAAATGCCCCTATGTGCATTGGGTTGACCCAGAGTGGCCCCCTCAATTGAGGACCAGTTTAGCTAGGGTCTGGGACATGTATGAAGAGGAGGTCAAACTCAGGCTCAGGGAAGCTGTTGTTAATGCTGAAGAAAATGTTAGGGTTGTGAGAGAGAAGGAACAGATGGAGAAAGACCTGAGGTTTTTTAAACTAGATTTTGCTAAGATGGTGGCTGACAAGGAGCAAGCAATTACTGAACTGGGCAACACAAGGCTAGCTCTCTCTGACCTAAAGATAGAACTTGAGAAGAAGAAAATTCCTGACAAATCTGTGACCAACATTCATCAGGTGGTAAGGGCTAAGGCAGAGAAAGAGAGGGATGAGATGAAGCAAGAGAGGGACAAAATGATGGAAGACAGGGACAAATTGAAGGAAGAAAGGGATCAGTTGAAGAAAGAGATAAAGAAGTTAGAGTATATGATTGGTGACTTGTTCAAGCATAAGGAAGACACCAAGTGCAAGATAAGGAAGATTAGGGAGATGCTAGATGAATTTGAGTGATCCATTGGTGCTCTAATGGAATTTTATCAGTGGACTTGTTTAATTTAGTTAATGAGGATCAGTGGACTTGTTTAATTAAGTGAATTGCTGCCTAAATTTGAGTCATCTTTGATGCACTGTACTATTTGATGCGATGACCTAATATGCACTGTACTATCTGAATTTGAGTTATGTTTGATGCACTCAGTTATCTTTGGTGCTCTAATGCAATTCATATGGAGAGAACTGAACTATTATTCAGTTTTCTGAATCTGGATTCAGTTAAGTGAGTTTTGATTTGGTTAGCTGAATTTGGATTCAGTTAACTGATTTGCTGTGTCAGTGAACTGTTTTGCTTTTCTAGTTATGTGACGACCCCGGCTTAATCGTGCACTAATCATACACGCAAATGCGCACGATCAAGCCTAAGGACTCACTTGAAGATATCACAACACAACTCTAAAACATAAATAAAGTCATACAAGCTTTATATTACAAGCCAGGGCCTCGAGGGCTCGAATACATAGCTCGATGGCATACAAGCATCAGCGGAAGCATCAGATATCTGAGTACAGATATATTACAGAGAGAGAGAGAGATAAGCCTTCACAGAGGCGAGGTAAAATAAAAGCTACGATCGAAAGGCGTAGGCCTCCTGCCCTGGACCCTCCGATCCTACTCCTGGTCGTCAAACAGCTCCTCGTAGTAGTAGTACTCGCCAGGCGGGTAGTAGTACTGGTCGTCGGCTGGGGCGTCTGGCTCAGGGGCTCCGTCGTCTGGTGGCATCAAATGGAATATGGGAGAAAAAGAAAATAAAGCAAACGTGAGTACTCATCCGAAGTACTCAGCAAGCAAGGATCTACACTACATATGCATCATTGTCAAAGGAATGGCTGTATATGTGGATTGGGCTGCAGAAATGCCAGAATAGAGGGGGAAGCCTAGTCCTATCGAAGACTAGCATCTTCAACAATCTTCGACAGTCTTGCAGCAATAGAAGAGAGCAGAGGAACATAATGTATAGTAGTAGTAGTAGTAGTATCATCAACCTCGACCTGAGATCCTTTCTCGACTCCCTGCGAGAAAGCAATCCCAGAGCCGTACTATCCAGTTCTCATATCAAGTTCTAGTTGTACCGATCGGGATACAACTCCGAGTGTCCGTTACCGTAGGACAGGCTATCGATAGAAGTTTCTTCCCTGCAGGGGTGCACCAACTTACCCACCACGCTCGCTTAACTCCGGCCGGACACACTTTTCTGGGTCATGCCCGGCCTCGGCCAAGCAACACGCCGCAACCCGACCTAGGCTCTAAAGAGAGGTCAGCACGCCGGACTAACCTATGCCCCCGGGGGTCTTGGGCCTTCGCCCCGGGAACCCTGCACGTTGCGAGGACGTTTTGGAAGCAGACCTAGCAACCCCTTAATACAAGCGCAGTTGCGTTCCCAGTCCAATCCAAAACGGGCCGCTCCTCGCTGACGTCAATAGAGCTTTGGCTGATGTATACGACGCAGAACGCCCATACTATGCCCACGTGATGGTTAGTGCTATCGGGCCAGAGGCCCCTCGGATCAAATATCCAAACCGTAGTGGATTAGGAGCGCGCGGAAACGAGCAGAGACTCACGATCGATGTGACCCCGTCGCCCCGTCTCGAGGACTTGCGGCAAGGGCTAAGAATGCCCGGTCGCGCCTCGTAGTTATCTCGCGGGCACCATCCAGGTCAACCCGACTCCACATCACTTCGTAATAAGCTCGCGCGGGTACCCCTCAGGGCCGACCCGTCTTTAGTATCATGGTTTAGTGCAAGTCCACTCATCAACAGTAACTGTGTGTCTGACACCAGGGGAGCCCTGAGGAATCACCCTCGATGGAACCCCACCTGATGTTATCATCAAGGTGAACGAAGGAGGAATCACCCTTGAGGTCCACACTTGAGGAGTTGCGCGACGACGTCGTTATCGGGGGTGGTGTAGGAGGAATCACCCTCGCTTACCACGACCGAGTAACTAACCTACAAGGTTAACATCAGAAGTGCTGACGAGGTATCACCCTCGGCACTCGACGGTAACCCAGCAGTGTCGGCAACTAAGGGGAAGTGATGTGCGGTGCCAGGGTCTAGCCTTCAATCCCGATGATCGGGTCTTCTGATGTCCAGCAGGGCAGTCGGGATCAAGTGGGGGTCTCTGTCGTGTCTCTACCCAGCCTATACTAAGCAGTCTAGGATAACCAGTAAGGTAACAAGGCAGGGTACAATAATCAGGCTATGCAGCAGATATAGGAAAACAGTAGTAGTAGCAGTTCTAATGCAAGCATAAGAGAGAAGGGAATAGGCGATATAGGCATGCTCAAAATGGGGGTGCTTGCCTGTTTGCTCTGGGGCAAGGGCAAGGTCTTCAGTGGTATCGTCGGGGACGTAGTCGTACTCCTGAGCTGCGTCTGCCTCGGGAGCTACATCAACGTCGGGGTCTACCGAGAGAGAAGAGGGGGAAGAAACAGGTAAACATAATGCAAACAAATGCAATACGGTGCGTGTGATGCTATGATGCAGTGCAGGGTTGCCTAAATATGCATCTAAGTCATTTTAGTTATTTTTAGAATTATTCTGGGATTTAATATCCGACGTGTGTGCACTATTCATCTACCGGATACGGGTCCAGAGTTACGAGTTCTTCTACATAGGGGGTTCCGATGGAGAAACAGACGGCACGATCAGACTCGGCTCGTCGTTTTGAGCAAGTTTCATGTTTTAACTTTTTCGATCCGAGCTACGGTTTAAAAGTTATTAATTTTTAAAGTTTATTCGATTTTCTGGAATTATTTTAAATCACAGAAATGGATTATGACGTCATGCTGACGTCAGCACTGCATCAGCGGTCACAGTGGCGCTGACTGGGTCAAACTGACCTGTGGGTCCAGTGGGACCCACATGTCAGCCTCTGTTAGCTTAACTATGGATTAAACTAACTAACAGGGTTAATTAGAGGGGTGGGCCCCATATGTCAGTGAGTGATTAGGCTAAACTAATTAGTTTTATTTATAAAATGTTTAATTAGCTAATTAACGGAAGGGGCCCACATGTCATTCGCAGAGATGAACAGTAACCAGGGTTGACCATGGTCAACCTGGTCAAATTGGCCAGGGGGCCCACTGGTCAGCGTCACTGGGCGGGCCCCACGCCTTGCCAGGTCAGTGGAGTCGCCGGAGTAGCTCCGGCGAGCCTCCCGCGGCGGCGAACTCGCCGGAGGGCGTCGGATTTCCTCTAGGAGGCACCAAATCGTGCGGGGTTTGCGGTGTTCGAACGGGCGCTCTGAGCCGCGTCGAGTGGTGGCATTTGCTCGGCCTGAATCGGCGTAAATTGACGGCGACGAGCTACGCGGCGGACGCCGGAGTTCGGCCGTAGTTGGAAACGGAGTAGCAGCGCGCTACGGGGCAAAAGGAAAGGCTGGGAAGGAGCTGCGCGACGCGACGAGTGCAACAGGCCCGTCCCCGTGACCATTTGGTCATCGGAACGGCGCCGGCGACGAGCGCGAGCGGCGGCGCAATCTGGCGCTCGTCGAGAACGCAGCTAGAGGGCGTGGAATAGCTCGCATGCGGGCGCGTTCGATTGCTGGGAGCACCAGGAGCACGCAGCTGTGCTCAGGTGTAGGTGACAGTGGCCATGGCCACGGGCACGAGCTCGTTGACGATGGACAGAGCTCGGGCGCGGCGACAGCTAACTACGGTGTGCGAGGAGGGCAACGAGGGGAGACAGGAGGAGGAGGAGCTCACCGAGTGGTCACGAAAGACCTGCGGGAGCTTAGTAGCAGCAGAGAGGGTCGCAGCCGCCGGCGAGCTCCGGAGTCGAGGAAGAAAGGGGGCGACGGCGAGCAGCAGCTGCAGGGCCTCCACGCCACGATTTGACGGAGCAGGCGACGTGGTCGATCACGGCGCGTCTCCTGGACACGATGGCGAGGCGAGGCGGCGTCGCTGGCCACGAGAACGGCGACGAACGGCGGCGGATCCGTTCGGCCTCGCGTGGATCTGAGGGGAAGAGAAGGCGAGGCGAGCGAGGAGAGGAGGGGGAAGAATGACGGAGAGGCCGGGGCGAAGTGGAGGGCATCGACCTTATCCCCTCCGTGCCCTGTTCCGTCGGTGGCTGCCCCGGTGTCGCGCGCTCGCCGGCGCGCGCGCGCTCGGCCAGGGGCGTGCCGACACACACGAGGAGGGAGAAGGTGTGGGCTGCTGTTGGACTGGGCTGCACACTGTGCACTTAGGCCCAGCCAACAGTAGCGTCTTCCTTTTTCTTATTTCTCTTCTCCCTTTTCTTTTATTCCTTTTTCTGTTTCAAAAAGATTAGGCCACTTGTGCTCTTTTGAAAAATGTGGGAGTTGGCCCAAATATTGCAATGCAATATTAGCTCTCACCAAAAAGTGGTTTGGGCAGAATTGAAGTTGGTTTGAATTTAATATGATTTTAAATATATCAAATATTGCTGTTTTGGTGCTGTTTCAACTTGTTTGAGTCACTTGTCCAACTCCAAATATTTTGATATTGATTTTAGAAATGTTCCTGAATTATTTGCCATTTAATGAACATTTTCCCAACAGTGTTTGATCAACTTTATAATTCACTTTTGAATTTGAGTTGATTTTCAGATGTGAATTTGAATTGGATCATTAACCCATATGACTTGGCACTGCAAATGATCATGACTTGGCAGTTTTAGCAGAGTGTCACAGAGCTTATTACAAGGGGGTGTTACAAGTTAACTGAAACATTCAGTTAACAGTGAACTGAATTTTTTTTAGATAAAACATTGACTCATACATTCACTCATACATAGATAGAATTCCATTCACATGCACTGCATCATCGACAGATCTCATACATTGCATTCATCGCCAGATTTCATACATAGATAGAAAGGTAGATCTACGAGCACAGAAACTTAACAGCAAATTCATGGGTAGAGAATCCTAGTCCATCTCTGCCTAGTGACCTGAAAAGGATGGAAATTTGCCCTCCTCCTTGCCCTAGATGATATCATCATCACTAGGGTTCGAGCCAAGGGGGAATGCCTCCAGGAACTGCTCCATATCCTTGCGGTTGCGTGCTGCAAGGATCCTCTCTGCCAGTTGCCTTCTCTCCCTCCTTCTTGTCTCTCTGCGCCTGGCTCCCCTGGGAACCTCTTCTTCTTCATCTATGACCTCTCCAGGATCCATGTCTCCTAGGGTTTTCTTTGGCGGCTGGGGGGAGGAGAAGGGAGGGGTTTGGGTTTGGCTGTTGTTTCTGCCAATGGGGGTGTGCTTTATATAGAAGTAATGGTGGGTGGTAGGTAGGGAGAAGATTAATGGTGGCTGGTAGGCCCATTATTAGGCCCACATTGCTTACTTAATCCCCAATGTGCAAATCCCCAATGGTGGCGGGTAGTACTGAATTTGTGTTCAGTTAACTTAATAGAAATACAGTTAACTGAACATGTTTAGAGACAACTAAAATTTTGTCTCTGCTAACTAAGTTTGATAACTGAATTTTTGTCTCTGACTATTTGTTTGATAACTGAATGTTTGCACAATGTAGCATATGTACCTACAGAATGCTATTTATAGTAAGAGTTCCATATGGTCTAGCAAGCTATCCACATGCACATAGAAACAAAACAAAGCAGTACAATGCAACATTTTAAGGAAAGCAGTGCAGCAGTTGCAGACCAAAACCAAACATAGTTCAGTTTGCAAACCACATAATTACAGATAACTTATGTGCTGTATATAGTAGCACACCTAACCATAGCATGCCCAAAATAGTTCTAACTTATATGCTGTGATGATATATCAGCATACCTAGCTAACAACATCATATTTCTAACTTATATGCTGTGATATATCAGCATACCTAGCTAACAGCATCATATTTTCTAACTTATATGATGTGATATAACAACATACCTAAGCACCATCTGCAAACCCTACTTTCTTCAGCATCCTCTTTCTTCAGTCCTTCTTGAGCAGCTTCAGGCGCTCGGAGCGGTGCACCTCCACAACTGCCGTCTTCACGGCTGGCCCCTTCTTCTTCTTCACCTCCTGTACTACCGGTGCCACACCCTCCTCCTCAACCTCCTACTTGATGATGACGGCTTCAGGCAGATCTAGAAGCTCATCCACCTCAATGGGTAGGTTGCGGCCACCCTCCACGGCGGCGACGACCGGCGCAACCATCTGCACCTCCGGCTCATCGTCTGACAGGACGACGACCTCCTCAACCTCCTCATCAGATGACTCGTTGTCGGAGTCGTCGTCTGGCCCGAGGAGGACAGATGGACCGTGGCGATCCCAGTAGGTGGCGTTGACGGGCGCTGGGAGGGCAAGCACGACATCGGTGACGTTCTCTGTCCTGGACGCAACGCGCTCTGCATCTGGCTGGGCCGGTGCCGCTGTGGATGAGCGGTACATCCACCAGCGGGCGCGCTGCCTGGGGTCGGGGGGGCGCTGAACCTCGCGCATTGCCCACAGGAGGATGGTCGCCGGAGGGACGTTGAAGCCGGAGGGGAAGGCACGTAGCTTTTCAGCACCAGTCATCACCTTCACGAGACCGCGCGCGTGGATCCTCATCATCTGAACACTTGGGAACCACCACGCGATCTCCCTGTATTGCGCGCGTATCTCTTGGTTGTCGCCGGCCAGCTCTTCGACGGCCTTCTGCCAGCCAAGACTCTGGTCCACGGCGGCGGCGGTGGCGTGCTCGTCGACGCGGGTTTCTTGGGTGGTTGGTACAGGAGAGTGGGAGAGTGGGGTGTGCGAGCGGTGAGTGGGGAGGGAGAACGGCAGGGTGACACGTCTTAAAGCCTGGGAAACCGAAACGACAACGCTATATCACGCACGGTCGTCACACAGCTGGCGTAACGCACGCTAAACTGTAGGGCCCACTAACTAATAATATTTAGATAAGAAGGTGCTACTGCAACAAATCACTACTTCTATCCCGATGGCATTGCACCCAGCGTTATAAACACCAGGTCCTGGGTTCGAGCCCCAGGCCATATTTTTTGGTTTTCTCATATATTTTTTTCCAGTAAAATTCAGTTAACTACAACATCCAGTTAAATTCAGTTAACTACAACAGCCAGTAAAATTCAGTTAACTACAACAGCCAGTAAAATTCAGTTAACTACAACAGCCAGCAACATTCAATTAACTAGCTCATTGTGCACTTAAGTTCAGTTAAAAATCAGTTAACTAGCAAGCCAATATGCAGTAAAATTCAGTTAACTAGCAAGCCAACAGGCAGTAAAATTCAGTCAATATGCAGTAAAATTCAGTCTACATTACTATCCCCCCTTCAGGAACTTCCCTCCAAATGTTAAGTTTACAAAAAGGGCAATGAATGCCACTGTTTGCCACCAAAAATAGGCAATGCTTGCCACTTGATGCCACTGTTTGGCATCCTTAACAGGCCAGTCATTAAGTTACATCACTCTAGGCCTTTACAAAAAAATGTCACTGGCAACAGCCAGCTAATCAGGGAGCAGGTGCATTGAGATTTCCAGCAGGTGCATTGAGATCTTCAGCAGGTGCATTGAGATCAGGTATTTGGCTAATCCCGTCATCTCCAAACAACAGCCAATATGCCCTCTCACCTGGAATACCTCCTCTCCCTATCCCTGTAGCTGCATATGCATTTTCTTCACCTCTTCCTCTCCCTGCAGTAGCTGGAGCTTCACCTCTTCCTCTGCATGTAGCTGGAGCAGCACCTCTTCCTCTGCCTGTAGCTGGAGCTGCACCTCTTCCTCTGCCTGCATTTGGAGCTGCACCTCTTCCTCTCCCTGCAGTAGCTGGAGCTTCACCTCTTCCTCTGCCTGTAGCTGGAGCTGCACCTCTTCCTCTGCCTCCAGCTGGAGCTGCACCTCTTCCTGTGCCTGCAGCTGGAGCTGCACCTCTTCCTGTGCCTGCATATGCATTTCTTTGTCTTTTACTTGCTCTTCCTGTAGCAGCAACTTGTGATCCTTCTTCTCTGTGAGCTACTGTGGCTGCCCTTGTCTGCCTACCAATGATCATCTCTGTGGTGAGCACTGGCTGAGGTATTGCAGCACCAGCAGCAGCAACAAAGGCAGACTGTTGTGGTAGTCGGCCATATACCCTTTGAGGAGCTCTTGTAGCAATATCTCTTTGAGCCATGGTGAACACCATACTTGTTGGTGAATCAATTGGATCCAACAAAGGATCTACATTGTTTGGGAAAATGCTCTGCACATATTCATTGAAGCACATTCAGTTCTATGTAGTTAAGTTCAGTTCTATGTAGTTAAATTCAGTTCTATGTAGTTAAATTCAGTAGTGCATATACCTGAAGGAAGGTAGGGTCATCATAGCTGTCATCAACCACCTCTATCCCATCTTGAATGAGAGTTTCCTGCCATTTGTAGTGGCCCTTTCTGTTGTGATCAGCTCTGCCACAGATTGAGCAGTGCATTGTAACACCTTTTCTGTTCAAAACCCTAACACCATTCTTGATCTTCTCCTCTGGTGCCTTCTTCCTGTTTTTCTTGGGCCTACCCAATTGTTTAGTAAACACTGGTGGATGCACCTTGTACCCATTCTGTATCACCCAATGCTTTGGATCTGCAAGAGGAACAAGAGTGTATCCATATGCCTTGAGGTATGTCTGAACTGTATAGCAGTCATGAATCATTGTCTCTCGGTCAATCCTCTCATCCCTGCAACATGCTATAGAATGACCACATGGTACTCCAGACAACTGCCATCTTCTGCAATCACATGTGTGCAAAGCAAGATCCACTGTGTAGCTATTGTTACCAGACTGTACTCTGAATATTTGTTGGCCAGCTTCAGATACATGGCAATTTGCAGCAAACTCTGTGTTCTTTTCCAATTTCTTCTTGATCTTTGGGCATATTCTCTGCCCTACCCACTTTTCTATAGCTTCCCTTTGTTTACTCACTAGCCTGTGCATGATCTTGTAGAAGATATATTCAAGCATACTAAGCACTGCCATCTCTCTGCCATCAAGAATGTAGCTGTTAAACACTTCAGAGTTATTGTTCAGCAGGATGTCACATTTGGGAAATTCCCTGAAAAATGCCTTGCACCATGTCTTTGGCTCAAGTCTCTCAGTCCAGTGGAAGGTAGCTGGGCAGTGATCATCCATTCTCTGACAGATCTCTCTCCACTTGACCTTGTTTGGTGATCTTGCAATGGCCCACAGATCTTGCTTGAGTACCTCTCCTTTGTGCTTCTCATTAAAATTTTGGTAAATATGCCTCACACAAAACCTGTGTTCTGCATCTGGCCAAACCTTGTGCACAGCATTTATTAACCCTTTCTGCTTGTCACTCATAAGTGTGAAAGAAGCTGTGTTTGTAATGTTCAGATCATCTTTTAGAGTGGTCAGAAACCACTCCCATAAACCTTTGCATTCTACTTCCACCCAGCCCATTGCAATGGGGAAAATGCAGTCATTAGGATCAATTCCAACAGCACTAAGGAGCACTCCTTTAAACCTTGTTTTCATATGACAACCATCAATGAAGAGAATAGGCCTGCAACCCTTTAGCCATCCTCTCTTACATGCATCATAGGACCATTATAATGTTTTCAAACATTTTCTGCCCATTGGAAATTTGGTATCTTTGACAAGTGTAGTTGTTAGCAGGAATGTAGACCCTGGGTTTTTGCTCCTTAGCTCATGTCCATAATCCCATAGCCTGCTGAATTGCTCTTCCTCATCACCATGTATCTCCTTAAGTGCTTGCTTTCTAGCCCTAGCCAGCTTCCATCTATTAGGAGTAACATTGAATTCCTTTGTTATTTTCCTTGAAAATGTTCCAATTGACATCTTCTGGTCATCTCTAAACTCATCAATGAAAAAATTGCACAGGAATTTTGCTGTCATATCCTTTAACTTCCACTTCTTCTCGCACTTATGCAATGCATTGTAGGCCTTGATGACAAAACCTCCAGTCATGTTGTCATTTCCAGCCTTAAGCACCCATGGACAACCACCCTGACAAACTGCCTCTAATCTGATCTTGTCATTCTTCACCTTCTTGATCTGCACTCTGTTCCTTATTGAATATGCCTTGAGAGCTTTCCTCAGCTCAACCACATCAGCAAATACCATACCTAATTTAAATACAGGGGATTTCATGTCCACCTTGGAATTGAAAGCTTTGAATTTGTACTTCAGTTGATCTTGTGCTTCAGTGGAGAGGTTCAGATCTTCATCTTCAAGTACATAGTCAGGCTCAACCTCTACCTCCTCTTGCTCAGCCTCTTCATCAACATCAAAGTCAATGTTGTCTTCATAAAGATCATCATCTCCATCATCTATGTCATAATCACTGTCACTGAATTCTGAATCTGAGACCACAACATTTTCAGTTTGCAAATTTGGCTCTGCACCAGCAACCAGCAAGTTTGGGTTAACACCACCATTAAGCAGGTCTGGCTCTGCACCATCTGTCAGCAAACTTGGGTCAGCACCAACATTAAGCAAATCTGGCTCTGCACCATCTGTCAGAATATCCTCTACTTCTGTCCCATCAGCTGCAACCTCTGAAATTGGATCTTCAACATTCACAGAAATGATGCTGTGAGTAGATGCTGCACTGCTTGCACCAACAATTGAGTTGGCCATTCTAACAGGACTTTCAGCAGATGGCATCTTCAATATCAAATCTTCTCTGAAATTGCTGATGAAGTCTGCATGGTCAACCATAATTGCAAGAACTTTGTGCTGAGCACTAGCTGTGATCGGATGCTGCAAATCTTCATCACCTCTAATTCTCACCAACCCATCTGAAACTGTTTTCTCAGGTAAGCACCAGTAAATTATGTGCTCATTGGCAGGATATCCCAACCATTTTAGGTGCTCTTCTAAGACTGCATATGAAAATGTGCAAGCATCAACATAGTCAAGGATCTCCAAAGAAGAGTTATAGTACTCTAGGGCACTGATAGGTCCACAGAAAAGACCACCATCTTCCAATTCCAGTGTAAAGAAAGGAGTGTGAACACTCTGTCCCATTGCTGAGTCACACACTGCATCTAAAAAGGTCAGAAATTCAGTGCAAAATTTAGTTAACTGCATATAACAATGAAATTCTAACACTGAACATGAACTGCAGAAATTTAGTTAACTGAATATAACACTGACCAGTTAACTGCACAAATTCACTTAACTGAATTATAAGCAACAGCATAAATATACAGTGATTGCAAAACACATTCAGATAAATTATATATAGAAGCACCATAGGATGAATTAATAACCACTGGGCCACCTTCTTCATCAAAACCCTAACTGACAGTTCACCATTATAGCGACAGAACACAACATTATTCGAAATCCACCACTACAGGGACTGTAAGCGAATCTACACAAAACAATATACCAAATTCACAGAAGAAGTACAACATAGGGTGCTTCCACGCAACAACACTATCTTCATGCCCGAAACCCATACCTTTCTGCAGAAACCCTAGACTAAATGCATAGCTCAAAACCCTAGCTTGCTTTCATGGTATCAATGCCACATTGCAAGATCAAAAGCAATACAGAACCATGAATCTGCCTCCAAATCACACGGATCCGCCGTACTAGCCCGTACTTGGCCGGGCGCATAGCAGAAAAGGAGCAGGGGAGAGGAGGTGCAGAGCAGAGGCCAGCTCACCATAGTCTGGAGGGAAGACAGCAGGCGGCCGGACTAGATGAGCGGAGGGAGGCGGCACTGGACCGCCGAAGAGCTCCGGTGAGGCAGCCATTGTTGCTGACGTCACCAACGGCCGCTCGTCCCCCGGCAGGGAGAAGGATGGAGAAGGGGGGGAACGAGTGGGGAGGATAAGCTACAGGAGTTCCCTCCGACATAATTAATTCAGGTGCTCCCCCGTGGCTGGTCCAGCCTGTACTGCGGGTTGATTACAATGAAAGGCAGGGGGTATTTGCAAAAAGGCGCGCGCTGACCGGCTCGGGCCCGACGAGTCCACTTGTCGCTCTGTCATTGGTCCAGGACCAAAGTTGCACATTGGGTGCAAGTTCTAGGACTGGGTAGGGTCATTTTGCAAGTTGTAGGACCAAATCATCACATCTCGGACAAGTTGTAGGACTCCCAGTGCTTTTACCTCAACTTTCTGGGCCATGGACTAGGGTGCCCGCGCGTCACGGGCTGTACGCCCCATACGATTTGGGGCCACGACCACGCCCTGTTCTACGCCGTATATGGGCCGTATGCTCTTTTTCCAGCGCCTCCTGTCAGACTCGTCACACCAGATTACTCGAATCCCAAGCTAGGAACGGGCGCTAGCGATTTCGGGCTCAGCCGAGCTTGAGCACCGAATCGCCGCTTTCCTTCGTCTCATACTATACAACTTTTTTGACACTAGAGAAATAATCATGACGACCAGTTGGACGAAGGCGGTGGCTGGCATCTCGTAATCCTAGAGAGACGTGGAAGTCGTTCGAGGAGGACGTGTGTGCGTGTGTGTTTCAACTGATCTGTTTTCTTCGTTGGTTAGTAGAGGGGCCGAATCGAAGTACGAAAAAACCCGGTGAAAAGGTGAAAACGGAAGCACTACATCAGTACAGTTACTAAGAGCATCTCCAGCCGCGCCCCCAATAGGCCCCCCAGGGCGACTTTTTTCGCGCTGGCGCCGAAAAAACCCCCAGTCGCGCCCCCAAGACGCCGAAATCCGCCGGCTCGGCCCGTTTTTGGGCCCGGCGATCCCAGGTCGAACCCAGCGCACTGGGGGGCGCTCGGGGGCTCCGGCGGAAGGGGAAAACACGCCTGGGCCACACTGTCAGACAAAAAATCAAGCTAATCGTCCAGATTCGCCCCCCACCCCCGCGCGCTCGGCCACCACCCTGCCGATCCCGGCGCCGCCCACCGCCCAGCACCGCTAGATAGGCCATTTCCCGTCGGAAAAGAGAGAAGGTTTCGCCGCGGCAACCTCTTCTCCACCTTCCGGGCGAGTTTTTAGGCGCTCCGGCCGCGCAGGGTGGTATACCGGCGGCTGTGCGCCCACCACGCCCGCCAGGTGTTCGGCGATTTGTCTTCTCGGCGATGGACTCGGACGACGAGGAGGCGCTCGCAGCGTTGCTGGAGGAGGAAGCCGATGCCGACGTCCAGGACGAGGAGCATCTCATGGTGGCTCGGCGCCGGGGCGGCTGAAAGCAAAGAACCGGCATCGTCTGGAAGGCTATTGCATGCTCTACTCCGACTACTTTGCCGACGCTCCATTGCACGGCGACAAAGTATTTTGGTGCCGTTATCGGATGAGCCGAAAGCTTTTCCTCAGGATTGTGAATTCCATCCGGGAGTTCGACAGCTACTTCAAGTGCAAGAAGGATTGCACCGGCAAACTTGGATTCACCTCAATCCAGAAGTGCACGGCATCTATGAGGATGCTTGCATACGGAGCTCTTGGTGATTCACTCGACGACTATGGGCGCATGGCCGAGTCCACGACCATTGATTGTTTCTACAAGTTCTGCAGGGCAGTGGTGGCAGTGTTTGGACCGCAATACTTGCGATCACCCAATGCTGAAGACACTGCTCGGATCCTAGCACAGAATGCAGCAAGAGGATTTCCTGGGATGCTTGGAAGCATCGACTGCATGCATTGAAAATGGAAGAACTGTCCATTTGCTTGGCAGGGGATGTACAAAGGCGCCAAAGGCGGTTGCAGTGTGGTACTTGAGGCAGTGGCCACACAGGACCTCTGGATTTGGCACTCCTTCTTTGATATGCCAGGAACTCACAATGACATCAACGTGCTGCAGCGCTCCCCTGTCTTTGCCAAGCTTGTTGAAGGTCATTCTCCTCCGGTGAACTTCGAGGTCAATGGGCGGCACTACAACAAGGGGTACTACCTAACTGATGGCATCTATCCGAGATGGTCTATATTTGTGAAGACTATCTCAAACCCTGTGCCAGGAGGCAAGAACTCCCACTTTGCGAAGGTTCAGGAGGCTTGCAGGAAGGATGTCGAGCGGGCATTTGGTGTGCTCCAATCTTGATTTGCTGTTGTCCGGTACCCTGCTCAGACATGGTCGAAAGATCAAATGTGGGAGATCATGACTTGCTGTGTCATCTTGCACAACATGATCATTGAGAGCGAGCAGGAAGAGCCAGTGTTTGACACTGAACCATATTACAGGCAGGGTCCTCTTGTGCAAGTTGATCACCAGCTACCGGTAACCTGGACTGCCTTCCTCAATATGCGTCAGGAGATCCAAGACCCACAGGTGCATCAACAAATGCAGCAGGATCTGGTGGAGCACCTATGGAGGCTCAAGGGCAACGCCTAGCTCGACGTGTGATGAAATATGAGTTTTTATTTGTTGAACTATATAATTTGTATTGAACTATTTGATTTCTATTGATTTTCTGTGATGAACTATGTGATAAAAAAATTATTTTTGTTGAATTTGCGCCGAACCACGGTGAATATGGACCGATTTGCGTCGATATCGGACCGACCCGAAAGTTGGGTGGGGGGATGGTCTCCAAGAAATCGGAGCCCCTGGTGAATCGGGGCTGGCAAGCGGCGCATGGGTCCGTTTGACAGTGGGGCAACAAATTCAAGAGTCGGTTGGGCCGTTCTCGCGAGTCATGGGCGGTCAAGTCAAACAGCTCCCGATCTCTCTCTCTCTCCCGATCTCTTCTCGTGTCTGCGCCGCCGGCTGGCTCCAACCCCCAGCCCTCGCCCCCATCATCCCCTGCGATTCCCTCTTCCCGCCCCACCCTTGTCGTGCCCAGGGTGAAGCCGGATGAGCCGCCGAGGAGGAAGAGGAGGGGGTGGAGGATCGTATAGTGGAGGGTGGCGGTGTCTTCTTTGGGCTGCGCTTGCTGTTCCCTTAGGAAGTGGCGGAGCTGCCTCTGCCGCCTGGGGCTTCGTCTTCGCATCGGTTTCTTCTATCTGCAGGGCGGCCGGAGGTATGGAGGGCGGTATTCGGTTGCGGGGCTTCGTCGTCGTGTTGTTCTTGTTCCTGCACATCTGAGGGTTTGATTTCGTTGCTTTCCGTTTTAGTTTCCTTATGTTATGATTATCGGATTGGTTGGGAGGGGGTTTTGATTTTTGTGGGGGAAAAGGGTGGCGGGGTTATCTCGGCTGGAACATTGCAAATAGGGGAGGTGATTGAATCACAACTTGCAGATTGGTTTCAATTTCACCAGGTTGGCATCCATTATAAGATGAGGATACTGCTGCTGTATCATGTATATGCACTTTCGGTTTCTGACATTGCCATTCATTACTCAAAATTAGGCTGGATCATTAATAGTTGATGTTGCCAAATAGTTCTGAGTTGGTGTGATATTTAATTGTGTACCTTGATATAGGAATTGTAATTTAGAACTTATTTTGAAACTCAATTTATGAAGTTTCCGCTTATAAACTTTATGTAGTTAGATTATTACTAAGTCACTCACATAAAGCACCAAAAGCAAACTGCGCCACAGGTGAAGATGAGTATCTGTTATTTCCCTTGACCAACAGTTATATAGGAAACTTGTGGAAACAAAATTAGCAGTCAGTCATGGATGCTATCACTGTATGGATAACAGTTTGTCATGACTCCAAGCCCTTGCACTTAGCAGCACAACACTAGGAATTTTGTATTGCAGCCTATGCAAGTCTTGCCTACCATTCTTAGTACCCTTTATCTCTCTCCTTTTCTCTCTTAACGTTTCAGTTTGTTATTTGTGTATATGTCATGTTCTCAACTAACTGCAGCCAAGTGATGCTAACACTCTTTAATTGGACAATGATTTGTCGGTTGTTGTTTTGCAAGCGGAAATTTGCTTTTTTTTACAACAAAATGGTCCATGTCCGCTGTCCGGGAACAAAATATTGGAATGTCTGATCAGATCAAATTTCTTTTCTATTTGGTTCTTTCTCTTACTTTCTGCATGATTTTCTAGGTGATGACCTATGTTGTTTACTGCCTCTTATATCTCTACTATGGGGTCTTGTTTTATTCATGTAACCTTGCTGGTCGTTTGAGGGAAACACGTGAAAGTAACTTGCAGTCTTTCAGTGGCATCAATGACATGCAATCTGCCAATTGTTTGACTGAAACACATTGAAGCATCATGCAGTTTTGCGGAGTTTGGATGCCCGGCCTATCTTTATACAAGGCATCTTCACGAAATATTATGTAAAATTGTTGCCATTATTTGATTTAAGATTTTTTTTGGCGCTTCCATCTGTGATGCACAAATGTAGTAATTGTTCGGCCATATACTCACATGTTACAAAATAAACACTCCACACAATGATTTCCTCAAACAAAGTTACCAATTTTTATGCATAGTACTTTCTCCTGCTTTTTATGTGTTCTCATCTACTGGTTGAGATATTTATTGGACTCAGATTACCTTTAGCTTTGTGGTAGATTTATTCGAGTTGATAAATTAACTAATTGGTACCAATAATATTAGCCAACTGTGGCTTTAGGAATATTGGATATCACTCCGCTCATGCACGGTCATGGAGTCATTTCAACTGATTATGTGCTCTATCTATTGTTGCCACACCTGGTCATGTCCAGACACACCTCTAGCTATCCAGTCCTACAATTTATTATGCTTCAACAATGCATGCCTCTACTTATCAGTATATGTATAATTGGATACTACATGCTATTCCTGCCCACTTCTCCATACTCATCTACACTGGAGGCAAACCACCTGCAAACTGCACGGAGCAGTTTGCAAGGGCTTTCCTTAGACTGTTGTTTACCGACACCACGGGCCTCAATGATGTCGACTGAACTGGTAAACAATTTTATTTCATTGTTTCTATATTATGGCAAAAAAGGAGCAGTACATATGCTTTTGTTATTATAGAATATCTATGTATTTCGATATTGGGAAAAATAGTCTTCTTTTACTTACTGTCTTTTTTGATTTATTGTCACAGCATCTGATGTGTTGGATCAATGGCTGCTAGACGGCTGCCTTTGTTCTGCTAAAACAATCACCATATTGGCAGCTGCTGTAGTGGTGATGGCTTCTACCGCCAGCATGCCTAGCATGTGTGCTGTTTGTAAGTTGTATTGCCGTTCCAGCCGTTGTAATGCAGTTTGTGGTTTCTGGGCGCTTCTACAATGTGGTTATATAAAGACAAAGCGAGATCATGTATGATTATAGATACCAGTTCGGTTGACAAGAAACTTATATTGTGTTCCAGTTAGGGCTGTGGCCTCCCATATAATTCCATGGAGTTGCTGATAGATAATTTGGTGCTTTCGGTGTATCAGCAAATTTATTCTTTTCTAGATGAACAAATTTATTCTAGAATGCACGACATTTGTTCTCTTCATATATATCAGTTCTTTTCCTAGAATATGTATATCGTTTTTTCTCTCTTTTTTTAGATAATATATCGTTGTTAACTAGAGTGTTCTGACAGAAAGGCATATGTTACCCGCAAAAAGGAAAGAAGACCTCATCAGGGATGGATTCGAAGAATCTTTATTCAGCGCCGTCGAAGTAAAGACGATGAGCAGCCTAAAAACCTAGACTACGAGAGAGTAAAACGATCCACACGCGTGGATCCGGCGACCCCCCTCACCACCGACGAGTTCAATTCCTATAATACGTAGATCGTTTTTCCTCTTACGTAGATTGTTTTTCCTCTGGTCCTGGCGGCTGGAACTCTAGCCGCCGCCAGGAGGCCAATCTTCTAGTGCCGTCCTCCGGCGGCTCCCTTCTGCCGGCGACCTCGGTCGTCGGTGGTGAGGGGGGTCGTCGGATCCACGCGTGTAGATCGTTTTACTCTCTCGTAGTCTAGATTTTTAGGCTGCTCATCGTCTTTACTTCGGCGGTGACGATGACGGCGCTGAATAAAGATTCTTCGGATCCATCCCTGACGAGGCCATCGGTCCTATGGTTGGGGGTGAATTTGGAAACCAGTCTGTTCAAGCAAGGAGGGTGTGGCGGTGGCGGCATCCTCGTGGTGGACTTGTGTCCTCGGGCTCCGCCGTTGTGATGGTGTTTGCTCCAACGTCGGCGCGGAGCTTGGGAGGTAGTCCAGGAGCGGATGCAGATTATGGTCTGCATCGACGACATCTGGAAGACGGAACATGTGCTGGGTTCGTGGTTCGTGGATGGCAGGTATGGTTTCCTTCTTCGACGTCTTAGTCGTGGTGGGGTGCCAGATCTGAAGTTCGATGTCGTGTTCGGGGTGTTGCCTTGGTCTGATTTGTTCAACGGCAATGGCTTCACTTTTGATGAGCCACCTTGGAGATCCGCAAAGTTGCATATCAGCGATGGAGCCGCGTCGAGCTCGGGTGAGGAGGTGATCTATCATTCTTTTCTTCGGTGGCTGCTATGGTGGTGCCGGAGGCAGGTGACGGGCGTTGGTGTGAAACTTAGAGATGTTCAGCTATCTTTTCAGTTTTGTCATGTCGGTCCTTACGTGACTTGTATTTTGATCTTTATAATATGAATGAGACATGTATTACCATAAAAAAAAGGAAAAAAGGAAAAGGCATTTCCATACAGATCTAGGTCTCTTAACAAAGGGCAACACCGGCCAATTGGATATAAAGTAGGAACGTAACATTTGGAGAGCTCCCCTCACAGCAAAATAGGAACTGTTACACCATGATTTTTTGGAGGGGCCATGCACTGTCGAACTCCATAGGTTATGTTGTGTATTATCCAAACTGGTTATGTTTTGTATGTCTGACCGTCCGATTTCCGGCGCGGCAAAGCGCGCGTATCCATCTAGTTCTTTTTAGATAGAAGAGACGTATGTATGGTTGCACAGCCGCCGGGCAGCACGATGAGAAGGGAGAGAACAGCTTGCACTATTTGTATGTTAATGCATCTTTAATGTTGACCTGCAAATTTTCTACCCCATCCATCCGCGGACATGAAGGGTCAGTCTACGGACATGCATGGATGTGAGAGCCAGGCATCCAACGCTATCCGCATACATTTCAAGCCGGGTTTCAACAAACTGGCTGAAATTCATCAAACCCGACGGAATTCATCAAAGTTCGGATAGAAAATAACTCAAATCATCCATACATAACATGAAAATAAGTCTAGTACAACAATAGTTCAAATTCAAAGAGAAATAGTTCAAATTCAACGAGATTAACTGGACGTTCAACAAGTTTTTCATGAACGGATCATGTCGTCTCACGCATACTGTCCCTTCAGCTTCATCCAACAGTGTATGTACGTAAACGATCGTCCCTTTATCCTGTGATACATCCCGACAACGCGTACGAGGTACACAATGTGTAGAGCAACATTGAGTAAATGAATGATTCAATCAACAAGTTGAGCAAGAAGAAGCAGAACTTACGATCTCCTCCGCTGTCGCGCGCAATGGCCACCTTGCCTCGAGCCGAGCAACTCCACCACAAAACTTGGTGTTGGTGGTCCAGATGGCGTACCATCGATACGATAACAACTTCACATTTTTTTATCATGGATGATGTGCATGTCATAGGACGCAATGTCCTTTCGCTCGTGAAACAAATCATTCACATGTTTCCAGAAGAGCCCCCTTCTGCTCCTGCCTACGAAATTCACGGATACGGCTAACCACGCATCGCACAACAACTCACCCTCCATGGTTGAGTACCCCGCCATCATTTGTACTCTAAAAAACGACACACCGTTCAAAAATAATCTCAATGGCATTTGATCGAGCACCTATTGGGCGTGGTGTCCGCCATGGAAGTCGTTGACAGGGGCGGAGTGTACCTGGCTACGGACGGGTCCTAGGTGTACGGCGCCGTCGTAAAAGGCGAGTGGGCGCGTCGGTGCTGGTTGTGAAAGTCCGACAATGCCTGTGCGGCGGCCGGAGAGGTACATCAGCGGCGTCGGAGAAGGAGGTTGCGGATGCAAAGCAAGAGGGAGAAGGGGCGGATTGGAAGAGAATGGGCCGGGAGGGGGGGTTAGTAGGCCAGGGCGTCGGAGTCCTACGTGGCTGCTGTCTGGACTCCCGCAAAGCCCCCACAACTTTGCTTCCAATTTGTGAGAAAAAGTGCGTCCGGACCAGTCGGCGGACCGATACAGGCCAGCGTTGGATGGCACAACACGTCCGGACAGCGTGGTCAGGACGTATGCGGGTTGTTTGACGGTCGGCGTTGGAGAAGCCCTAAGGATGGCAATTTTACCCATGCGCATGGGTACCAAACCAGAATAGATAGGGTATTGACACATTTTCGTGCTCATGGTAGTACCCGAGCCCTTCCATACTAGTCATGGGTAGGGCATGAATATGGTTATGTGCCCATAGGTATGCTAAAACTGAACCAATGATCTTATAGATGGGCTACATGTGTCACAAACCTCAATCTTTGTATATAAGTACTGTAGCACTAGACATTTATACCACAGTCCTCCTCCATCCTCTACACGCACTCCCAAACCATACCTTGCCCCATCCTCCCCGACCTGACGAACCCTAAGCTAGGGAATCGCCTGCCGTCGGAGCCGCCCGTCGCCACCGCCTGCCGTCGGCGCCGCCCGTCGCCACCGCCTGCCGTCGCCGTCGTGCCGGTCAAATCTGTCCGGCAGCTGTGGCGCCCCCCGAGCTCGATCGTACACTAATCATGCACGCAAACGTGTACGATCAAGATCAGGGACTCACGGGAAGATATCACAACACAACTCTAAAACATAAATAAGTCATACAAGCATCATAATACAAGCCAGGGGCCACGAGGGCTCGAATACAAATGCTCGATCATAGACGAGTCAGCGGAAGCAACAATATCTGAGTACAGACATAGGTTAAACAAGGTGCCATAAGATGGCTAGCACAAACAGGGATACAACAGATCGAACAGGCGCAGGGCCTCCTGCCTGGGATCCTCCTAACTACTCCTGGTCGTCGGCGTCCTGGACGTAGTAGTAGGCTCCGCCCTGGTGGTAGTAGTCGTCGAAGGTGGCGTCTGGCTCCTGGACTCCAGCATCTGGTTGCGACAACCAGCAAGAAGGGAAAGGGGGAAAGGAGGGGGAAAGCAACCGTGAGGACTCATCCAAAGTACTCGCAAGCAAGGATCTATACTACATATGCATGGTATATGTGTAAAGAGGCAATATCGGTGGACTGAACTGCAGAATGCCAGAATAAGAGGGGGATAGCTAGTCCTGTCGAAGACTACGCTTCTGGCAGCCTCCATCTTGAAGCAATAGAAGAGATTAGTTGGAAGTTGACCAAGCAACAACGTATAGCATAATCCTACCCGTCGATCCTCTCGTCGCCACCATGCGAGAGAGCGACCACCGGGTTATATCTGTCACTTGTAAGGGTGTGTTTTATTAAGTATCCATTTCTAGTTGTCATGAGGTCGGAATACAACTCCGGGTCGTCCTTTTACCGAGGGACACGGCTATTCGAATAGATAAACTTCCCTGTAGGGGTGCACCACATATTCCCCAACACGCTCGATCCCCTTTGGCCGGACACACTTTCCTGGGTCATGCCCGGCCTCGGAAGATCCACACGTCGCAGCCCCACCTAGGCTCAACAGAGAGGTCAGCACGCCGGACTAATCCTAGGCACTCTGGGGTCTGGGCCCATCGCCCAGTGCGCTCCTGCACGTTGCGTACGCGGCCGCGAGCAGACCTAGCAACCCACACGATCACGGCGGTTACGTTATCGCGGTCCAACACGCGCGCGCCGCTCAGTCGCTGACGTCAAGAAGGCTTCACTGATACCACGACCCGGGATACCCATAACTACTCCCGCGTAGTTGGTTAGTGCGTATAGGCCAGTGGCCAGACTCAGATCAAATATCCAATCTCGTTAAACGTGTTATTATGAAGTAAACGCGAACGCCGACCAGGGCCTGGCCCACCTGTCTCCAGGTGGTCTCAACCTGCCCTGTCGCTCCGCCACAAAGATCCACACAAAGGCCTTTTGGACAAGGTCCTTTCAGCCCCCAACCGTGAATCACTCGCGGGTACTCTCTGAGCCGACCCGACTTTAGTCACCACCTGTATAGTAGTATATATGTATAGTATACACCCGTGATCACCTCCCGAGTGATCACGGCCCGATATTATAGCAAGGCAGACTGACAAGAATGCAGGGCCAATGATGATAAACTAGCATCCTATACTAAGTATTTAGGATTGCAGGTAAGGTATCAACAGATGTAGCAACAGTGTCAGGCTATGCAGCAGAATAGATTAACCGAAAGCAGTAACAGGCTCCACTACTCTAATGCAAGCAGTATAGGAGAATAAGGCGATATCTGGTGATCAAGGGGGGGGCTTGCCTGGTTGCTCTGGCAAGTAGGGGTCGTCAACAACGTAGTCGGTCGGGGCACCACAGCTGCGTCGGTCTCGTAGTCTACCGAAAGAAAGGAAGAACAGTAAACACACTGCAATAAACAGGGAATGCTGACATGTCTAAACGCAGGGCCAGGGTGATATACAGCCTAACTAAGCGATTTAGTTATTTAGAATTTATCCGAATTTATTTAATTAGGGTTGGCACTATTCATTTACCGAAATCGGTCTAATTGTTCAACGTTCTTATAGCTCGGGCATCTGACGGGAATACAGAGGATGTATTCGGGTTCGTATCGTCGTTCTGAGCAAGTTTCATGTATAAAATATTTTCATCGGAGTTACGGTTCAAAAGATTGATTTTCAAAGTTTTTATAATTTTCTGACATTTTAATTAATTATTTATTCAACATTATCCGAACAGTGATTGATGATGACACAGATGACCTCATGCTGACGTCAGCAGTTAATTAATTTAATTTCTAATTACTGTTTAATTAACACTAATTAGTTAATTAGATTAACCTAATCAGGATTAATTAACTAATTAATTAATAATAATAATTAATTATTTTAATTATTTATTTTTATTTATTTCTTTTATTTTTATTACATTTCTTTTAATTTTTAATTCGTTTTTAGGGGTGGGCCCCATCTGTCATAGGGCCGGGGCGGACATGTCCGGGCCGTGTCTGTTCGGGCACCGGACACGTCCGGGCCACGCGCGCGCGTGCACCAGAGGCGAGGCCAAGGCCGGAGCGCGCGCGGCGAGGCCACGGCGGGCGGGCCGTGGCGATGCGGCGCGCCACCGGAGGGAGACGCCGGGGCCGTGGAGGGTTACGGCCGGAGCGGCGGTTGGCGGCGAGGAGCGACGCGGGCGCGCGAGCGAGGGCAGTGGGCGGCGCGCGCTGCGTCGGCAGAGCGCGGCGAGGCTGCGTGCGCGCGGGCGCGTGCGCGAGCAGGCAAGCGCGGGCGGAGCGGCGGCACGGGGGCGCGGTGCGCGCGAGGTGCGGGAGCAGAGGGGGGAGAGGCCCGAGGCCTCACCGTGATCCGTAGGGACGGGGCAGCGGGGGTCGGGTGGTCGACGGGGACGACGGCATGGGGAGCAGGCCGGCGGGGACAAAGCGGCGACGTAGACGAGGCAGACCGGCGAGGAGCGCTCCGGCGGTGCGTCGTGCGGCGAGGGCGAGGCGGCGCGGTCGGGCGCGTCGGCGAGCGGCGTCGAGGAGCAGCCGGCGAGGGAGAGCGGGCTCCGGGCGGCGCGTCCAACGGCGACGGCGAGGCGGCGCGGTCGTCGCAGCGACCGAGGCGACACGGGGTCGTTCCCGCGATCCCCGATCCCGAACTGGATCGGGAGGTGGGGGCTGACAGGGGGAGGCGGACGGGGCGGCGTCGGCGAGCGGCGTCGGCGAGGCGCGGGGCACGCGGGATCGGGCCTGCGCCCGATCTGGATCGGGGGGGGGGAGTGAGCGAGGGGGGGGTGGGGAGCGGCTAGGGTTCGGGTCCTCCTGGGGGAGGCCATATAGAGGGGGGCGCAGTGGGCCGCCGGCTGGCTTCGGCCCAGTTGGGCCGGGGGGGGGGGGTGTGTTGCTCTTTTTTTTATTTTTCCTTTTCTGTTTCTTTTTCCTCTTCTTTATTCTCTTTTCTCAATCTAGTAAATAGCTAGACCTCAAAATGGTTTTTGTAAAAAGTGTGACCTATTTCATAAATACCAGTGCATTATTCCTTAACACCTAAAATTAGTTTGGACAAAACATAATTCCATATTTATTTCAGATTTCATAAATGGTTATTAAATATTATCTTTATCCACTGTTTGAGGTTGTTCGAGTCACTTATCCAATTCCAATGATGTTGGTTTCAATTTTAGAATAGCCTCTGGAATATTTGTTATTTATCTGACATTTTAGTTTCTATGTTGGACAACTTTTATATTCCACTTTCATTTAAATTTGAATTTGGCTTAGGAGTTGAAATGCAATATGATGCTAATGATGATTATGCACTATTAATCATGATGACATGGCCTCATAAAAAAGGGTGATCACTGTAGCTTAATGCAGGGGGTGTTACAAATCTCCTCCACTACAAGAAATCTCGTCCCGAGATTTAGTAGGTAGAAAGAAACAAAGCGGGGTATTCATCGCGAAGACGATCCTCGCGTTCCCAAGTGGCTTCATCCTCAGAATGGTTTGACCACTGAACCTTGAGGAACTTGATAACCTTCTGGCGTGTGCGACGCTCGGCTTGATCGAGAATGCGGACCGGATGCTCTTTATAAGAGAGGTCTTGTTGCAGTTCAAGCAATTCGTGATCTACTCCGCGGATAGGGTCTTTGAAGCAGCGGCGGAGTTGTGATACGTGGAACACATCGTGAACCTGAGAAAGGTTCGGTGGAAGTTCCAACTGATATGCCACTCTACCACGCCTTTCAAGAACAGTGAAAGGACCAATATAGCGAGGAGCTAGCTTGCCCTTGATCCCGAATCGGTGTGTACCTTTCATCGGTGTGACTCGAAGATAAGCCTTTTCGCCAGGTTGATAGACCATATCTTTGTGTTTGCGGTCATACTGACTCTTTTGACGTGACTGAGCAGTCTTCAAATGCTCGCGGACAACGCGAACTTGATCTTCGGCAAGTTGGATAATATCCGGACCGAAGAGTGGACGTTCCCCAGTTTCTGACCAATTTAGAGGGGTTCGGCACTTTCTTCAGTACAACACTTCGAAGGGGGCCATCTTCAGACTGGCTTGATAGCTGTTATTGTAAGAGAATTCGGCATATGGGAGAGATTCTTCCCATTTCCTTCCGAAGGATATGACACAAGCTCGAAGCATGTCTTCGAGAACTTGGTTGACTCGTTCAACTTGTCCTTGAGACTGAGGGTGAAAAGCGGTGCTGAAGGACAGATGAGTTCCCATAGCTTCTTGGAAACTTGCCCAGAATCTTGAAGTGAATAAGCTGCCACGGTCTGAACTGATAACCAGTGGAATACCGTGAAGTGAAACAATTCTGGACATGTAGAGAGTTGCGAGCTGACTAGCAGTGATCGTCTCTTTGACGGCTAGAAAATGTGCAACTTTGGAAAGTCGGTCAATGACGACAAGAATAGCATCATTACCTTTCTGTGATTTGGGAAACCCAGTGATAAAGTCCATTTCGACATGGTCCCACTTCCATTCAGGAACAACAATTGGTTGCAGAGTTCCGGCGGGCCTTTGATGTTCTGCTTTGACGCGACGGCAAACATCACATTCAGCAACATAGCGAGCAATGTCTTGCTTCATGTTTGACCACCAGAATCTTTGACGGATGTCTTGGTACATCTTGGTACTGCCGGGATGAATAGACAACGGAGTGTCGTGAGCTTCTTGCATGACCTCCTGAGTCATACCCAGGTTACCTTTAGAGGGGACCACTAGACGACTTTTAAAGAACAATGTGCCAGTATCATCAATAGTGAAGAACGAAGGCCTTCCTTCAGCGAGATAGCGCTTAATCTTGTGGGCTTGAGAGTCATAACCCTGCAGCGTCTTGATGCTGTCCACGAGATCTGGTTTAGCAACCAGGGTATTAAGAGAACCCTGGGAAACAACGTGGAGGTTCATTTTGTAGGACCTTCAGGAGGGGGAGCGAGTGCTCCAGGAGGAACAATGTGGAGATTCAGCTTTCTGAATTCTTCAATAAGCGAAGGTTGAACTTCGTGAAACTGGAGGTGACTGCAATAAGACTTACGGCTCAAGGCATCGGCCATTACATTAGCCTTGCCAGGGGTATAAGAAATACCCAAGTTAAAATCCGCTACGGTCTCCATCCATCTCTGTTGACGGAGGTTCAGGTCTGGCTGAGTGAACAGATACTTCAGACTTTGATGATCGGTGTAGATCTCGCAACGATTACCGAGAAGGTAATGTCGCCACTGTTTTAGTGCATGGATGACGGCAGCAAGCTCGAGGTCATGTACTGGGTAATTCTCTTCGTGCGGACGCAATTGACGCGAAGCATAAGCAATTACTCTGCGGTCTTGCATTAGGACACCGCCTAATCCTTGACGGGATGCATCACAATAGATGTCAAAATCCCTCTGGGAATCAGGAGGGGCAAGCACTGGGGTAGAAGTCAGCTTGTCTTTGAGCGTCTGGAAACTTTCCTGACACTTTTCCGTCCAATCGAACTTGACGCCTTTATGAAGCAGGTTAGTCAGGGGCTTGGCGATCTTGGAGAAGTTCTCGACAAATCGACGGCAATAGCTGGCGAGTCCGAGAAAACTTCGAACTTGCTTGACGTTCTTTGGAGGAGCCCAATCAAGAATAGCCTGAACTCGCTCGGGGTTGACGGCAATACCATCCTTGGAGATGACATGCCCAAGGTATGTTACTTCGGGAAGCCAGAATTCACACTTGGAAAACTTAGCATATAGTTGATGCTCTCGAAGTTTTTCCAGAACAAGTCGAAGATGTTCAGCATGTTCCTCTTTGTTCTTGGAGTATACTAGGATATCATCCAGGTAAACCACGACGAACTTGTCAAGGTATTCCATGAATATATAATTCATCAGGCGGGAGAATGTGGCGGGAGCATTGGTTAAGCCGAATGACATGACAGTGTACTCGTATGAGCCATATCGAGTAACGAAGGCGGTCTTTGGGATATCCTCTTCACGAACGCGGATCTGGTGGTAACCCAACCTTAAGTCGAGTTTAGAGAACACTGATGAACCCGCCAGTTGATCATACAGATCGTTTATCCGAGGAAGGGGATATTTGTTCTGGATGGTTGCTAGGTTAATAGGACGGTAATCTTGGACCAATCGGTTTGATCCATCCTTCTTCCTGACAAGAGAGAAGGTGCTCCCCAAGCAGAGGAACTTGGGCGAATGAAACCCTTACGAAGTGAAGCGTCGATTTCCTCCTTAAGTTCAAGGAGTTCATGCGGCGGCATCTTGTAGGGTCGCTTGGCGATAGGAGTGGTGCCTGGTTTCAAGTCGATGACAAATTCGACCGCTCGAGCAGGGGGTAGTTTAGTAAAAGCAATTGCGAGTGTTTAGCGACAAGTATGATGTAACACGACAATACTCCAAGCAGTGTTATAGATACATAACAGTAGTCGATTAAGACATACAGATCCATACACAACGTCGGGTACAAGCGGACAGCATAACGGCGCAAATCAAAAGCTAGACATACTAGGCGGCGCACAGGCACGCGGTAAGGAAGTACACAACGAGAGATAGCAAAGGCTACATCAACGTCGGGAAAAACTGGTGGGGCGAGGAATCTGCAAGTGACAACACAGGGTGCCCTCGATAAAAGGATCCTGTAAGCAGAACCTGGCCCACAATCTCGAAGCAAGGGGGGAAATTTTCAGAACTCCGGTGGATGTGATCACGAGACCCTAAGTGTCGGCGTTAGTAAAATTCATTTAACCCGAGTAGAAGAGAGATCAGAGCCCCAGAGTATAGACGAGGAATAAAAGATCCTAATACCACCCAGTTGGCGATGTGGGCCCGTAAGCCACACAGCCAAGTTAGTAAAACGGTTTTCTTTGTCTAGACTCAACTTCGGCCAAGGAATTGGAAAGGGGGATTCCTACAGGCAGTCGGCTCTGATACCAACTTGTGGCGCCCCCCGAGCTCGATCGTACACTAATCATGCACGCAAACGTGTACGATCAAGATCAGGGACTCACGGGAAGATATCACAACACAACTCTAAAACATAAATAAGTCATACAAGCATCATAATACAAGCCAGGGGCCACGAGGGCTCGAATACAAATGCTCGATCATAGACGAGTCAGCGGAAGCAACAATATCTGAGTACAGACATAGGTTAAACAAGGTGCCATAAGATGGCTAGCACAAACAGGGATACAACAGATCGAACAGGCGCAGGGCCTCCTGCCTGGGATCCTCCTAACTACTCCTGGTCGTCGGCGTCCTGGACGTAGTAGTAGGCTCCGCCCTGGTGGTAGTAGTCGTCGAAGGTGGCGTCTGGCTCCTGGACTCCAGCATCTGGTTGCGACAACCAGCAAGAAGGGAAAGGGGGAAAGGAGGGGGAAAGCAACCGTGAGTACTCATCCAAAGTACTCGCAAGCAAGGATCTATACTACATATGCATGGTATATGTGTAAAGAGGCAATATCGGTGGACTGAACTGCAGAATGCCAGAATAAGAGGGGGATAGCTAGTCCTGTCGAAGACTACGCTTCTGGCAGCCTCCATCTTGAAGCAATAGAAGAGATTAGTTGGAAGTTGACCAAGCAACAACGTATAGCATAATCCTACCCGTCGATCCTCTCGTCGCCACCATGCGAGAGAGCGACCACCGGGTTATATCTGTCACTTGTAAGGGTGTGTTTTATTAAGTATCCATTTCTAGTTGTCATGAGGTCGGAATACAACTCCGGGTCGTCCTTTTACCGAGGGACACAGCTATTCGAATAGATAAACTTCCCTGCAGGGGTGCACCACATATTCCCCAACACGCTCGATCCCCTTTGGCCGGACACACTTTCTTGGGTCATGCCCGGCCTCGGAAGATCCACACGTCGCAGCCCCACCTAGGCTCAACAGAGAGGTCAGCACGCCGGACTAATCCTAGGCACTCTGGGGTCTGGGCCCATCGCCTAGTGCGCTCCTGCACGTTGCGTACGCGGCCGCGAGCAGACCTAGCAACCCACACGATCACGGCGGTTACGTTATCGCGGTCCAACACGGCGCGCGCCGCTCAGTCGCTGACGTCAAGAAGGCTTCAGCTGATACCACGACGCCGGGATACCCATAACTACTCCCGCGTAGTTGGTTAGTGCGTATAGGCCAGTGGCCAGACTCAGATCAAATATCCAATCTCGTTAAACGTGTTATTATGAAGTAAACGCGAACGCCGACCAGGGCCTGGCCCACCTGTCTCCTAGGTGGTCTCAACCTGCCCTGTCGCTCCGCCACAAAGATCCACACAAAGGGCCGTTGGGACAAAGGTCCTTTCAGCCCCCAATCCGTGAATCACTCGCGGGTACTCTTCGAGCCGACCCGACTTTAGTCACCACCTGTATAGTATGTATATATGTATAGTATACACCCGTGATCACCTCCCGAGTGATCACGGCCCGATAGTATAGCAAGGCAGACTGACAAGAATGCAGGGCCAATGATGATAAACTAGCATCCTATACTAAGTATTTAGGATTGCAGGTAAGGTATCAACAGATGTAGCAACAGTGTCAGGCTATGCAGCAGAATAGGATTAACCGAAAGCAGTAACAGGCTACACTACTCTAATGCAAGCAGTATAGAGAAGAATAGGCGATATCTGGTGATCAAGGGGGGGGCTTGCCTGGTTGCTCTGGCAAGTAGGGGTCGTCAACAACGTAGTCGGTCGGGGCACCAGCAGCTGCGTCGGTCTCGTAGTCTACCGAAGAGAAGAGGGGGAAGAAACAGTAAACACACTGCAATAATGCAACAGGGATGCATGACATGTCTAAACGCAGGGCCAGGGTGATATACAGCCTAACTAAGCGATTTAGTTAATTTAGGAATTTATCCGGATTTATTTAATTAGGGTTGGACACTATTCATTTACCGAAATCGGTCTAATTGTTCAACGTTCTTATAGCTGCGGGCATCTGACGGGAATACAGAGGATGTATTCGGGTTCGTATCGTCGTTCTGAGCAAGTTTCATGTATAAAATATTTTCATCGGAGTTACGGTTCAAAAGATATGATTTTCTAAAGTTTTTATTAATTTCTGACATTTTAATTAATTATTTAATTCAACATTATCCGAAACAGTGATTGATGATGACATCAGCATGACCTCATGCTGACGTCAGCAGTTAATTAAGTTAATTTCTAATTACTGTTTAATTAACACTAATTAGTTAATTAGATTAACCTAATCAGGATTAATTAACTAATTAATTAATTAATTAATTAATTAATTATTTTAATTATTTATTTTTATTTCTTTTATTTTTATTACATTTTCTTTTAATTCGTTTTTAGGGGCTGGGCCCCATCTGTCATAGGGCCGGGGCGGACATGTCCGGGCCGTGTCTGTTCGGGCACCGGACACGTCCGGGCCAGCGCGCGCGCGTGCACCAGAGGCGAGGCCAAGGCCGGAGCGCGGCGCGGCGAGGCCACGGCGGGGCGGGGCCGTGGCGATGCGGCGGCCACCGGAGGGAGACGCCGGGGCCGTGGAGGGGTACGGCCGGAGCGGGCGGTTGGCGGCGAGGAGCGACGCGGGCGCGCGAGCGAGGGCAGTGGGCGGCGCGCGCGCGCGTGCGGCAGAGCGCGGCGAGGCTGCGGTGCGCGCGGGCGCGTGCGCGAGCAGGCGAGCGCGGGCGGAGCGGCGGCACGGGGGCGCGGTGCGCGCGGCGAGGTGCGGGAGCAGAGAGGGGGGGAGAGGCCCGAGGCCTCACCGTGATCCGTAGGGACGGGGCAGCGGGGGTCGGGGTGGTCGACGGGGACGACGGCGATGGGGAGGCAGGCCGGCGGGGACAAAGCGGCGACGTAGACGAGGCAGACCGGCGAGGGAGCGCTCCGGGCGGTGCCGTCGTGCGGCGAGGGCGAGGCGGCGCGGTCGGGCGCGTCGGGGCGAGCGGCGTCGAGGGAGCAGGCCGGCGAGGGAGAGCGGGCTCCGGGCGGCGGCGTCCAACGGCGACGGCGAAGCGGCGCGGTCGTCGCAGCGACCGAGGGCGACGGGGTCGTTCCCGCGATCCCGATCCCGATCTGGATGGGAGGTGGGGGCTGACGAGGGGGAGGCGGCGACGGGGCGGCGTCGGCGAGCGGCGTCGGCGAGGCGCGGGGCAGCGCGGGATCGGGCCTGCGCCGATCTGGATCGGGGGGGGGGAGTGAGCGAGGGGGGGTGGGGAGCGGCTAGGGTTCGGGTCTCCTGGGGGAGGCCATATAGAGAGGGGGGCGCAGGTGGGCGGCCGGCTGGGCTTGGCCAGTTGGGCCGGGGGGTCCCTTTCCTTTTATTCCACCTGTTCTGTTCTATTCCTTCCTCTCCCTCAATTTTTTTCCCCATATCCTGGTGCAACAGGCCATGATTTTCATCGTCCACTTCCGCTCCGCCTTCTTCCCGCTTTAAGGTGCAAACATTTGGGCTACCGCGCGTTCACCAGGGCTTACTCTCCTCGAGCTTCTACACCTTTCTCCGCATTGTCCCCCATCCCGCCCGTATCTCCCTCCCCCACTTCCACCCTCTCCACTCATACTCTAGGTCCCCGCCCTCTGGGTCAGCACGGT
Organism: Thinopyrum elongatum; assembly: GCA_011799875.1. Taxonomy (NCBI): domain Eukaryota; kingdom Viridiplantae; phylum Streptophyta; class Magnoliopsida; order Poales; family Poaceae; genus Thinopyrum; species Thinopyrum elongatum. Next base: position 529,836,943 of record CM022299.1, read on the forward strand.
ACTCTCGGCGCACAGGCTTCTATTAATCACAGGCCCCGGACCTAATCTACACCGAATGTATGGGAGGGAGACCTCTTCCTTCTCCCATCATCTCCCCTTCCCCTGGTTGTCGGCCATGCGCTCCTTCTTCCGTCTGTTGTGGTGGGTATTCCTTCCCACGCCACGCCCTCGCAACCTGGTGTCCCTCAACATGTTCCCTCCACGGGCGAACGGAGTCCTGTCACGTGCAACTGCGGCCATCCGCTACCCCAAGTAATCGGCCCCGATCCCGGCCCCCTTTTCGTCCACCCACGCTCCACCCCACCCCCCTCCCCCCTCGACCCCCCTCCTCCCCTACCGCCCCCAACCAATGGCCCCCCTCCTTGAGCCCTCGGTCGCAACTCTCTAGAACGTGTCCGAAGGGCCGAATATCACCTGACCCTTTCTGGTCCCCCGACCCCCACCGTTGTTTCCGCCGAGCAAGCTCAGCATCTCGGCCTAGGCTCCACTCTCTTATGTTTAGGTGCCCTTCCTCCATCTTCTGCTATTCAAACCTCTTCCGAGTATATCTTCATGAGTCGCGGGTATCCTATCGTCCAATCTACCTGTTACGAAGCGTCACGCTCCCCGAACTCGCCCACTCCGGGGGTCCTGCCTGAAGTTTCCCCTACCCCCTCCCTGTTTCGAAGACAAGGGCTATGGTCCCCTCCGTCCCGGTCCCCCTAACCTCCCCTGATTTTCTACACTCTTGGCCGGCCAGCGTGCGTAAGCTCCTCCCACCTGGGGTTCTGGCGCCATCCCTCCCCGGCTGGTCCTCGGCCCTCCCCCGGGGAGCGCGCGCGGGGGGCGGTACACGGCCCAGCGGTCGTGGGGGGGGGTGTGCTCTTTTTTTCTTTCCTTTTCTGTTTCTTTTTCCTCGTTTTATCCTTTTCTCAATCTAGTAAATAGCTAGACCTCAAAAATGGGTTTGTAAAAGTGGACCTATTTCATAAATACCAGTGCATTATTCCTTAACACCTAAAATTAGTTTGGACAAAACATAATTCCATATTTATTTCAGATTTAATAAATGGTTATTAAATATTATCTTTATCCACTGTTTGAGGTTGTTCGAGTCACTTATCCAATTCCAATGATGTTGGTTTCAATTTTAGAATAGCCTCTGGAATATTTGTTATTTATCTGACATTTTAGTTTCTATGTTGGACAACTTTTATATTCCACTTTCATTTAAATTTGAATTTGGCTTAGGAGTTGAAATGCAATATGATGCTAATGATGATTATGCACTATTAATCATGATGACATGGCCTCATAAAAAAGGGTGATCACTGTAGCTTAATGCAGGGGGTGTTACAGCAGCGCCCCCTGGCTCCCCCCTTCCAGTCTTCGTCGTGCCGGTCAGCGCCCCCGGCTCCCCTCCCCCTTCCAATCTTCGTCAGCTCCGTCAGGTTGCGCCGCTGCCGGCTGCTGCCCTACTCGGTGTCCGGCGAGGTGGTCCTCAAAAATCAGCCGTGCTGCCCGGCGCAAAGGTACTGGTTTGATCCTTTGATGGCTTGATGCCCATGTGATGCCACTGTTTTTTTTCTAGATGCCACACTACCACTGTTTGATGATGATTTTAGTTGCTATATTCCATTGTTGTTGCTTGATGTGTATCTGGTTTGATGGACCATCTAGTCCTGATGATGTGTGTTGGTAAACAGTTGTTGGTATGGTTTGGTATGAATAAGTGAATTTGAACCAATATGCTTGTTCATTTTACTTTCGATTTGATATCTCCCCGGTTGAATGTTTCTTCCAGTTTTTATCTAGCAACTAGCAGTGATCTTACCATAGCGGCTCTCTATGATTGCATTCTATGGGCTGTAGCTCCCAATATTCCTGTGAAATCATTAGATTTTGCAAGTTATATATCCATGTTTCTTCTATCTTGGAATGTTGTTGTGTTCAATTTGGGCACATTGAATCAGCTGCCTGAATTCTTCATTCTGTTCTCTAAAACCTTCTGCTTACAATAGAAGAAATTCATGAAATGGGCACATTGCCACTGTTTGTTAGATGTCGAAATTGATTTGGACATTGAGTAATTTTTGTTTCTATCAAATTTGACAGGAAGGCAAGATGAGTAAAAGAAACAAGACATTGAATTCTTTTTTTCAAGTTCGAACCACAGATTATCGCACACGCAAAGGCCTTTTGCCTCGTCCTAGATGTAAGTTTTCACATTTTGCATCTGTTGTTAACTAGTTTTACCTGCTATATTATGCACTGATTTGCATTTCAAAAATTTTGATTGAAGGTTTAGCTTCTTCTGCGATCGAAGATGTAGTCATGGGAGGCTCAGATCAACCAATCCTTTGATTTGGTATCTATCTTTTGTATCATCTATATATGCTACATATTGTCTTTTGATTTGTCTTGCTTTATTATTTGACCCATCATGGAACAAATGCTGCCATTGAATATTATGTTTGGTTTCTTATTAGTTATACAACATAGTTTGGCTTTTATATGCCTTGAAACTGGAGTTTTTTTAGGGGTAGTTTTTAACCCTTAGTTTCTCGCCTGGGGCGTCAGTCAATCCTGGGTCCGCCACTGCTAACAATCACCATTTCCTCAACTCTAGAAACCTCGCAATGGAGCCAATGGATCTAGTAATTACGATACCACCCTTCATTGATCTGTTGATAGGTCCGATGGGTACCGTCGGGCATGGATATCCATTTGGTATGGACACGAGCATGGATTTTTGCCCGATAGGTAGGGTATGGGTAGGATTTTTATGCCCATGAAACACATGGGTATGGCATGCAATTATTGTACCCGCACCATACCCTGCCCATTTTCATCCTTAGGTGCCATGGGAGGCATGGATAGTGTCATGGCTCGCATGTGAGGAGGCATGGGGAAGGCATGGGAAGCCTGGGTGACATTGAAAATAATGGTCTCAATGGAGAGTAAGCAAGTCACCAAGACAATGCAAGCACTGGTGATGGCAATGGAAGCAATAACATTTGAGATGGCTATGCATTCATGTTCTATACAATTTTGTTTGTGGTTGTGATGCATAATGCAGTTTGAATTTGAATTTGATTTGTTGTTGATTCTGTGTGTTATGATCTCACACAGTTTTAATTATCATGTCATTGTTTCAATATATATGCAATTGTGGATTAGAGAAGAATAAGGCTAATTATTTTGGGCATCTGAAATGGAATAGCAACCGTGATGTCAAAAACCTTCTCTCCTACCCTAAAACCATTTTAGGGTATCAAATTTTTACATCATCTGTTGGTATGCTCTTAAGCGAGTGAAATATGCCACAAGCCCTAGACCATATTCGAGGGGGTGATTCTTCATAAGCTTAAGAAAGTTAGTCTTAACCGCCAAACAATAGCTAGTCTTTTTTCTTCTTGCATGAAAAAAATAGCTAGTCTTAATATTTAGAAAATTACACATCTCTATGTGGGCCTAGCTTTGATTTACATATGTCACATGTTGATCACCACCATGTGAAATATTTTGCATAAAACTCCCTGAAACCAAGGCCTGTCATTTAATTTTGTGGCCATTTCCCATTTTCATGCTGAAATTGCGTACATTTTTTTTGCATATCATGAACAAGTTTTTTTTGCACGGGTGAACTTTTTTTTAAATTCAGGAACAAGTTTTCAAATTCATAAACATTTTTTTACCAACATTTTATGAACTCATTGATATTTTTTTTGAATCAGCGAACCTTTTTGGAATTTTGTGAACTTTTTCAAAAAATTGAGAATAATTTTTTGAAATTCCCGGACATTGTTTTGAATATTTTTGAACATTTTAAATTCATGAACATTTTTTGAAACTGTGAAGAATTTTTTAATACATGAACATTTGTTTTTGAAATCATGACCATTTTTAAAATTGATGAAAGTTTTTTAAAGTTAATGAACATTTTTTTAACTCACGAAATTTTTGTTCTAATTCACAAACATTTTTTCAATATGCGAACATTTTTTGAATCATGAACTATTTTTTAAACTATGAACATTTTATAATTTCCGGAATATTTGAAATTTAGAGCTTTTTTAAAATTCCGAATTGTTTTAAAGAAGAAAAAAAAAATAGCGTCAAAACAAAAAAAACTCAGCGTCGTCCAGTCGCTCTCATGGGCCGGCAAAATAGGGGCGCGCGGGAGGGGATGTGGTGCGCGCTGGCTCATTCGTCAGAGCGTCACGCGCCAAATAGGGGCAGCGATAGCGAGATTTTTTTTTAGGGGTAGTGATAACGAGATATGGGAGCTCCTATTCGGCACGCTGCCAGCTTGGAAATGCGGCGGCGCCCCTATTCCACACGTTACGCGAGACGAGGGCGAACCCTCGCGTCGGTGGGAGCCCCAGATGGGCCGGCCCAGCCGCGCGGGAGGCCGTGACCTGTTTTTTTTCTTTCTGTTTTCTGTTCTCATTTTATACTTTAACGAGTATATGAAAACACACTTCAAAAAATGTTGAATAAGTATTAAAAATGTTGAATGAGTATTTGAAAAATGTTGAACAATGTAACATCCCCATGTTACATCACTTTGGCTAAGCTACTTAACCTGCCATGTCACCATGATCATTATAATAAATTTGCATTAGAAAATATTCAACTTCAAATTCCAATTCCAAATGCAAGTCAAATATTCATTTCTTCAAATGGCAAAATTAAAATGTCCATAATGTAGCAAATATTCCCAAGGCATTTATAAAACTGAAACCAACTTCATATAAATTCCCAAAATGCCCCTGGACATTTTAACAGTAGTCCAGCAGCACTTAATCTGTCCTTTTCAATTTCTAAAAAATATCTAACCTATTCATTTGGCCTCCAAATTTTTTGTGGCAGTGTCTAAAAAATCACCAGGGATTTATTGGGACACCTCCCATATTTTTCCTAAGTGAACTAGTTGCTCTAATAATTCCTTTTATCTCTCTGGTATTAAATAAAGCTAAAACAGAAAACACAGAAAGGAAAAAGGGCAGAAGCCCACTTACCTGGCACCGGGCTGAAGCCACAGTGCGGCCCAGGCAGCCCAGCAGGCCTCCCCCCCACCTGCTTCGCCTCGCTGTCGTCGTCTCCATGGACGACGGCGCTCCGTCAGTCGCAGCGCGCCACCGCGACGGGGAGCAGGAACGCGAGGGGATAAGGCCACGCCGTGCCTTCTCCCCTGGACGCCTCACCACCCCTCCCTCTCACTCTCGCTCGCGCATCCTCTTCCCCCTCTAGATCCCCTCCTCCCGAACGCAGCCACCACCGTGCGCCGCTCTAAGCCGCGGCCACCGGCGCCCCCGCGCCCCGGGATCTTGTCTGGGAGGTGCGCCAGCCATTGCCTCTTCTTCCTCGACTGTCGGTTGAAGCCGGGACGATCTACAGAGAAGGAATCAAGCTCTACTTCGTCCCCGGCCGTTGTTTCTTCTACGACAAACTCCGGCGACTCCCCGACGCCCTCTGCTGCTACTAAACCTCCAAAGGCCTTTCATGTGCCGCTAGGTGAGCCTCGACGCGAACCCCGTCGTTTTCTCTCCGTTCTGCCGTGCTTAGCGTCGCTCGCCGACGGTGCCTGAACCCCTTGCCGCTCGAGCTCGTCGCCGGCGACCATCCGGCGACCATATGGTCCCGCGTCCGAGTCCGTTGCACTCGCACGCGCGCAAAGGTGCCCCTGGCCCATTCATTCAACTCGAGCGCGCTCGCGTCGTCGTTCTTCCCTAGCTCCCGACTCCGGCCGTCCGCCACGGCTGCCGTCGCCGTCGTTTCCGGCCACCTCTGGCCTGGAGACCGCCACGGCTGGATACGCGAAGCACCGCCCATTCAGATGCACCCACTTGCGCACGATTTGAGCCACCGTGGGCGAATTCCGAACAACTCCGGCGAGAGCGCCGCCGCGGGAGAGGTTCGCCGGAGCTTTCTCCGGCACCCCGCCGACGTGGCCCTGCCGATGGGCCACCCTGAGACGCTGACAAGGGGGCCCCACTGGTCATTAGACCAGGTCAAACCTGCTGACTGGGCAGTGCCCAGTCACAGACAGGTGGGACCCGGTTGGCCCCGTTGACCGGTCAGCTGGTCAGCGTTTGACCTGCTGACTCAGCTGCTGGGTCCCGCTGGTCAGCCCCTCTGGTCCACTCTGGGTGCACTGCACCGGGTGCACCCAGCGTTTCCTGTTGCTGTACAAATTCGAATTTTAAATAGATCCAAAAATTTCAGAAATTTGTTTAAATCCTTATAAATTCATAACTTTTAAACCGTAGCTCAGATTGAAAAAGTTTATACATGAAAGTTGCTCAGAACGACGAGCCGAGTCTGATCGTGCCGTCTGTTTCTCCATCGGAACCTCCTACGTAGAAGAACTCGTAACTCCGGACCCGAATCCGGCAGATGAATAGTGCACACACGTCGGATATTAAATCCCAGAATAATTCTAAAAATAACTAAAATGACTTAGATGCATAATTAGGCAACCATGCACTGCATCATAGCATCACACGCACCGTATTGCATCTGTTTGCATTATGTTTACCTGTTTCCTCCCCCTCTTCTCTCTCGATAGACCCCGACGCAGACGTAGCTCCAGACGCAGACGCAGCTCCGGAGTACGACTACGTTCCCGGCGACACCCCTGAAGACCTTGCCCTTGCCCCAGAGCAAACAGGCAAGCACCCCCATTTTGAGCATGCCTATATCGCCTACTCTCTTCTCTCTTATGCTTGCATTAGAACTGCTACTGCTACTGTTTTCCTATATCTGCTGCATAGCCTGTTTATTGTAACCTGCCTTGCTACCTTACTGGTTATCCTAGACTGCTTAGTATAAGGTGGGTAGAGACACGACCGAGACCCCCACTTGATCCCGACTGCCCTGCTGGACATCAGAAGACCCGATCACCGGGAATGAAGACCAGACCCTGACACGACACATCACTTCCCCCTTAGTTGCCGACGCTACTGGGTTATCGTCGAGTGCCGAGGGTGATACCTCGTTAGCACTTCTGATGTTAACCTTGTAGGTTAGTTACTCGGTCGTGGTAAGCGAGGGTGATTCCTCCTACACCACCCCCGATAACGACATCGTCGCGCAACCTCTCAAGTGTGGACCTCGAGGGTGATTCCTCCTTCGTTCACCTTGATGATAACATCGAGCGGGAATTCCATCGAGGGTGATTCCTCAGGGTTCCCTTCGGTGTCAGACACACAGTTACCTTGGATATTATGACTTGCACTAAACTATGATACTAAAGACGGGTCAGCCCTGAGGGGTACCCGCGCGAGCTTAACGCGAAGTGATGTGGAGTCGGGTTGACCTGGATGGTGCCCGCGAGATAACTACGAGGCGTGGCCGGGCATTCTTAGCCCTTGCCACAAGTCCTCGAGACGGGGCGACGGGGTCACATCGATCGTGAGTCTCTGCTCGTTTCCGCGCGCTCCTAATCCACTACGGTTTGGATATTTGATCCGAGGGGCCTCTGGCCCGATAGCACTAACCATCACGTGGGCATAGTATGGGCGTTCTGCGTCGTACACATCAGCCGAAGCTTGTTTGACGTCAGTAAGGAGCGGCGCACGCCGAGTTGGACTGGTAATGCAACCGCGCTTGTATAAGGGGTTGCTAGGTCTGCTCTCGGTGGCCCCGTAACGTGCAGGAGTTCCCGGGGCGATGGCCCAAGACCCCTGGGGGCATAGGTTTAGTCCGGCGTGTTGACCTCTCTTATAAGCCTAGGTCGGGTTGCGGCGTGTTGCTTAGCCGAGGCCGGGCATGACCCAGAAAAGTGTGTCCGGCCAGAGTTAAGTGAGCGTGGTGGGTAAGTTGGTGCACCCCTGCAGGGAAGAAACTTCTATCGATAGCCTGTCCTACGGTAACGGACACTCGGAGTTGTATCCCGATCGGTACAACTAGAACATGTGGTGAGAACTGGATAGTACGGCTCTGGGATTGCTTTCTCGCAGGGAGTCGAGAAAGGATCTCAGGTCGAGGTTGATGATATTACTACTACTACTACTTTACATTATGTTCATCTGCTCTCTCCTGATGCTGCAAGACTGTCGAAGATTGTTGAAGATGCTAGTCTTCGATAGGACTAGGCTTTCCCCCTCTACTCTGGCATTTCTGCAGCCCAGTCCACATATACAGCCATTCCTTTGACAATGATGCATATGTAGTGTAGATCCTTGCTTGCTGAGTACTTCGGATGAGTACTCACGTTTGCTTTATTTTCTTTTTCCCCCATTTTCCATTTGATGCCACCAGACGACGGAGCCCCTAAGCCAGAAGCCCCAGCCGACGACCAGTACTACTATCCGCCTGGCGAGTACTACTACTACGAGGAGCCGTTCGACGACCAGGAGTAGGATCGGAGGGTCCAGGGCAGGAGGCCTACGCCTTTCGATCGTAGTTTTTATTTTTACCCCGCCTCTGTGAAGGCTTATCTCTCTCTCTGTAATATATCTGTACTCAGATATTTAATGCTTCCGCTGACACTTGTGTGCCATCGAGCTTGTATTCGAGCCCTCGAGGCCCTGGCTTGTAATATTAAGCTTGTATGACTTTATTTTATGTTTTAGAGTTGTGTTGTGATATCTTCAAGTGAGTCCTTAGGCTTGATCGTGCGCATTTGCGTGTATGATTAGTGCACGATTAAGCCGGGGTCGTCACAAACAAGTATTTAAAAATGTTGATAAGTATTAAAAATATTGAACAAGTATTTGAAAAATGTTGAACAAGTATTTGAAAATATTGACTGAGTATTTGAAAATTTTGAATAAGTATTATAAAAATGTTCAACAAGTATTTTAAAAATGTTGAAGTAAGTATTAAAATGTTGAACAAGTATTTGAAAAATATTGAATACGTGTTCGGACAAAACGTCTATACAAAAAATGTTGATCACTTATTAAAAAATGTTTTTGACATATATGAAAATGTTGAGTGAAAACAAAAATAAACATATGAAAAAACAAAAGAAAAAAAAAGGAAGAAGAAAAAAGAAAACCAAACAAAAAATGGAGAAGAAAAAAATGAAGCAAAAAAAACAAACAAAAAACAAAGAAAACCCTGTTAAAAAAACAGAAAAAGGAAACAAAACCAATGAAACTCAGGCTAACTTCGCCTCAACTAGGTCCCGCCCTATTAAGTGATCAAAATCCCAACGCTAGCCTGGTGGCTAGCACCGGTGAATTTTTTTTTTTACGTGACCGGTGAAATTCATCTTCGCAACCACGGTTCGAATCCGCCCCGCGGAGCTCCCTTTTCCCCCTATTTTCGTTTGAAGTGTGCCCGAGTGGGCCGGGCCGTTAGTGGTGGAGCTCGCGGTGAGAGTTCCCATAGGGCTCACTTAATGCGAGAAATAGCATTCGCGGAAATGTGGCGCGCACCCCTCGCTACCCCAACATGCCCGTTTGGCCGACCCTCTTTTTTTTTAATTTCGAGCTTTTTCATTTTCTTTTTTCCCTTCTTTTTTTCTATTCTAAATAATTTGGGATTACAGAAAGTTATGAAATCTTAAAAATGTGCATTTGGAAAAAGATGGTCAGGAAATCATAAATTTTATCTCGACTTCAAAAAATGTTCGTGATTTTACAAAAAATGTTCGCATACTCAAAAAATGTTCATGATTTTGGAAAAAAGTTCGGGAAATAAAAAATGTTCACGATTTTAAGAAAAATGTTCTTATATTTTAAAAAATGTCCAACAGATTGTCCTTGTGAGTCCACAATCAAGAGATCCCAAGCGATCTCGTTGAATGCTCTTGAAGAATTGGAAATCAACGAATTTGAAGGAGTGGATCATGGGTTTGATTTACTGAAACTACTACTTGTATTTGCACCAAAGCTTAAAAAAATTATTGTGAGGCTCACACGGGAGGTCTCATCAAGTAACACTAGACGCACTAAAATATACAACATCTTCAAGACCTATGGTTCAGCAGAATGCTTTGTCTATCTTAGCTCTGGTGAGTATGTTTTTTTGGCATTTATGATTAGCATCCTCATACATGAAGTAGAGATATAAATATTAATTCTTGAAAGTTTCGTTGAAACCTAATATCAAGCCTTCATTGCTTTACATGTTTAAGGTGGTTGGAATTTGGCACTGGCATCCCAATTGTAGAGTTTAGTTTTTTTTTTGCGAATAATTGTAGAGTTTAGTTGTGCATGTATTTTGCGATTAGTAGCAAATTCTAAATGCTATATTCCCATGGCATTTGTGTGCCCACACCTCATATTTTCTTAGAAATAAAAGCTGAATGGTGGAGTGAATGATAAAAAATCAATATTTATATTCGGGCTTCCGTACCTTTGTTTCCCTTTTCGTTTACAATGTTCTCTAATGGTCAAGCCCTCGTGTTTTCCATATGTATTTGGGTTTCCAGGTTAAAGAACTAAGCATCAACTAGTTGTCTAGTTAGAGTAGGCTACAATTTGTGCAGCTTGTTGTCTCATGTTCAAGGCTCGGCCTCTGCTGGGTGCAGGCTTTTGTTCATCAAAAAGTTCCACCAGTGGCTAGTCCTGGTTTGTATGGTTTTAATTTCCAGTTTATTTGAAGCTACCTTACCTAAATTGACTATCCATGGGACTTGGCACAATTTATTAGTTCCAAATTTGTCAACATGCACTTATTTATACCCGCTCTAAGCATGTATTGCATTTTATTAGTCGGTGAGAACAATCCAAACACATACTTCAACTAAATTTGCATGTTGCCATAGTGACCATAGTTCTTAAAAAATGTGCATAAAAATGTTAAAATGTGTATACAAAATGTTGGCTATGTATTAAAAAATGTTAACCTTGTAGTTAAAAATTTTAATCAATAATTTAAAAATTATTAATAATACGAAAACATTGACTATGTATTCAGAAAATGTTAAACTTGTATATGAAAATGTTAAATGTCTATAATTTTTTTTTCATGTATACGAAAAATATACAATTTGGGTGAAAAACGTTGATCATCTATTTAAAAATGTCAGTCAATCATTTGAATAAATGTTAAACAAGTATTTTTAAAATTTTAACCAAGCATATGGATTTTTTTTCAATGTGCATAAAAAAATGTTGATCTTGTATTAAATGTTAATCTTGTATTTGAAAAATGTTAATCAGACATTTAATAATGTTAAAATGTGTATAAAAATGTTGACCATGTATTGAAAATGTTAAATGTGTATAAAGAATATATTTGTCATGTATAACGAAAATGTTTACAAAACATATAATATGTGTGCAAAAAGTTGATCATCTATTCTTTAAAAATGTTACTCAGTCCTTTGAATAAATCTGAAATAAGTATTTTAAAATTGTTTATCAATCATCTGAAAATGTTAAATGTGTATAAAAATATTGACAATGTATAAAAAATGTTTGTTTGTTAAAAGTGTTAATCAAGCATTTGAAAAAACTAATATATGTATAGAAAATATTGACCATGTATTAAAAATATTAAAGTTGCATTTGAAAAAGTTAAACGTGTTTTATAATGATCTTCTTGATGTATACAAAAAAATTAGAATGAAAAGAATAGAAACAAAGAAAAAAATCCAATGAAAACCGAAAAAGAAACAAAATAAACCATAGAAAAAAAACCAAAATCAAAGAAACAAGTTCAAAAAAATTAAAAATAGTTAAAACAGATACAACAAAAAAAAGGTTGAAAACCAAGAAAGAAACAAAAAATCGAATAAAAATGAAAATCAATAAATACAAAAAACAAATAAAACAAAAGGAAAATGAAAACCAATGCAAACGAATTAAAATAATGAAACCCAAGAACGAAACAAAGAAAACCGAGAAAGAGTAACAAAGAAAAAGAAAGAAAAAGAAAAGCGAAAAACTCGTGAAAGAGAGATAGAAACAAAGAAAAACGAAAAGAAACAGCGAAAGAAACAAAGAAAAGTGGAAAAATGAAAAACCAAAGAAAAACTAGTGGAGAAACAAAAAAAAACGGAAAAATGAAAACAAAAATAAAAAGGGCTAAAACCACTACGTGGAACAACGAGTGAGAGCGATGCGAGCGAACCTGTGAAGCGCACGGGTGGTGAGCTAATGGGCCAGCTCTATAGGCGGGCGCTTCAGCAGGCGAATAAGAGCTCCCAACGAGAAGGGTTGTAGAAAGCATAATAGAGAAAAGATTGCACCCAGCGGCTGCTAGGGTTTCTCCTGCCTCCCGCCGGCGCCGCAGACGTCGACCTGCCTCGTCTTATGTGGCCTTAGGGACATGGTGGTGTGGTCGATTCCGGCACTTGTCGGCGGGAGGGCTTCATTTTTTATGATTTTTCTGGGTTTTCATAGGGTTTGTGTTCTACTCTAAGAGACGAGGCGATGACGACTCTGAAGATGAAATATGGTTCTCCCCGCCTAGCCCCCGTCCCGGTCGTGCTTCTAGCGTCGTCGGAGGACGTGTGTAGGTTTGTCTCCGACGGATCTCGTGGGATTCAGTCGTCATTTCTCTCTGGTGGATCCATGTGGATCTGGTCTTTGTTTGGGTGTCTTCGTGTGTCTACAAGTTGGATCTTCTCGATCTACAATTCTCTCCAACAGCGATGGTTGCGGTTCTAGTGCACTGATGCTATAGGACTTTAGCACGACAACTTTTTGAATGTCTACTACAACAAGTTTTACCGGGCTTCGGTGGGGGAGGGGCGATGACGACGGCGCACCTTCGGCTCGCTTCAGTGCTTGGAGTCGCTGCTAGGTGGTCTAGGAATCTGAATGTTATTTTTATTATTTCTGCTATTCATTGCACTGTCATGATTGATGATGAATAGATCAGAAGTTTTCCCACAGAAAAATGAGAAGGGTTGTAGAGAGAGAAAGAGGTCATACTTTAGGTTTTTTTTTTTCTGTTTCAAGGGAAAAGAGGGGACCTCCTATGTGACGCGCGCCGCATGCGCAGGGGGAGGGGGGTTGCTCGACCGGGCCGGCCCAGCTTAGAGCGAACTACGACCGAACACATGTGATAATTTGAGAAAAAACGTAAGTGCCTCCAAGGGATCGAACCCACGACCTTGCAACAACTTACTACATCACTAGCCGCTGTACCACCTGCAACTTCATGTCTAAGATGGCATCTGAGTTTATATGAATTATCAACAACGATAGATTTCAACTTATTTTAAAATTTCAAACTTGATGTTTTTGAAAAAATTAAATATTTTATGCAACACCAACATTTTTTTCAAGAAACAGGAACAAAATTGAATAAATAAACACTGTTTGAATATACAAACATTTTTTTAGAAACGTGATTTTTTTTAAAAACAGGAAAATATTTGAAAGGATGATTTTTTTAAAAATAACAAACAAGTTTTCAAAATCATGAACATTTTTTGTATTTGCGAACAAATTTTGAAAAAGTGAACATTTTATGAATTTGTGAACAAATTTTGGAAAGTTGAAGCATTATTTGAAATTCCCAAACATTTTTAGATTTGTGAACAAAAAATAAAAATGCGAACATTTTTTAAATTCCCTAAACATTTCTGAAATTCAGAAGGAATTTTGAAAACATGAACATATCTCAAATTCGTGAACAAAATTATAAACCAAGAACATTTTTGGAAGTTCCCAAACATGTTTTGAATATGTGAACAGATTTGCAAAACATGAACATTTTTAAAATTTGCAAACAAAATTTTGAAAATGGGAACATTTTTTGAAATTCGCCAAATTTTTTGGAATTTGTGAACAAAAATTTAAAATGCAAACATTTTTGAAATTTCTGAACATTTGTTGAAAAAGAAAACAAAAAAGGAAAGAAAGTAAAAAGAGAAACAGAAAAGGGAAAAAAGAAAAAGAAAGAAAAATGAAAACTGAAAAACGAAATAAATAAATAAAAAGAAATAGGAAAAATAGTCATTAAAAAACCGGTTCAGAGAACCTTCTGGAAGGTTCCCAAAACTGATAAAATCAGGCAGGAACCTGCTAGAAGGTTCCTAGAACCGAATCACGTAACTGGGCCGGTCTAGTGCACTCGATCCCGCTCGATCGCGTTTGCTCGACATTATGACGCAACGAGCGTCAAATAGGGATTCCCGTAAAAGAGGCCACGCTTTAGTTTTCTGTTTCTGTTTCAGGGGAAAAGAGGCCACGCTTTCCTGATCGTAAAAATGCTCCCGAGGCTCGTATTGGGCCTGTAGGCCCACGAGCCTCGCACCTTTCTAAGTTTCTATTACCCGGGTTTCTTCTCCACTCGGCATCGCTCCTCCCAAAAACTGCCCATCGTTCTCCCCTAGAAAGAAAAAAAAAAAACTGTCCACCATTCCCGCGTCTTCCTCCCCCGAACCCTAACCCTCTCCAGCCGCCCAGCGCGATGCCCTCTTCCTCCTCGTCCGGCCGTCGTCGAGGCGGGCGCGGCGGATGACGCGGCCTCCATCCGCCTACGGTGCCGGTGCCGGCAGAGGAGACGAGGAACTGGGCGGAGCTGCCGCTGGACGCGATCTCGGCCATCCTCCACAAGCTCGACCACGTCGACATCCTGATGGGACCCGGCCAGGTGTGCCGCTCCTGGCGCGGCGCCGCCCGCGACGAGCCCGAGCTGTGGCGCCGCATCAACATGCTAGGCCACGCCGACCTCGAGCACGAGCTCAACTTCCCCGGGATGGCGCAGGCCGCCGTCCGCCGCAGCGCGGGGAGGTGCGAGGCGTTCTGGGCCGAGTACGCCTGCGACCACGACCTCCTCCTCTACCTCGCCGACCAGTGAGATTTTGGATCCCCACCCTCCCACAAACCCTCAAACCCCCAAATTTTAGGGGCTTTCGTTCGGTTCTTGGTTGTTGAAGATACAGCCGCACACAAGGTGGTCGCATGGATGCAACTAGAAATTATGTCCTGATTTGATGCTTATAGATCCTCTTTCGTATTACACTATCATGTTTTTTAGACTTCTTTAAACAGGGTTCCCCCAAATTTCTATTAGTGAAATCATAGCATTACAATGTCAGCCGCCTGACACACTAACCACCACATAAACCAGCCAGAGAACAGAGACAACAGAAGTTCGAAGCTAACCAATGTTTAGACTTATAACATAAGTTATTTTCTTGAATTTGTATATATTTCAGTGAAGACAGTAACTTTTCTTATCTTAGTTTCGTAAAGACGATGTGCGCTAGAGGAAACTTGCCACTACGCATTACTCAGTACACCATACTGCCTTCATTTTCTCTGCACCTTTTTAAAATTTGGTGTTACTTAATTGGCAAGGAAGAAGGGATGGGTGACTTACAAATAGAAGCACATGTGGATGTATGGGTAAACCACGGGAAGTTTCCGGTAAACGGATGATTATGACATTGCCTCAAGTTTTACTCTGCTGAATTTTTCTTATCACAACATTTAGCCACCCTCAGAGAATCGATGATCTACTTATCTTCACACAGTTAAATTATGTGCCCTGCGACATCCACATGGACCTATTCCTCTGTGCTCACCCCATTCAAAATGAATGATGAGTTTCCGTCCAACCAAAAATTGATGTCGTGTCATCAGCCTATGCATTGGTCTCGTAGTGATGTTCTCAGCCGAGTTCTTCACATATTGGTTTCTTGATACAACGGGGAAGTACTCTTTGGTTTGGTTTGAAACAGGGTGCAGTTGGGAGTTATCTGTTTTGGGCTTCTGAGCGTTTGCCAGTGAAGCAGTCAAATTGGCAGTGATTTGAATTATGTTAATTGTTGAATAGAACGAACTCAATTAATTTCATATGCCAGAGTGCATAATTTATCCTAATTTGCAACCTGCAATTGCAGGCATCCACAAGTTGGCATCCCTGAAATTTCTGTCAAATCTAACGGTTAATCATTTAGTGAATTCTCGCTATATCGCTTCTTAAATCTGTATCTATGTCCTATGATGCTATTGCTGTGCAATTATCTGAATTTTTTAAATGCTCTATCCGTGCTATGCAAGCCTTTCAAAACATACTCTCTAGCTACCTGCTTGATACGGCATGCTTATGCCTTTCTATACGCATGACATATTTATTGGTTATTGAAATCCAAGTGCTATATTTGCAGGGCACCATCTCTCAAGAGTCTTCGCCTCATTTCTTGTTATAATTTTGAGGATGAAGGACTTCAAGAGGCAATAGTGAAGTTCCCGTTGCTTGAGGAGCTTGAGCTTTCATTATGTGCAAATGTGGGTGAGAGTGGTGTGTTTGGGGTTGTTGGCAGGGTATGCCCACAACTGAAGCGCTTCAGATTGAGTAAGGACGTGTTCTATGATTTTGAAGCCAGTGGGTACGACAAAGATGATGAAGCCCTCGGGATTGCAACTATGCATGAGTTACGGTCTTTGCAGCTGTTTGGCAATTGCCTCACCAATAAAGGACTGACAGCTATCCTGGACAATTGTCGCCACCTGGAGTCCCTTGACATTCGTCATTGCTTCAACGTCGACATGGATGACGCCCTGCGCGCAAACTGTGCCAGGATAAGCACAGTGAGGCTTCCCAATGACTCAACTGATGATTATGACTTCGAGGTTCAGGAGCCTGTCTGGGCAGATTCAGGGTCCTTTTCGGGTGATTACATGGGATCTGGTTCTGACTATGAGCTTGACTCGGAAGATTACGATGACTACTGTGATCCTTCCTGCTACCTTGATGGTGTGTACGAGGACGAGCTTAATGAAGAAGATATGATGATTCTCAGGGGTATGCGCATGCTAATGAAGTGAACTCCATCGGGGACGTTGTGATTGGAAGTGCCTGGATGTTTTCGCCTTTTTGCCAAAGTATCTGCACTAGTGATCTGCGCTTTGGTTCTTCTGCTGGCGGCATGGATCTGCTTCTGCATCAACTTCTCCTTCAAGATCGTAGAGAGTGTTCCCTGCATTGTCCAACCGATCTTCTTAAACATGTGTTGGGAGTCATTTACCTTGCAGTTTAGTTCAAGTCGTTCTGAAATATGCTTTGTAGTAAGTACTGGCAGTACTGGTTTGCTTAGCTGTGAAACTTGCTTATCCCCTGTGATTGGACTTAATGTGAGCATTGTGGCTCCAGGAGCTCCTGGGCCTCCAGGGTGGGAGGCCCAGTCATCCTGTGCTGTAGCCCCTGGCACTGGAGATTGGTGCTTCACGGCGACTGTTTGACATCTGTTCTGATTGCTAATACCTCTACGGCGAACTACTGCTGCACACCTTATTTTTAAGAATTGTACTACGCGACACACCTATCATCACAATCAGAGCAGGACACAGAAGATCTCGGAGAAAAAACCTCAAGTGTCAGAACATTGTTTAGTGCTTCTCCTATGTGTCAATTTTCGTGAAGAAATGACATTCATATTAGTCTGAAAAAGTAAGTGCTCCAAAATGCTTTGAAACTACTCCTTCCCTTCCATAATTATTGTTGTGGTTTAGTTCAAATGTTTGTTGCAAAAAAAGAGAGGATTGTTTGAATGTTTTTACTGTTTTTTATTTTATTGTTCAACTCTAGCGGGTCGCTATATCTCATGCCTTCATAATAACCATCAAAATGTTGGATATGTGGTAACAACCACTCCACCATATTCGCTATAACTTCATCGTCATATCTTTTGGAGGGTGCAACAAACCAACCTGAATAGAATTGCTTTGTTTTACCCAGTACGGCCCTTCACGAAGAATCGGGTGCCTTTTCCCCGCCTTGCCCACCTCAAGCATCGGGGGCAACGACATCGGCGGTGGCGCGGTAGCACCACACCCTCTTTATGGTCTCTACCAGAGGGGGTGAATGGAAGATTTAAAATTTCTTTGAGAAACTTTAATTCTCTGCACAATGGGAAATAAACTAAGACAAATGCAGTTCATCAAAATAAAACGCTGAGAAAGAAATAGGAATTGTCAAAGCAAAACATCTCAAGTAACTAAAGATAAACTAGTCAACAGAAAACTTTGCAGATACAGAATTACTGGAAGTAAATTAGAGTACAGAGGAAACCAAAGGTGCTCGATGGTGACAATAAGTTTGTCAACTTGTGTCGATCAGTGATGATAGATGCTTCAGGCGATCTCCATAACCTTCACAGGCTTTGTCTTCGTGAACCACAATGACTCTTGGTTGCTGAAGAAGCGTCTAGAGAGTTGGCAGCTCTAAAGAGTAACAACTGGAGCGTACTAAACTTAGATCTATGTGATGCTAAATCACTATCTAGTTTTTCGGCTTTGGTGTTTTCTCTCGGTGGATTTTGAACTCAAATCTCTTGGAGAGGGGGTGCTCAGACAAAGTGTCAGAAACACACAGAGCAGCCAATGAAATCCATTGGAGTGGGGTGGCTATTTATAGCCGCAGCCTTCCCGCGGAAGTGACCATTAAGGACATGATGTTCGGCCAATTGCCAATCGACACATTTCCAACGATCGAATTTCAAACGCACCCGACAACTTTACTTGAGGAACAAGCAAAGCTGACTCCTCTGCTTGAACATATCTCTCCAAGCCCAGAAGAACACCGTTCTGGCTGGCGAGTAAAGTTTCGAGGCTACAAGAGATTTCTTTCAACTCATAGGTTTCGGTTTAGCATAAGAGAAACAAAAGTTTTGAAACAATATACCCTTTTGATAGTACGGTGTTCCTATGACTCAAGAAAGAGAAAATGAACTACGAAAGAAAATGCTACATTTTTTCTCCGTCTTCATTCTTGTCGGCTGCAGTCAAACGCCCAGACCAGGTACCGAAGAAATTGCTTCACTTCAGCAATTTTTAGGGGTCAACTTCGTCACACATAATCTTCGATGTTAATCTTCACTGCGACGCAAATGATAATCTGCGGAGTTTGTACCAAACTCCTCTTAACTCCAGGGACCTATAACCTCTGTATGCACTAGCAAGCATATTAGCCCCTCACTGTTTTGGACAACAATCTCGAAAACACAAAGAGACAAATTACTACACCAACAATCTCCCCCTTTTTGTACAAATGGTTTCATTCTTATAATTTGCTTGTGCATTTTGGATTTGTTCTCATGCTGCCTCAACATCTTTTACAGTCATGCATGTACTCCGAAAAGGTACATGAACTCATCTAATTAAGATCACGGAAATTTGTGTTAAGTTGTTAATTGTGAGAGGAAGACGTACATATAATAGTATATTATTCAGAAATTAAACAAAATGATAGTGTATTTTTACTATATAATAATATAAATGGGATTGATGTTGGCTTTAAGTCACAACCTTCATTGTTTCACATCATTACTTCCACGTTCAATATCTTTTACCGTTGTTTCAATTTATTTGGTACATAAAGCTATCTGTCCTAAAAGATTCATGAGATTGTTGACAAGTTATAGAAACGTTCTTATGTTTTAATTCTCCGGGAGAAACATTTTTAGCACTCTACGTCTTTTATTATGGTTGTACATTTAATCAGTGACTTGTTACTTATAGAAATGTTTTTGTACATTTGTAGTTATGCCTAGAATGTCATTTTTAGGCAATGATGGTTTTACCGAAAGAGGGGACGAATAGACATGTTTGTAGAGGGATCATATTGTTGTCTTGCACATTTTCTTTACATGTAAAGATAAATGATTGTACTTCTAAAATTTCGAATGTGAAGATATCTTATTTTTTGTAATAACATGTGATTCAGATAATTAGATTTCACTCGATGATGTTCTTTGGTCGTTAATATGTCTTATGTCCAAGTTGTCACTAGTTATACTTCATACCCAAAAATCGCCTTTTTTGTTATTTGATTTGCATCAGGATTTGTCCCCGCACTGCTCTTATTGGCTACCGTAGCAACGCATGTGCACGTACCTTCCTGGCTTATATAGGATACTAGGGTCTAGGATTTACAGGATCTTAGTCGGTTAGGGTGGTTGAGGAGTCATGTTGGATGTCGACTTCCTTGCCATATACTCCAAGTCTTTCGAGTCCTTCCTTTCATAAGGCCCCTTGGCTGAGACATCGGCCCAGGGCGTAAACTGACCTAGGGGGCCATGGACAGGCCTGCTTGGTCCGATTTTTGGTATGATGAGGCACCGGTAGGACATAACACAGTCATATTCCATACCAAATATCAACAAATAAATATGTTGGATTAGCTAGCAAAGTAGCAGAAGATGCATATTCTGTTCATTATAGGGTGCAACAGTTAGAACAGAGTGGAAATGGAAGGTAATTATTTGTTTAAGACCCTCAGCTTTCACAAAGCTCTTTGGTTCATCTAACCAGAGTTATAAGCATAATTCGGCGGAAATATGCAGTAACTAGCTATAGTAATTGACTGGCATAAGTTGACACATTAACTTAAGTAATTGAATTGCATCAAAACCATTAAGGATTTAACTAGCAACATTTTTACAGTACACTCGCAAAACAACATGTTGAATGGAGTTAGTTGGCATGGAAAGGATGGTCTTGTCGATACGCGCCAAGAAACCACATATGCAAGAGGATGATAATCATGTCGATGGTCGATTTTGGATGTCGTCCATTAACCCTGCAACAGAGGCAATTTGAAGAACTCTGGTCACTATTACAACATGCAAATTTAGTTGAAGTATGTGTTTGGATTGTTCTCACCGGCAAATAAAATGCAATGCATGCTTAGAGCAAATATAAATAAAAAAGTGCATGCCGACATAATTTATTTGGAACTAATAATTTTTGCCAAATCCCGAGGACAGTCAGTTCAGGTAAGATAGCCTCAAATAAACTGGAAATTAAAACCATACCAACCAGGACTAGCCCTTGATGGAACTTTTTGATGAACAAAAGCATGCACCCAGCGGAGGCCCGACCTTAAACATGGGTCGACGGGATGCACAAATTATAGCCTACTCTACCTAGACAACTAGTTGATGCCCACTTCTTTAACCTAGAAACCAGAATACATATGCAAAACATGAGGGCTTGACCATTAGAGAAGATTGTAAAAGAAAAATGGAAACAAAGGTAAGGAAACCCGAATATAAATATTGATTTTTTATCATTCACTCCACCATTCAGCTTTATTTCTACAAAAATATGAGGGTGTGGGCACACAAATGTCATGGAATAGAGCATTTAGAATTGGCTACTAATGGAAATACATGCACAACTTGTCGGGGGTATCGTGCGACATATGCCAGGGGATGGCTTATCGTGGATGGGGAGAAAAGTACGTCGCCGGGCTCTAGAAGCGGGAGTGAGCGAGACCGCGTACGCTTGCGAATCTTACCCTGGTTCGGAGCTCTCCTAGGAGATAACACCCCTAGTCCTGCTCTGCGGGGTCTCCGCATGATCACTATCTCAACAGGTGGCTACAAGCTTGCTCCTTGAGCTTCCTGGCTGGAGGAGGAAGAAGGGCAAGGCTAGCCCTACTCCACTCTCTCTGCATGTGTGTGTGTTGTTGTGAGTGCTCGACAAGGCCTCTGCCCAGGAGCCAACTGCCAACCCCCTTGCATGGAGTGACCTGGGGGGTTTATATAGGCCTACCCCCCAGGAATACAATGGTAATCCGGCCGGGCGTAGGACCCGGCCGTCAGTGTCTCTGGTCGCCGGCTTCTCCGCCGACTGCAGGGGCCCGCCGCCTGGTGGGTCCCCCCAGCGGTCTTGTCCTCGGCCGGCAAGCCGGGCCCGCCGCTTGCGGGTCCTGTCGGCTATGTAGCACTGTAGTAGTGCCACTGATGATGCATGCTTGGTCGGGGAGAACGTGGATACAGTCCCGCCGCCTGGCGGGAACTCACTGTAGCCATCCCCCGTCGTATCTGGTTAATGGCGCACGGACTTCGAGGAAGAAGGAGGGCCGCCTGCTGGGAGCCGGCCTCCCATTGAGCCGACTGGTCTGGGCTTGCCGCCTTCTAGCTTGTCACGAACAGGTAGGGCCCGCCGCCTGCGGGCCGTACTGGCCGCCCGTCGTGGGAGCATGGCTTCCTCTGCCATGGGTGATGTCATGGGTGGCATGGCAACAATCCTGCGTTGGGCGCAGGATGCCTGCCCGGTACGCAGTACCGTGGCCACGCCCTGCCCTGGATTCGGGGGTGGCAGGCCTGTACTGTAGCCATGCCCTGTCTTATCATGTTTATGTTGGTGTTGACTTTGAGGGCGTTAGGGGCCGCCTGCTAGGGCTCGGCATCCCCAGAGGCCGCCTGCCAGGAGTCGGCCTACTTCATGGCCGCCTTGTGGACTCCGCCGCCTCCCGGCAACCGGCTGCTTGGACCAGCTGGCCTACAGAAGGCGGCCCTTGTCCTTGATGTTTGAGGGGCGCAGCCTGCCCCGATGTCTTGAAATACCAAAGGGAGCTGATGGGGCTACCCATGGTCATTTACTCCGACAGTAGTCCCCGAAGCTGATGAGGCGCTGCGGCTGAAGGGGCGAGAAGCCTCAGCAGCTTCATATTCTGGGTTGTCTGGTATTCTGCTTCGTCCGTCTTCCGAGGTGCCGACTGGTAGGTGTCGGCCATGACCAGGCAGGCCGCCTGGCGATTTCGAAACGTCGTAGTGGGAACCAGGTGGCATGCCAGCCAGGCATCAGACTTGCCGCCCGCGCAGGTCGGCCACGTGGCGTCGTCAGGCCAAGCCGGCCTGTCAGCCCACGCGCGTGACGGGACGGCGCCGCAGGCCGGGGCCCACCACTACAGTGCCTCGGCCCGCGCGCGGATCCGCTGCGGCCGAGGCGGACGGTTGGTATTCTGTGGCAGTTAATGCACGCCTTTACTGGCGCCGTAATCGCGGGAATTGTGGGGGAGTGGGCGCAGTTAATCCCCATGGCCCCCCACGTTCCCGCCCCCTCGGCTTCGCCGCCTGGGCTATAAGTAGGGGGAGGAGGGGGGTGGCAGGCGTACGAGCGCCCTCCTCCCCCTTGCCCTCCTTCTTCTTCCTGCCGCCGCAGCGCTCCTTCCTCCCGTCGAAGCGCTGCCGCAGCTCGCCGTCGCTGTGCGTCCTCTCGCAGCGGCATCCTTGCTCCGCTGTAGCCTCGTCCGCTCGCCACCGCGCCGCGCCTGCGACGAGTTCCGTCGCCCATGGCGCGTTCACGAGCCGGCGACTGGGACGGCTCCAACGTCCACGAAGACCACCTCTCCTTCCTCCGCCAAACACGCCGGCTGCCCCGAGAGGCGAATGTGCAGGTGCGCGTCCCTCCCGAGGCAGAAATCTCGCCGGCGCCGGAGGACGACGAATGCGTCGTCTTCCGGTCTCATTTCCTTCGCGGCTTCGGCCTTCCAGCAAGCAACTTCCTCCGCTCTTTCTTTGATTTCTACCAAGTCCAGCCGCACCACCTCACGCCAAACACGGTGGTGCTGCTGGCCGCCTTCGTCGCCATGTGCGAAGGATATCTCGGCACTCTCCCCACCCTCGAACTCTGGGGGGAGTGCTTCTACCTCAAACTTGGCACCGCCGCCAAGGGCCAGGCGGCTCAGTGCGGAGCCTGCGTGGCGGTGCGGCGCCCGGGCACCGGGAACCGCTTCCCTTCCATCTCTCTGCTGCAGTCCGCCAAGCTGTGGCAGAAATCTTATTTCTATGTCAGAAACATCCATCCGACTAGCGATTACGTCAACTTGCCGGCTTACACAGCCAGCCCGCCGGCCGAGCCGCGCGCCAACTGGCGGCTCAAGCCGAGCTCTCTATCGGCCGCCTCCTCCGCCGCCCTTGCCCGTCTTCATGTGATGACAGAGTCGGAGAGCTTGAAGGGCTCGGACTTGCTGGCCGCCTTCGTGACGCGTCGAGTTCTCCCCCTCCAAGCCCGGCCTCACATCATCAGTTGCATGAGCGGGCATCGGGACCGATGCCGGATGTGCACGCGGGAGCTGCCGGACGTGGAGGTGGTCCGGCTGGTCAACTATATCTCCGACTGTAAGCTGTCGGAGACGGACTGGCAGTTCGGCAAGCGGCCGTACGACCGCGCACATCCGCCGCCTGCGGTAGGTCTTTGTAATTCTTTTTCTCTTTTGCTGGTCCGAGTTCTTGTTTCGCCGTCTGATCAGTCGGCCATGGTGTAGGTCCTCCCGGCCCAGTCGACCACCGGCTCTCTGGATCCAGGTCAGGAGTATATGCCGGATCGAACGAGGAGCGACGTGGAAGACCCCGACTTGGGGGCAGCCGCCATGGAGGAGGACGACGCCACAGGTGGCGGCGGTGGAGCAGGCGGCCTTGAGGACTGGCCGGACGATGATGAGGAGGAGAACGAGCCGCACCGCCCGCACGACACCGACAGGGCGGGCGCGAGCTCCTCAGCCGCGCCGACCGCACCAGGCGGCCCAAAAAAGCGCCGGGCCGGCTCGTTGCTGTTCAGCAGCCGGCCGAAGAAGTCCAAGAACGCGGCCGCCGCGACCAGGCGGCAAGAGGCCGCCGCAAGAGCGGCCCAGTTTCAGAGGGCCCCGAAGCAGCCCCCGATGGTGTCCGCGTAAGTGCTTGGCTGTGCTTTCCTTTCTTTTTCCTTGCAAACTTTTTCTGAGTTTTCTCTTGTCTTGCTTGAATCAGGGCCCCACTCACTCTTGAGTGGTCCGCCGCCGCCTCCGTGATCGGGGAGGCGGAAGGCTCCGCCAATAACCGCCGCGTGGACCGCTCGCCGACCTCCGGGCGGCGACGGAGAGGAACGCACGGGAGGCGCGCGAGGAGCGGGAGGAGGCGGAGAGGCAGGAGGCGGAGGCGGCCAAGGCAACACGGGCGGACGCCGCCGCCAAGGCTCGGGCGGACGCGGCCGCCAGGGCGCAGGCGGAAGAAACCGCGCGCGGCCAGGCCCCGCAACTTGTCATTCCGTTGCGCGCGGCGCCGCCAGCGCCAGAGATCCCGGTGCCGACTGGAGGAGCCGGCGATGACCAGCCGGCCGTGGAGAGGGGAGGAGGCGACGCCATCGTCTCGGAGGCGGAGGTGCCCCCGCAAGCGCCGACTGCCGAGGCCCGAGGCAATCGGCCTGACGCGCCACCGGCGTCGCCGATCGGTGTCGAGTTGGTGGTGGGGGCGACTCCCGTGGTCCGCCCTTCGGTGCGCCGGCGTGCAGCGAAGGCGGCCTCGGCGCCGCGGGCGCAGGAGGTCGGGGCCGCGAGCTCGTCGGCCCTGGACGCAGAGGCCACCAGTGCCCCCCACCGAAATGGACGCCTGGGGGCGGGACGGGCGTGCTGAACAAGGCCGCGCAGGACGTTCAGGCCCAGCTCCAGGCCCAAGGCGCCGCCCTCCAGCAGTGTACGAAGGTGTTCTTGGTGACGCGGACGGCCGTTCGGGTATGCTTCTTTGCTTTGTTTTTTGATTCTTGCAGTCTTCCGTGGGGGCGCGTCAGCGCACCCACTGGGTGTAGCCCCCGAGTTTCGGGCCGGCTGCTGAGCAGGCAGCTCGGAACTTTAAGGTAAGTTTCGAGTGCTAACTTGTTTCCTCTTCTTTTGTCTTCGTTGCAGGACTACCGCAACATCCGCGCGGCCGCCTTCAACTCCCAGGTCCAGGAGTTGGCTAAGCGGACCGCCGACCTCACCGAAAGCCGGCGTAAGCATTCTGTCTTCTTCCTCGCGGGGGCGCGTCAGCGCACCCGCTGGGTGTAGCCCCCAAGATTCGGGCCGACTGCTGAGCAGTCGGGCCGGATCTTCCGGCAACCACTTTCTTTTTTGGTCATCTTTGTTGATTGTCCTCTCTTTCTCATTTTTGCAGGAGCCAACGCCACACTGCAGCAGCATCTGGGCGAAGTCCAGACCGAGCTGCGCGTCAAGGAGGAGGAGCGCCGTAAGGCGGCCCTGGAGCGCGACCGTCTGGCCAAGAAGTTGGCGGACCAGGCGGACCAGCACAAGGCGGAGCTCCAGAAGCTCAAGGAGGCGGAAGGCGCCCTTCAGGCCGAGTTTGAGGTCGAACGCTCAAAGTGGGCCGAGAAGGAGGCGATCCTCGCCGCTGGCTACGGCGAGATTGAGGACATGATTGACGGTAAGCTTCTTTCTTTGGAATAGCTGCCGACTGCATCGGGAGTCGGCTTCTGATCTCTGTTTTTCTTTTGCGTAGATTTCTTTCCTGGCCACGCCGTCGCCGTCAGCCAGGCCATCGAGGCGCGGCGCGACCGGCGTAGGAGGGAAGGAGTGGAGATCCCGCCCGACGCGCCTCAGAACATGAACGAGCAGCTCCTGGCCGTCAGGACGCGTTTACAGCCGGTTCACCGTCTGCTCCGCCGCCTTCAGCGTGCCGGGTCTCAGCTGGTTTCCGCCCTCTGGCCAAGCGGCCAGGCTCCACGCACCCCCAGTCGGACCGCCGACTGGTTTGAGGCGGCAATCGGCCGCTTCGAGGCTTGGAGGGGCTCCTCCGCTCGGGCAGGCGCCCGAAGAGCCTTGGAGTTTGTCAAGGCATGGTATCCTGGGCTGGACCTAGCCCAGTTGGCCATGTTCCGACAGGAGGCCATGGAAGAGTTGGTGGCAGCGGGGCCCGCTCTCACCCATCGCGCGGTGGCGATCGCCGAGTACATCGACACCGGCGTCTTCTTCCCCGAGCTGGACGAGGAAGGTGCCGAGGTGCCGATGGACTGGTTCGGGCTGAACCCGGATGACGGCGAGGACTCGGCGGAAGAAATCGCCTCAAGCGATGAAGGCGAGGACGAGGAAGATGAGGATGGTGAAGGCGACGCACCGGAAGGCGGAGTGGACGCCCAGCTTCAGCTCGATCGGGCCTCGAGCAACGAACCGCGTGCGAGTGCACCGACTGCTGCTAAAGGCGACCAAGCTGAGACTCGCCAGACGGCCACTCCACCAACTGGCGCCGCCGACTCCACCAACCTGCCGGACTCGCCTGTTGCTCGTTTGGCCTAGGCTGCCAACTTATCTTATCCTGCTTTGGTAATCTTTAGAACAAACTTTGTTAAATTCGCGCAGTTCCACCCGCTGGGTGTATTCAAACTTTGTTGAATGCTGGCCGAGGGCCTCTTGCTATGTGATTTAATTCTCGCACAAGATGTGCTTCGCCGAGCTCTGACTTGTCTTGCTTTCTGTTCTTTTGGCTTTTTCCTTTGCCGCTTTCCCTTGGCTGCCGCCTTGCCGGCCAGACAACCATTCTCGGTCTGCTGGCCAGGTCAAGTACTTGGCCATTTTTGGGAAGACAAGTACTTTGGCCGCTTAGAACGTAGCAATTTAAGTGAGAAGCCGGACGGCCGGCTGCTCAGCAACCGGACGGCTAGGCGAGGAGCCGACTTGGCCTATGTGGGTGCTTTCGTCCTTAGCCATTTTTCATGTGAGCACCATTTCTTGCCTTTGACCCTTGCCGGCCAGACAGTCGCTCTGCGAGCTACGGCTTATGGCAAGGGTGGGCTTAGATGCCGTCACACTACTTGTCCGACTACAGGTAGAGCCAACATAGTACAAGGCGGCAAGCCCCCGGGCCGACTGGTCGGACCCGGTGCCGGGCGGAGGAATGAAATAACATACTCACAGGCATGAAACTTATCATACAGATAAGAAAGGTAGCCCCCGAGTGCTCCTCGAGGGACCCGGTGCCTTTGCCCTTAGTACAAAAGGTAGCGTGGTACATACTGTATTTAACTGTAAAATCTTCGGAGAAGATTTGCGTTCCATGGGCGCTCTGCTTCCTTGCCGGAATCGTCCCTCTTGCGCGCCCTGGGCTTCTGCGTGTCGATGAGGTAATAGGAGTCGTTGCCCAAGGCTCTGCTGATGATGAAGGGGCCTTCCCAAGGGGCCGAGAGCTTGTGCTGGCCGGCTGTTCGCTGGATCAGCCGGAGCACAAGGTCTCCCTCTTGGAAGGATCGTGGCTTGACCTTCTGACTGTAGTAGCGGCGCAGGTTCTGCTGGTAGATGGCGGACCGACTAAGTGCTAACAGCCGGCCTTCTTCCTGCAGATCGATGCCGTCTTCTCGTGCTTCCTTCGCCTCCGCCTACGTGTACATGGTGACGCGAGGCGAGTCGAACTCGATGTCCGTTGGGATGATGGCCTTGGCCCCATATACGAGGAAGAAGGGAGTGAAACCAGTTGATCTGTTCGGAGTGGTGCGGAGACTCCAGAGGACGGCGGGCAGCTCGTCGATCCAGCAGCCGGCCGAGCGCTCCAGCGGCTCGACCAGTCGGGGTTTGATGCCGGATAAGATGAGGCCGTTTGCTCGTTCTACCTGGCCATTTGACTGCAGATGGGCAACGGACTCTAAGTCCAGTTGGATGCCCTGCGTCGAGCAGAAACGGGCCAAGGCGCCTTTGGCAAAGTTAGTGCCATTGTCGGTGATGATGCTGTGTGGTACACCGTACCGGACGGTGAGATCCGCGATGAAGGTCACAGCAGTCGGACCATTTAGTTTCTTGATTGGTTTTGCTTCAATCCACTTGGTGAATTTGTCCACGGCGACCAGCAGATGGGTCATGCCACCGCATGCTGTTTTGAATGGGCCCACCATGTCCAGCCCCCAGACGGCGAAGGGCT
The DNA here is from genome assembly GCA_011799875.1 of Thinopyrum elongatum. Classification (NCBI taxonomy): domain Eukaryota; kingdom Viridiplantae; phylum Streptophyta; class Magnoliopsida; order Poales; family Poaceae; genus Thinopyrum; species Thinopyrum elongatum. Next base: position 529,865,231 of record CM022299.1, read on the forward strand.
AGGTAAGGGGGATGGTCTTGAGTGCAGAAGCCGGCAGATGTTGCTTGGAGCTGAATTTTTGGCACCCCTTGCATTTCTTGACCAGATCCTTGGCGTCCTCCAAAGCAGTCGGCCAGAAGAAACCATGGCGGAAAGCTTTGGCGACAAGGGACCTGGAGGCCGCGTGGTGGCCGCACTCGCCTTGGTGTATGTCTCTGAGGATTGCCTTGCCTTTCTCTGGTTCGACACAGCGTTGGAAAACGTCGGTCATGCTGCGCCTGACGAGCTCTCTGTTTACTATCGTGTAAGCTCCTGCCCGGCGTTGCACCTGCCGGGCCGAGATCTCATCAACTGGCAGCTCTTCGCCTACCAGAAAGTTGAGGATGGGCTGCGCCCATGATGGTGCTTTGACTTCATCCACTGTCATTACGGTTACTGAAACCAGGGCGGTTGGGTCTGGAGGTGGTGGGGCGAAGTCGGCCGCGTCTTGCCGCGTTGTTGAAGTCCCCGGGACGGCCGCTGCAGCCCCCGGCCCGGCCTGTAGAGTCCCCGGGCCGGGTGCGACTGCCGCAGTCCCCGAGCCGCTTGTCGAAGTCCCCGGGCCGGCTGCCGCAGCCCCCGGGCCAGGTTGCGAAGTCCCCGGGCCGGGTGCGACTGCAGCAGTCCCCGAGCCGCTTATCGAAGTCCCTGGGCCGAGTTGTAGAGTCCCCGGGCCGGGTGCGACTGTCGCAGTCCCCGAGCCACTTGCCGAAGTCCCCTGGCCGGCTGCTGCAGCCCCCGGGCCGGGTCCGACTGCTTCAGGAGCAGCCGGCACGAAGATGGATTCTGATTCCGGGGAAGGCTTGATGGACGGCTTGCGGAGGCGCTGAAGGGACACGCCGGCTGGTATGGCTTGCCTCGTGGAGCCGATCCGTGCCAGGGCGTCTGCTTGCTCGTTGTCGGCCCGTGGCACGTGAAGGAATTCGCACCCATCAAAATATCCGCTGATCTGCTGGATGAGGAAGCGGTAGCTCGCCATATTTGCATCCTTGGCGTCCTAGTCGCCGGACGACTGTTGGACCACTAAGTCCGAATCGTCGTAGCACAGAATCCGGCGGATGCCAATCTCCCTGGCCAGCCGGAGTCCGTGTACTAGCGCCTCGTACTCGGACATGTTGTTGGAGGCGGCAAAGTGGATTTGCAGCGTGTATCTGAGCTTGTCGCCTTTGGGAGAGGTGAGGACGACGCCGGCTCCCAAACCGGTGCGCATCTTCGAGCCATCAAAGTGCATCCGCCAATGAGTGGAGTCTGGAGCTGGCGGCAGTTACTGGGTCTCGGCCCAGTCGACGAGGAAGTCGGCCAGTGCTTGGGACTTGATGGCGGCGCGAGGCTGGTAGAAGATGGTGTAGGGGGCCAGCTCGATGGCCCACTTGGCCACTCAGCCCGATGCGTCTCTGCTGCCTATGATCTCCGCAAGCGGGGCGGTGCAGACGACCGTGATGGGATGCTCTTGAAAGTATGGCTTGAGCTTCTTGGCGGCAAAATGCACGCCATAGCACAACTTTTGGTAGTGGGGGTAGTTCTGCTTGGAAGCTGACAGCACCTCACTCAAGTAGTAGACGGGCCTCTGGACCGGCAGCGCTTTGCCGTCCTCTTGGCGCTCTACCACCATAACTGTACTGACCACCCGGCTGGTGGCGGCGATGTAGAGAAGCATAGGCTCCTTGGCAGCCGGGGCGGCCAGGACGGGCGGCGTGGTCAACATCTTCTTGAGCTGGAGGAACGCCTCGTCCGCCTTGTCGCTCCACTCGAAATGAGTGGTCTTCTTCATCAGCTGGTACAGGGGAAGAGCCTTCTCGCCTAGCCGACTGATGAAGCGGCTGATGGATGCCAAGCAGCCGGTGAACTTCTGAATGTCTCACAGTCGGGTGGGCCTCTCCATCCTCTCGATGGCCTTGATCTTGACAGGGTTGCACTCTATGCTGCGCTCTGAGACAAGGAAGCCGAGGAGCTGGCCGGCTGGCACTCCAAAGGCACACTTCTCTGGGTTGAGCTTGATTTGAAAACGGTGCAGATTATCAAAAGTTTCCTTGAGATCTTCCAGGAGGGTACCGCGCTTCTCCGTCTTCACCACAACATCGTCTACATAGACATGGGCATTTCTGCCGAGTTGCTTGAGGAGGCACTTCTGCATGCAACGCTGGAATGTGGCACCGGCATTTCTCAAGCCGAATGTCATGGTCAGGTAGCAGAAGGCTCCGAATGGTGTGATGAAGGCGGTCTTCAGGCGGTCGGCCGGGCTTAACTTGATCTGGTGGTACCCCGAATAGGCATCCAAGAAACTCAACAGCTCGCATCCGGCCGTGGAGTCTATCACTTGGTCAATCTGAGGCAAGGCGAACGGATCCTTCGGGCAAGCTTTGTTGAGGCTGGTGTAGTCAATACACATGCGCCATTTGTTGTTCTTCTTTAGCACAAGGACTGGGTTGGCTAGCCACTCTGGGAAGAATACTTCCATAATGAAGCCGGCTGCTAGAAGCCGGGCTATCTCTTCACCAATAATTCCTCTCTTCTCCTCTGACAGGCGGCGGAGGGGTTGTCTGACTGGTTTTGCATCTGCTCTGACATGTAGCTTGTGCTCGGCGAAATCCGTCGGAACGCCCGACATGTCCTTTGGAGACCACGCAAAGATGTCCCGATTCTCACGGAGGAAATCGACGAGCTCGCTTTCCTATTTGCTGTCAAGGTGAGCTCCTATGACAGTGAACTTCTCCGGGTGCTTTGGGTCCAAGGGTATCTTCTTGGTTTCTTTGGCCGGCTGGAAAGAGCCCTGAGCTTCTGACTCCTTGGGATCTGGCGATAGGTCCGGCTGCTTGCCGACCATGGCCACAACCCGGTCAAGGAGCCGCTTCTCGGCAGAAATCACAAGGGAGTCGGCCAGCCGATTGCTGGCTGCAGCACACTCGGCAGACTTCTGGTAGTCGCCGGCTATGGTTATAATGCCCTTGGTGCCCGGCATCTTCATCTTGAGGTAGGCGTAGTGGGGGACCGCCATGAACTTGGCCAGAGCAGGCCAGCCAAGCAACGCGTGGTAGGGGCTCTCAAGGTCAACCACCTCGAACCAGATTGGCTCTCGGCGGAAGTGACTCTTGTCTCCAAAGAGGACATCTATCTTGATCTTACCGATTGGTGAGCAGGATAGGCCAGGCACAATGCCATGGAAGACAGTCCGGCTGGGCTGGAGCTGTTTCTCTTTGATGCACAACTTCTCCATGGTGTCACGGTAGAGGATGTTGATGCTGCTACCACCGTTTATCAGAATTCGGGAGAAACGAGCAGCTCGCCTCTCTGTTGCGAAGGTGGCATCCAACACCAGGGCATAGGAACTCGGAGAAGGCATCACCTCCGGGTGGTCAGCTCGGCTCCAACTGATCGGCTTCTCCGACCAGTGCATGAACTCTGGGGCTTCAGAGGTGACAGTATTCACTTCTCGGTGCTGTTGACGCCAGCTGTGCCTGTCGTCAGTCACGCTGGTGAAGACGATGTAAGCTCCATGCTCTTCAGAAAACTCGTCTTGGATCGCGCCGACTGGTCGGACCGCCGGCTGCTGGGGAGGCGGCGGGCCAGCAGGCGGCGGAGGCAGCCCTTCGCCTCTGGCGATGCGGGTGAGCCAGTGGCACTTCCGGGTGGTGTGGTTGGATGGCTTCGCGCCGCTGTGGAATTTGCAGGGAGCGTCGAGGGTTTGCTCAAACAAGAAGGCGGGCAACCAGGCAGGCTTGCCGCCCCTCTGGTGTTTGGGGCCGGGCTGCTCTTCTGGCTGCTGGTCTTCGACTGTCGCCACCTGCCGGCTAGTGGTAGCCGGCTGCGGGGCCTTGCGCTTATTGTCGTTTGACTGCTGGCGCCGACTGGAATCACCAGCCGGTGTCTGAGGAGCCGGAGGGAGCATCTTTCCTGACGCATCCACCCGGAGTTCCGACTTCATGGAGGAGTCGGCAGTGGCGTACTTGTCCGCTGTGATCAACAGCTCGTCGAGCGTGGCCGGCTCGTCGCAGAGGAGCCGGTGCTTGAGTAGGGTGCCCTCCCGGCACCCGGCAGTGAAGTATTCAATGGCTTGCACCTCATGAACCCCTTCGCAGGAGTTGCGCAGCTCGGCCCACCGTGTTAAGTATTCGCGAGTGGACTCGATCGGGCCCTGGATGCACAGGGAGAGCTGGCGAGGTTTGGGCGGCCGCTTGTAGGTGCTGGTGAAGTTGCGGATGAAAACTTCGGTGAAGTCTAGCCAGCAGTTGATGCTGTAGGGCTTGAGGCTGTTCAGCCATGTCTGGGCCGTGCCCTGGAGCATGAGCGGAACATACTTCACGGCGACACGCTTGTTGCCATTTGCTATGTTGACGGCAGTGGAGTAGTCGAGCAGCCAATCTTCCGGCTTCACAGAGCCGTTGTACTTGGGAGTGTCCCGAGGGAGCGAGAACCCTTTGGGGAAGGGCTCATCGCGAATGCGGGGGCCGAAGCAAGGCAGGCCGATTGCATCTTCTTCTTCCAACGCCAGGGACCGAGCCAAGCGGTCGATCCGGTTGCGGGCATCGTTCTCTCCGACTCCTTCGCGGGGGCCCAGCCGGCCTCCGAGAGTCGGATGCTCAACAGGCGGCGGGGAGGCGCGCCTCTCCCTGCGTGGGAGAGGCGGACGACCGTCCCGCCGTTCCACTGCTCGTGGGCGGCCGTCTTGGTCGCGCTCGATGGAAATGCGGGTGCGGCTGCGGCTAGCAGCCGACTCTTGGTCACGGGCGCCGGCTGTCGGCGTCCGGGAGGTCGCGCCGTGCTCTCGGCGAGGGGGAAGGTTACCAACCTGTAGGCCGGGTTCCACCACGCGGCGGCCGGCTTCTTGCTGCGCGGCGGCCGCGTCGATGAGCTGCTGGACGCGCTCCGTCATGCAGCGACGTTCATCGCCCTCCAGGCGATCCAGCTCGTCTGCCGCTGCCTGGGCGGCGCGCAGGTTCTCCATGGGCGTGGCGTAGACCGGGCGGTTGGCCCCCAACATGCTGGCGATGGCGGCGCCGCGCTGCCGGACCGTGCCCACGCGGCTGGGCTCGTCAGCAGCCGGTGTGCCGCAAACGGCGCGGTTGATCTCGCGGTGGTAAGCCTCGGTGAGGCGTCTCATGGCCGCCAACTTGTTGGCGCTGCCGAGAAGCGCGATACGGCATGCCTCCAGCGTTTCACCGCTCGCACCGGGCGCTACGGGAGCGGACAGGTCCTGCATTGCCGCCTGCAACGGATCCCGGCCGGCCTGGTCGGCGGTTCCGTCTTGGCTGATGACCAGCACCTCGGTGACGGTGCTGGTGCCGGCGCTGCTGTCTGCAGCGGGAAGTGGATCGTCGAAGATCACCACGTCACCGGGGAAGGCATCAGGAAGTGCGACGTCGGCGTCGACGACCATGTCGACGAGCAGGTCGGTGGAGCCAACGGACTCCGGGTCGGACACCGGCTCGTCGGCGATGTGAAGCTTGCCGAGGAGATCGACGAGGCAGCTCTCGGAGCTAGCTGCGCCCGCGTCGAGCGCGGGCTCGTCGAAGAGGCGGATCTCGCCGATGAGATCAGCGAGATTGCTTGCGGCACAAACAACTTCCACGCCGCGCAGCGTGTCGGCGCAAACGCCGTCGGGCGTGCCGGGCTGGCTGCGATCGCCAGGGAGGAAGAGGGTTCCCGTCCAGAACGTGTTTCCGGACGACGGTGCACCTAGCCCCACGGTGGGCGCCAAATGTCGGGGGTATCGTGCGACATATGCCAGGGGATGGCTTATCGTGGATGGGGACAAAAGTACGTCGCCGGGCTCTAGAAGCGGGAGTGAGCGAGACCGCGTACGCTTGCGAATCTTACCCTGGTTCGGGGCTCTCCTAGGAGATAACACCCCTAGTCCTGCTCTGCGGGGTCTCCGCATGATCACTATCTCAACAGGTGGCTACAAGCTTGCTCCTTGAGCTTCCTGGCTGGAGGAGGAAGAAGGGCAAGGCTAGCCCTACTCCACTCTCTCTGCGTGTGTGTGTGTTGCTGTGAGTGCTCGATAAGGCCTCTGCCCAGGAGCCAACTGCCAACCCCCTTGCATGGGGTGACCTGGGGGGTTTATATAGGCCTACCCCGCAGGGATACAATGGTAATCCGGCCGGGCGTAGGACCCGGCCGTCAGTGTCTCTGGTCGCCGGCTTCTCCGCCGACTGCAGGGGCTCGCCGCCTGGTGGGTCCCCCCGGCGGTCTTGTCCTCGGCTGGCAAGCTGGGCTCGCCGCTTGCGGGTCTTGTCGGCTGTGTAGCACTATAGCCGTGCCACTGATGATGCATGCTTGGTCGGGGAGAACGTGGATACAGTCCCGCCGCCTGGCGGGAACTCACTGTAGCCATCCCCTGTCGTATCTGGTTAATGGCGCATGGACTTCGAGGGAGGAGGAGGGCCGCCTGCTGGGAGCCGGCCTCCCATTGAGCCGACTGGTCTGGGCTTGCCGCCTTCTGGCTTGTCACGGACAGGTAGGGCCCGCCGCCTGCGGGCCGTACTGGCCGCCCGTCGTGGGAGCATGGCTTCCTCTGCCATGGGTGATGTCATGGGTGGCATGGCAACAATCCTGCGTTGGGCGCATGATGCTTGCCCGGTACGCAGTACCGTGGCCACGCCCTGCCCTGGATTCGGGGGTGGCATGCCTGTACTGTAGCCATGCCCTGTCTTATCATGTTTATGTTGGTGTTGACTTTGAGGGCGCGAGGGGCCGCCTGCTAGGGCTCGGCATCCCCGGAGGCCGCCTGCCAGGAGTCGGCCTACTTCATGGCCGCCTTGTGGACTCCGCTGCCTCCCGACAACCGGCTGCTTGGACCAGCCGGCCTACAGAAGGCGGCCCTTGTCCTTGATGTTTGAGGGGCGCAGCCTGCCCCGATGTCTTGAAATACCAAAGGGAGCTGATGGGGCTACCCATGGTCATTTACTCCGACACAACTAAACTCCACGATTGAGATATCAGTGCCACATTTCAACCACCCTAAACATGTAAAGCAATGCAAGCTTGACATTAGGTTTCTACAAAACTTACAAGAATTAATATTTATATATCTACTTCATGTAGGAGCATGCTAATCATAAATTCCGAAAAAACATACTTCACCAGAGCTAAGATAGACAAAACATTCTGTTGAACCATAGGTTCCGAAGATGTTGTGTATTTTTGTGCATCTAGTATTACTTGTTGAGGCCTCCCGTGAGAGCCTCACTATAATTTTCTTAAGCATTGGCGCAGATACAAGTAGTAGTTTCAGTAAATCAAACTCATGGTCCACTCCTTCAAATCCGTCGATTTCCACTTCTTCAAGAGCAGTCAAGGAGATCGGTTGGGATCTCCAGTTTGTGGACTCACAAGGACAATCCGCTGGGCATTTTTATTTTACCTAGGACCAAAAAGTAAATGTAAACTACTACACAATCTATTATTGATAAATAGTCAAAGCATATATTAATTACCACTGATCTTAATAGGATGATCTTAAGCCTCTGCAGTGAACTAGAAATTCAGTTAATATTAAGGAGATAAAACATGAATGCTCCAAAAACATGTCCATCTGTTTTGAGATCTAGCTCCAAAAGAGAGAAGTCAACAACCATATGCTTCTCTATCTCCTCTGCAAAGTTGGGCTCATCGGAGAAAAGTGACGAGTTCTGAAAAAATATTTTTGCAAGATATATGTAATTCATAAACTTTAGTTTAGTATGATATTCCACTAAATTGAAAAGGAGAGGAGACATACGACACTTGCGCGAATATGCAGCAAAGGGAGTTGCCCTTGTCTCTCTGCCGCCTGCAGTCCCAGCAACTTGAGATACGAAAGATAAAAAACAATAGACTCCTCGATGTAGTAGCAGTAGCACCAGACCTTCTCCATAATTGGTGCAAAGACCGAAATGTTGACCTCCAACATCACGGTAAAGAGAATCTCCAGTTTCTTAAGCATGGGGGCTATAATGTTGACATGTTCTGTTGAGAAGGGCTTCACAACAAGCTCCTGGAGCGACGACGAATTCATCCTTAGATCGCATGTCTCGAATAAAATGCCGCTGAGGAGGAGGGTGCACAACCATGGGCAACATGAGAGCAAGGCATTGAGGTTGCCATTACAGTGTAATAGGGACAACATCTTGAGCATAGGGAACTCGACGCCGACTGGCACAGAGCGAATGAATACATGGTCCAACATGATGGAGGTGGTGCGGTGGAAGCAAGGTAGATCAATGATGATGGACTTGCCTAATAGGCCCATGCTCGAAGGGAAGGAGGTGACAAACTCCTTCGGCTCAAGTTCCGCGGCGATGGACAACAACGAGTTGACTTGGGCAGTGCTTGCCATGTCCTGCCTAGGAGCGCGGATTTCCAACAGGGAAACCGTAGGAGGACAAGAGAACTGGTCGAGTGCCGGCTCGACCGAGTCGAACAAGACATCATGCAAGATGATCTGGCGGAGGCGGGCCCAGAGGCCGCACCATCGCCGAGAGAGGATGCTTGTGTGCGCCGCAACGCTGATGCAGGGGAGCCTAGCGAGGATGAGGAGGAGTAGATCATCGGGAAGGGTGTTGATGCAATCTGGATCTAGGAAACCCAGGCGACACCCAGATCTAAAATCCATTGAAGCTTTTGCAAAACACCACCGTTCCCCTCCAAGAGAGAGGGGGTGGAAGAAACCAGAGGGGAGGATGCCGGGGAGAGGGGAGGGAGAGGAATGGGTGAAGCAGTGGTGGTGTTTGGTGGTGTCGAGAGGGTGGGTGGCGGCGGAGATTTGGTGGTGTGTGGTGGCGTCAGTTTGTTTGAGGAAAGTTGCTTATTCGATGATGGTAAAATTATGGATTCCATATTTGATCCTGGAGATTTCAAACTTCGTTGCTTGAAGCTAGGTCTAGATTTCATTCTTAATATGTCACTACTTACATGTCAGTTTTTTGTTTCATGGACGAAATTACCCCTTATTGTATGTGGGCCAGCCTTGCTACTCGCCAGCGTGATACATGCCTCTCTTCCAACTCCGCCTCAATCTGGGATATTCTCATATGGCTCATCTCCCACTCCTTGCATAGTTGCAGTGAATAGCTTGGCCTTCAATCAAGCCTCACACACTACAAAAAAAACACTTCTGTGATAATACGTGTTTGTCATAGTAGGTCACGTTTTCTGTCATGCATGTACAGCCGTGACGATTTTATGACAGAATCAAGATAGTCATGCATGTGTTGTCATAGAAGTGTTCCAGGACAATAATCCATTTATCGTCATGCAAGTGTTTACTTCTGTGACGATAAATGGCGCATCGTGGAAGTGATTTCGTCAAGGGTAAATGACACATGGCAGCCACCGTAACGGGTCGCCATTAAGCTGTCGGGTCCAAAACCGACACCCGACAATTTTCCATGTGTAAATTTCTCATTCGCCAATGGTACCACACATCAGCTCTATGCCGCGACAGCTGTCGCCATCCAATGGAGGAGACGCGCCTATGAAACGTTGACATGTGGCACACGACCCAATAGTGATCAATTTAGGTTAAAAAGGCCGTCCGAGTCAAAGTTAGTGGGCCAGCCCATTTACGGCCTACTTGCTTCTGGCCCATTTACAACCACGACCCATATGAGTGTTGCCAATTTGGCCCGTCAATGGCCCGTTAATGATTTGACACTATTGCAGTTCATCATCAGTTCCAGCCCGTTAACAACCTGCTATGTCTTTGAGCTCATTTGTGACCCGATGTTCTTTCGGCCTATTAGAGGCCCATTCTAGAGATGGGCCAATTTCCAAGCGATACGTCTTTTGGCCTTTTAGTGGCTCATTCTGGAGTTGGGCCAATTTCCAGTCTGGTGTGTCTTTCGGCCTATTAACGGCCCACACCACAATTGGGCCATTTATGGTCCGACCTGACTTTTGGCCTATTAACGACCCATGTTCTCCATGGCACAATCCCAGCCCGATCTAACTTTCGGCCTGTTAAAGGCCTGTGTTGTATATCAGCCCACTTATGGCCCGATTGGCTTTCGACCTGTTAACGGCCAGACATGGAAATGGGCGAAACATGAACCGAGGTCTATTTCAGCCTGCTAATGGCCCGTTTCCATTATTGCGGCCTAATTGAGCTTTCGGCCTGTTAACAGCCTGTCAACTAATTGGGCCTACCATACATTTGGGCCTGCTAAAGTTCTTACATGGCTATAGGCCCATTTAAGGACTGGGGCAAATATGGTCCATCAAGGTCCCACATCGAGTTTGGCCCAACTATTATTTTTAGCCCATTACGGGGGTCCATTTATGGACAGTAGCTAATCCGATCCATGAAAGGCCCGCGGCAATTTTGGCCAAGCTAGTAACTACGAGTCCATTATGATGCCCATTTATGGACAGTGGGTCGTTCCCCTCGATGAAGGGCCCACGTCGCTTTGTTCTAGTTAATTTCACTGCATATTTTGGTTGTTTGCCGCCTGTTGTGCTTTTGACCCAGAAAGGTGAGGTGCGAACCGCGCTAAGTAAATATACGACATATAAGGATAAACGTACCACATCACATCATATATTATAGGAAATTACATCCACTGGACAATCAAAGATTGATGCCAGTGCAAATAAATGGACAGAGCTTAATGATCTACAACCTCACATTTTGCAACCTCAGCACGCGCGGATGGCGCCCATAAGCATCTGAGCACGTTCTTTTTTATTTGCTATACTATCACTGAAATCATCAATCAGCTGTTGTTGCACGAGAATGTACACCTCTGATTCCTTCATGATTTCCATCATTGCTTTATCCACTAATTGGTTCACAAACGTACATCTTTTTCATTGGATCCGAGACAACAAAAACCGAGCAATTCAATGGTGATTTTGGCAGGCTTGTATCACTGATAGTGGGGAGTGTCTCGATCAATGCATCATAACTTAACTTAGGAGGGTAAGTGAACAGATTAATTAAGAGTTATTGGCATATTACCTGCACTGGATTTATTGGAGAGAAACAATGGATTCGCCTTGTTGTCTTGAGACTTTGTCTTCTTATCTTCAGTAGCCTACATCAAATTAACATAGTATAGCACTGCTATCATTGTCCAGGTCAATTAATAGGAAAGCAAAATTGACACAATAAACGTTTGGGCAACCAGACGACACCACTAGATTTTATTAATGTGCAATATATGAAATAGTACAACCATGCAGTTCTGTGTGCAAAACTAACATGCAATTTTCCTTATAAAAATCTACATAAGCGCCTTAATTATACATTTTGCTACAAGTAAATTTAGGTCTGACAATTGGTGTAGGCTACTAAAGGTAGGATTCGCGCTGATGCTACTTAATAAACTACGTACTGATGTAAAAATATAGTGATACTCAACAGGCACTTACATCGGCAACGGAGTGCACAACATTGTTGTGAGATATTTTCATTGAACACGACCGCAATAGAGAACATTCTCTATCCTTTAAGAATATTTTCTACAAGGGAGATGCGTAAGACATGTAGAAAATACTAGATGATACTCCACGCGTTGCTGCGGGAATCGGTTGCAACATATTTTTAATTTGATTGAGTGAAATATAAATATTTAAACTAATAACACGTGAACCAAAATTGAAAATACATATGACTTATTATATTTGATTACAATTAGTTGAAAATTATAATTGAATATAAGTAGATTAATACAATGAAAAAAAATCCCATGCATGGTTGCATGTGGTGCTGGGTCATTTCTCATGCATGGTTGCATGTTAAAGTGGGTTTTATCTCATCCATAATTGTATGGTGATGTGGCATGCTTGCATGTTGAGATAAATAAGTTAGTGGGGATGAATCTCTTAGGATATAGGATAAGGTCAAATGTGATCTGACTGCTATAAAATTTATGATGCGAGAATACGCACACGCTTCCTAGGACGGAGTGGCGACACTATTGCTGGACCGTGGTAGACTGGTGCTTTGGCCATTGGAATTTGATTATTATTTGCGGGAGCTAGGTTTCTTTGTGCTGGAGCAGTTCCTATGAACACTAGAGTTGGGTTACTATCTCCTGGAGTTTGGATCTTATGCAAAGATCTTGTTTGTACCCCTTCAGATTCTAACATAACCATCTTTCACTTACATGCCTTGTACAGAAGAAGGATGCTTCAATTATAAAACATGCTATGGCAGAGAGATGGAATAGATACTTACAAACACCATGTTTGACATACCTGATGAATCAGAACTGCCATGATCATGCTCAACACTTAGAATCTTTGTTGAATCAGACTCTGTAATTCACGTTTCAGCATCTAAACCTGCAACTCAACAATTACCCAACATAAGATAGTTCTTGGAAAACCATGTAATAATTATAGGGAAAATACTTTTACCATCTTTGACCCTTATTGTACTTTGCCATTCATTTGTTTGTTGTACTTTGGCTTCATATTTCTCATTAAATTCCCTCTTTCCACCAATTATAGTGTTACAAGTAGAACCTTCATCTGTATAGCCAGGCACTAATGAATCCTAATTTTATTAACATAGACAATACACAACTGATTCTAAAAATATTTACCTTTTGATGTTGGAACAACATTACTGAGAACAGATACTTGTTTCAAAATAGCTGGCTCAATTTCATTCCTTGAGACAATACACTAAAATATGTATGTACAGACAATAATTTTAAAAGCCAACTAAATACATAATTCATTACCTTTTCCAATACATGTTGCCTTATTTGACTTCGCAAGCAAGCATGGAGTCAAACCTCTTTCAGTGCAACACATGCAAGTTTTCTTTAACAGTAAGAAGATTTTGTCTATAAATTTAGTATCTTCTCTAATTATACCATCCTTCTTCAAATTCCATTCATGAATTCTTTTAGCATGCCTCAATTTCAATTCTTCTGTTAAACAATGTCACACCTTCAAATATAATTCACATTAATGCACATACATTAACAATAATTTATCTTTGAAAATATATAAATTAAAATTTACCATCTGCGGATAAGTATCTCTTATATGATCACTGAATTATCTTTTTGATATAGCTTCTAGATTTGTTGAAGGTAAACAAAACTGCACATTCCTTCAAACAACTTCAGGCTTTTTGACATTTGAGCTACTCTTCACTGATTCTTTAGTCAAAATATGACAAACGTATCCAAGTGAGTGTGATTTCTGTGAAACCATTACCCTTTTAGAATTTTTTCAGAAATAAAAGTCTGGTTTCCTCTCATTGATGCTCCTCACATAACATACAAGTTTAGCTCTTTCAATCTACAAATCAGTAAAAACAGAGTATTCTTGTTAGTTACAAAAAAATGTGCTGAGCAAGTTATTGAAAAATGCACTACATACCATGCATGCATCATACACTGTGAGTCTGTTTCTTGTTTTCTTACAAGAAGAAGTTGTTGGGAAAATCAATAGAAAAAATTTTGCGCCTATGCACACCCAAGATATATATGAAGATGCATAATGGGTTGGGATCACGATTGTTATTGTCACTGGAAAATTGCCACGACCAACGACAATTTTCCATGTGTCAATTTCTCATTCGCCAACGATACCATGTGATTTTTACCATCATTGGAAAATTGCCATGACCAATGACAATTTTCCATGTGTCAATTTCTCATTCGCCAAAGATACCACACGTCACCTCTGTGTTGCGACACGTGTTGCCATCCAATGGAGGAGACATGCCTATGAAACATTGACACATGGCACATGGCACAACAGTGGCCAATTTAGGTTTAAAAGGTCGTCCGAGTGAAAGTTAGCGAGCCAGCCCATTTACGACCTACTTGCGTCTGGCCCATTTACAACCACGACCCATATGAGTGTTGCCAATTTGGCCCGTCAACGGCCCGTTATCGATTTGACACTATTACAGTCTATCGTCAGTTCCAGCCCGTTAACAGCCTGCTACGTCTTTGGGCTCATTTGTGGCCTGATGTTCTTTCGGCCCGTTAGAGGCCCATTACAGAGATGGGCCAATTTCCAAGTGGTACGTCTTTTGGCCTTTTAGCGGCTCATTCTGGAGTTGGGCCAACTTCCAGCCTGGTGTGTCTTTCGGCCTGTTAACGGCCCACACCACAGTTGAGCCATTTACGGTCCGACCTGACTTGTGGCCTATTAATGGCCCATGTTCTCCATGGCACAATCCTAGCCCGGTCTAACTTTCAGCCTGTTAAAGGCCCATGTTGTATATCTGCGCACTTATGGCCTGATTGGCTTTCGGCCTGTTAATGACCCGACATGGAAATGGGCCAAACATGAACTGGAGATGCATAACGGGTTGGGATCACGATTGTTACCAACACCGAGTTGTAGCGAAAGAAGAAGGTGTCGGTGTAGATCGTACTTGGAGTCCCTCGAACCATCGATGAATGATCCCGCAAACCACCCACGAACAGTCCCTTGAACCGAAGACCGAAAGCACGACATCTCTACTTGGTGTTTTAAGCGTGCAACCTTCACGATTCGGAAGCGCTTCATCATCCAGAGCTAATTGTCGCCAGAGAATTAGAGTGAGGAGATTAGAACCACACATGGTTTCTAATTATGAGGATAAAATGATTAGCCTAGCTCTAATTAGTCAACTAGGACCAACTATAAGAACTAGAGGAGGCTCCAAATTTTGCGTGTCTCAACGGACAAAATCCTCTAGTATATATAGGTTTGAGGGGAGGGAGAGGGCAGCCACCAAGGAGGGAAAGTCCCTTCTTGGGGCGCCAGCCAAAGGGGCCTCCTCCCCTAGTTCAATTCGACCCCCCTTCCATAAGAGGGGGTGGGGGGGTGGGGGCACCTCTGATGACCCACAAGTATAGGGGATCAATCGTAGTCCTTTCGATAAGTAAGAGTGTCGAACCCAACGAGGAGCAGAAGGAAATGACAAGCGGTTTTCAGCAAGGTATTTTCTGCAAGCATTGAAATTATCAGTAACAGATAGTTTTGTGATAAGATAATTCGTAATGGGTAACAAGTAACAAGTGTAGCAAAGGTGCAGCAAGATGGCCCAATCCTTTTTGTAGCAAAGGATAAGCCTGGACGAACTCTTATATAAAGCAAAGTGTTCCCTGATACGTTCATTTTGCATCATGCTTTTATGTTGATATTTATTGCATTATGGGCTGTTATTACACATTATGGTACAATACTTATGCCTTTTCTCTCTTATTTTACAAGATTTATATGAAGAGGGAGAATGCCGGCAGCTGGAATTCTGGACCGGAAAGGAGCAAATCTGAGAGACCTATTCTGCACAACTCCAAAAGTCTTAAAAATTTACGAAGAATTATTTTGGAATATATAAAAAATATTGGGCAAAGAAATACCAAAGGGGGACCCACTAGGTGGCCACAAGCCTGGGGGCGCGCCCTACCCCCTGGGCGCACCCCTAGGGCTTGTGGGCCCCCTGGCAGGTCTCTGGTGTCCATCTTCTGCTATATGAAGGGTTTTTACCTGGAAAAAATCATAAGGAAGCTTTCGGGACGAAGCGCCGCCGTCTCGAGGCGGAACCTGAGCAGAAGCAATCTAGGGCTCCGGCGGAGCTATTCTGCCAGGGAAACTTCCCTCCGGGAGGGGGAAATCGAAGCCATCGTCATCACCAATGATCCTCTCATCGAGAGGGGGTCAATCTCCATCAACATCTTCACCAGCACCAGTGGTCAATCTCCATCAACATCTTCACCAGCACCATCTCCTCTCAAACCCTAGTTCATCTCTTGTATTCAATCTTTGTCTCAAAAACCTCAGATTGGTACCTGTGGGTTGCTAGTAGTGTTGATTACTCCTTGTAATTGATGCTAGTTGGTTTATTTGGTGGAAGATCATATGTTCAGATCCTTAATGATATTCAATACCCCTCTGATCTTAAACATGAATATGCTTTGTTAGTAGTTATGTTTGTTCCTGAGGACGTGGGAGAAGTCTTGTTATAAGTAATCATGTTGGTATTCGTTCGATATTTTGATGAGATGTATATTGTCTTTCCTCTAGTGGTGTTATGTGAACATCGACTACATGACACTTCACCATGATTTGGGCCTAGGGGAAGGCATTGGGAAGTAATAAGTAGATGATGGGTTGCTAGAGTGACATAAGCTTAAACCATAGTTTATGCGTTGCTTCGTAAGGGGCTGATTTGGATCCACATGTTTCATGCTATGGTTAGATTTATCTTAATTCTTCTTTTGTAGTTGAGGATGCTTGCGAGAGGGGTTAATCATAAGTGGGAGGCTTGTCCAAGTAAGTATAGCACCCAAGCACCAGTCCACCCACATATCAAATTATCAAAGTAACGAACGCGAATCATATGAGCATGATGAAAACTAACTTGACAATAATTCCCATGTGTCCTCGGGAGCGCTTTGCTTTATATAAGAGTTCGTCCAGGCTTATCCTTTGCTACAAAAAGGATTGGGCCACCTTGATGCACCTTTGTTACACTTGTTACTTGTTACCCGTTACGAATTATCTTATCATAAAACTATTTGTTACTGATAATTTCAATGCTTGCAGAAAATACCTTGCTGAAAACCGCTTGTCATTTCCTTCTGCTCCTCGTTGGGTTCGACACTCTTACTTATCGAAAGGACTACGATTGATCCCCTATACTTGTGGGTCATCAAGACTCTTTTCTGGCGCCGTTGCCGGGTAGGGAAGCGCCTTTGGTAAGGAAACATTTATATTACGTGCTGAAATTTACTGTCACTTGTCACCATGGAAAATCATCCTTTGAGGGGTTTGTTCGGGGTATCTTCACCCCGACCGGAAGAGCAAAGAGTTGCTCCTCAACCTACTGCACCTACTAAAAATATTTATTATGAAATTCCTTTGGGTATGATAGAGAAATTGCTAGCTAATCCTTATGAAGGAGATGGAACACTACGTCCTCATTTGCATCTAATCTATGTGGATGAAGTTTGTGGATTATTTAAGCTTGCAGGTTTGCCTGAGGATGAAGTCAAGAAGAAGGTCTTCCCTTTATCTTTGAAGGAGAAGGCATTGAAATGGTATAGGCTATGCGATGATATGGGACTTGGAATTACAACCGATTGAAATTGGAATTTCATCAGAAGTTTTATCCTATGCAGCTAGTTCATCATGATCGGAATTATATATATAATTTTTGGCCTCGTGAAGGAGAAAGTATTGCTCAAGCTTGGGGGAGGCTTAAGTCAATGTTATATTCATGCCCCAATCATGAGCTCTCAAGAGAAATTATTATTCATAATTTTTATGCTCGGCTTTCTCGTAATGATCAATCCATGCTCGATACTTCTTGTACTAGTTCTTTTATGAAGAAGACTATTGAATTCAAATGTGATCTCTTGGAAAGAATTAAACGCAACTCTGAAGATTGGGAACTCGATGAAGGTAAGGAGTCAGGTATAAACTTAAGTTTGATTGTGTTAAATCTTTTATGGATGATGCTTTTTGTGAATTTAGCACTAAATATAAACTTGACTCTGAGATAGTAGCTTATTTCTGTGAATCATTTGCTACTCATGTTGATATCCCTAAGGAGAAGTGGTTTAAATATCATCCTCCCATAGAAGTAAAAATAGTAGAACCTATTAAAGCTGAAGAGGAAACTATTACTTATAATGTTGATCATGTTATTCCTACTGCTTATATTGAGAAACCACCTTTCCCTATTAGGATAAAAGAACATGCTAAAGCTTCAGCTGTGGTTCGTAAGAGTTATACTAGAACACCTACACCCCCTGAACAAATTAAAGTTGAACCTAGTATTTCTATGGTTAAAGATCTCTTGGTCGATAATATTGATGGGCATGTTATTTATTTCTGTGATGAAGCTGGTAGAATTGCTAGACCCGATAATAAAGATAAACATAGACCTATTGTTGGCATGCCTGTTGTTTCTGTTAAAATAGGAGATCATTGTTATCATGGCTTATGTGATTTGGGTGCTAGTGTGAGTGCAATTCCTTTTACTTTATATCAAGAAATTATGAATGATATTGCACCTACTGAAATAGAAGATATTGATGTCACTATTAAGCTTGCCAATAGAGAATTAGAGATACTATATCACCAATTGGGATTGTTAGAGATGTTGAAGTCTTGTGTGGGAAAATAAAATACCCTACTGATTTCCTAGTTCTTGGTTCCCCACAAGATGATTTTTGTCCCATTATATTTGGTAGACCTTTCTTGAACACTGTTAATGCTAAACAAGATTGTGAGAAAGAAACTGTTAGTGTAAGTTTTGGGGATGTGTCTCATGAGTTTAATTTGTCCAAATTTCGTAGACGACCCCATGATAAAGAATTGCCTAGTAAATATGAAATTATTGGTCTTGCTTCTAGTGCCGTGCCTCCTACTGATCCTTTAGAACAATATTTGCTAGACCATGAAAATGATATGTTCATGAATGAAAGAAAGGAATTAGACGAGATTTTCTTTAAACAAATGCCTGTTTTGAAACACAACTTGCATGTTGAAACTCTTGGAGATCCTCTACCACCCAAGAGTGATCCGGTATTCGATATTAAACAATTACCTGATACTCAGAAATAAGCTTATCTTGATGAAAAGAAGATATATCCTGTTATTATTAGTGCTAACCTTTCAGAGCATGAGGAAAAGAAATTATTGAAAACTCTGAAGAAGCACTGTGCAGCTATTGGATATACTTAGGATGATCTTAAGGGTATTAGTCCCACTCTATGTCAGCACAAAATTAATATGGAACCTGATGCTAAACCGGTCTTTGATCACTGATACGTCCATTTTGCATCATGTTTACCTACTATTATTTATGATGTTTCTATGCATAATAATGCTTTTTGGAGTAATTCTAATGCCTCTTCTCTCATAATATGCAAGGTATACACAAAGAGGGAGAATTCCGGCAGCTGGAAATCTGGACCTGAAAAAGCTACGTCAGGCTACCTATTCTGCACAACTCCAAATGAGCTGAAACTTCACGAGGTTTTTTTTATGGAATAAATAAGAAATATTGGAGCAAATAACTACCGGAGGGGGGCTACTTGGTGAGCACAAGACACCAGGGCACGCCAGGCCCCCCAGGCGCGCCCTGGTGGGTTGTTCTCAGCCCAGCCCACCTTCGGTGCCCATCTTCTGGTATATAAGTCATTTTGACCTAGAAAAAATCAAGAGAGGACTTTCGGGACGAAGCGCCGCCGTCTCGAGGCAGAACTTGGGCAGGAGCACTTTTGCCCTCCGGCGGAGCGATTCCGCCGGGGGAACCTCCCTCCCAGAGGGGGAAATCATCGTCATCATCATCACCAACAACTCTCCCATCTTGGAGAGGGCAATCTCCATCAACATCTTCAACAACACCATCTCCTCTCAAACCCAAGTTCATCTCTTGTGTTCAATCTTTGTACCGGAACTATAGATTGGTGCTTGTGGGTGACTAGTAGTGTTGATTACATCTTGTAGTTGATTAGTATATGGTTTATTTGGTGGAAGATTATATGTTCAGATCCAATATGCTATTTAATACCCCTCTGATCTTGAGCATGATTATCATTTGTAAGTAGTTACTTTTGTTCTTGAGGTCACGGGAGAAATCATGTTGCAAGTAATCATGTGAACTTGATATGTGTTCGATATTTTGATGATATGTATGTTGTGATTCCCTTAGTGGTGTCATGTGAACGTCGACTACATGACACTTCACCATATTTCGGCCTAAGGGAATGCATTGTGGAGTAGTTTTTAGATGATGGGTTGTGAGAGTGACAGAAGCTTAAACCCTAGTTTATGCGCTATTCCGTAAGGGACCGATTGGATCCAAAAGTTTAATGCTATGGTTAGAATTTATTCTTAATACTTTTCTCGTAGTTGCGGATGCTTGCGAGGGGGTTAATCATAAGTAGGAGGTTTGTTCAAGTAAGAACAACACCTAAGCACCGGTCCACCCACATACCAAATTATCAAAGTAGCGAACACAAATCGAACCAACATGATGAAAGTGACTAGATGAAATTCCCGTGTACCCTCAAGAACACTTTGTTTATCATAAGAGACCATTTTGGCCTGTCCTTTGCCTCAAAAGGATTGGGCTGCCTTGCTGCACTTTTTTTACTACTATTGTTACTTGCTCGTTATAAATTATCTGGCTATCAAACTACTCTATTACTTACAATTTCAGCACTTGCAGACATTACCTTGCTGAAAACCACTTGTCATTTCCTTCTGCTCCTCGTTGGGTTCGACACTCTTACTTATCGAAAAGGCTACAATTGATCCCATATACTTGTGGGTCATCAAGGCTCTTTTCTAGCGCCGTTGTCGGGGAGTGAAGCGCTCATGGTAAGTGGAAATTGGTAACGAAAAATTATTACTACGTGCTGAAATTTATTGTCACTTGTTACTATGGAAAACAATCCTTTGAGGGGTTTGTTCGGGGTATCTTCACCTCGACCGGAACCACAATTAGTTACCCCTCAACCTACTGCACCTACTGAAAATATTGAATATGAAATTCCTTCTGGTATGGTAGAACAACTGCTAGCTAATCCTTATGCAGGAGATGGAACCGAACACCCTGATAAGCACTTGATATATGTGGATGAAATTTGTGGATTGTTTAAGCTTGCAGGTTTACCCAAAGATGAAGCTAAGAAGAAGGTTTTCCCTTTATCTTTGAAGGGAAAAGCATTGACATGGTATAGGCTATGCGATGATATTGGATCTTGGAATTGGAATCGGTTGAAATTGGAATTCCATCAAAAATTCTACCCTATGCATCTAGTTCATCGTGATCGGAATTATATATATAATTTTTGGCCTCATGAAGGAGAAAGTATCGCTCTAGCTTGGGGGAGGCTTAAGTCAATGTTATATTCATGCCCCAATCATGAGCTCTCAAGAGAAATTATTATTCAGAATTTTTATGCTCGGCTTTCTCATAATGATCAATCCATGCTCGATACTTCTTGTACTGGTTCTTTTATGAAGAAGACTATTGAATTCCGGTGGGATCTTTTAGAAAGAATTAAACGCAACTCTAAAGATTGGGAACTCGATGAAGGTAAAGAGTTAGGTATTGAGCTTAAGTTTGATTGTGTTAAATCTTTTATGAATACCGATGTTTTTCAAAAGTTTAGCACTAAGTATGGACTTGACTCTGAGATAGTAGCTTCCTTTTGTGAATCTTTTGCTACTCATGTTGATCTCCCTATGGAGAAGTGGTTCATATATCACCCACCTATTAAAGAAGAAATTAAAGAACCGGTAAAAGCTAAAGATGAAACTATTATTTATAATGTTGATCCAGTTGTTCCTACTACTTATATTGAAAAACCACCTTTCCCTGTTAGGATGAAGGAACATGCTAAAGTTTCAACTGTGGTCACCAAAAGCTATATTAGAACACCTAAACCAGCTGAATAAATCAAAGTAGAACCTAGTGTTGCTATGGTTAAAGATCTCTTGGTCGATAATATTGATGGGCATGTTATTTACTTCTGTGATGAAGCTGCTAGAATTGCCAAACCCGATGAAAAAGATAAACATAGACCTGTTGTTGGCATGCCTGTTGTCTCAGTTAAAATAGGAGATCACTGTTATCATGGTTTATGTGACATAGGTGCTAGCATGAGTGCTATTTCTTTTACCTTATATCAAAAAATTATGAATGATATATCACCAGCTGAAATAGAAGATATAGATGTTACTATTAAGCTTGCCAATAGAGATACAATATCACCAATTGGGATTATTAGGGATGTTTAAGTCTTGTGTGGGAAAATAAAATACCCTACTAATTTTCTTGTTCTTGGTTCCCCACAAGATGACTTTTGTCCCATTATCTTCGGTAGACCTTTCTTGAACACCGTTAATGCTAAAATAGATTATGAGAAACAAACTGTCGGTGTTAGTTTCGGTGATGAGTCTCATGAGTTTAATTTTTTCAAGTTTAGTAGAAAACCTCATAAGAAAGATTTGCCTAGTAAAGATGAAATTATTGGTCTTGCTTCTATTGCTGTACCCCCTACTGATCCTTTAGAACAATATTTGCTAGACCATGAAAATGATTAGCCTATGCATGAAAGAAATGAAATAGATAAGATTTTCTTTGAACAACGTCCTCTGCTTAAACACAATTTGCCTATTGAAACTCTAGGAGGTCCTCCTCCACCTAAAGGTGATCCTGTGTTTGAATTAAAACAATTGCCAGATACTTTGAAATATGCTTATCTTGATGAGAAAAAGATATATCCTGTTATTATTAGTGCTAACCTTTCAGAACATGAAGAAGAAAGCTTATTGAAAGCTCTAAGGAAGCACCGAGCTGCTATTGGATATACTCTTGATGATCTTAAGGGCATTAGCCCCACTCTATGTCAGCACAAAATTAATATGGAACCTGATGCTAAACCCGTTGTTGATCACCAACGTCGGTTAAATCCGAAGATGAAAGAAGTGGTAAGAACGGAAATATTGAAACTCCTGGAAGCAGGTATAATCTATCCTATAGCTGATAGTAGATGGGTAAGTCCTGTTCATTGTGTCCCTAAGAAGGGAGGTATTACCGTTATTCCTAATGATAAGAATGAACTTATTCCACAAAGAATTGTCATAGGCTATAGAATGGTAATTGATTTTAGAAAATTAAACAAAGCAACTAGAAAAGGTCATTATCCTCTGCCTTTTATTGATCAAATGCTAGAAAGATTATGTAAGCACACACATTTTTGCTTCCTTGATGGATATTCTGGCTTTTCACAAATACCTGTTTCTCAACCTGATCAAGAAAAGACCACTTTTATTTGTCCTTTTGGAACCTATGCTTATAGACATATGCCTTTTGTTTTATGCAGTGCACCTGCTACCTTTCAACGATGTATGACTGCTATATTCTCTGACTTTTGTGAAAAGATTGTTGAGGTTTTCATGGATGACTTTTCTGTTTATGGGAAGTCTTTTGATGATTGTTTAAGCAATCTTGATCGAGTTTTGCAGAGATGTGAGCAAACAAATCTTGTCTTGAATTGGGAGAAGTGCCACTTTATGGTTAATGAAGGTATTGTTTTGGGCCATAAAATTTCTAAAAGAGGTATTGAGGTGGACAAAGCTAAGGTTGATGCAATTGAGAAAATGCCATGTCCTAAAGATATCAAAGGTATTCGTAGTTTCCTTGGTCATGCTGGTTTCTATAGGTCATGCCCGGCCTCGGCCAAACGACACATCGCAACCCTACCTACAGCTCAGTAGAGAGGTCCCCGCCGGTCTACATCCTAAGCGCAAGGGGGTCTTGGCCATCGCCCCTCACCCTCCGGGTCGTTGCGCACATGGCTCAGATCCAAGCACCACCGAAATGGCGCCAATCACTCCATGCTGCACTGCTGAATTGGACGTCTGACAGAGCTTTCGGCTGATGCATACGATGCAGAACGCCCATACTATGCCCACGTGCTATCAGGCCAGAGACCTGCTCGGATCAAATATCCAAATCGTTAATGGACTAGGGCTTGCGGTAACGAGCAGAGACTCACGAAAGATGTGACCCCGTCGCCCCGTCTCGAGGACTTGCTGCAAGGGTTAAGAATGCCCGGCCGCGCCTCGTATTCATCACTCGGGCACCACACTGGCACCCGTCTTCACAACACTCGCCTCTCAGGCGCACGCGGGTACCCCTCAGGGTCGACCCGCCTTTCCAAGTAACAGTGTAAAGTCCAAGTATCCGTGTGTCCATAACATCAAGGGAATCCGAGGTATCACCCTCGTTGGATTTCTACTCGATGTCTCCGTCAAGGTGAACTCGGAGGAATCACCCTCGATGGGTTCACACTTGATGTGTTGCACGACAGCGTCGTCATCGGAAGCGGTGAAGGAGGAATCACCCTCGATGACCACGACCAAATAGCTACTCTACAGAGTTAACATCAGAAGTGCTACATGAGGTTTCACCCTCGCCACTCGATAGTAACGCTGCAGTGTCGTTACAACTAAGGGGGGGGGGTGATGTGCGGTGTCGGGGCCTGGTCTTCAATCCCGTTGATTGGGTCTTCTGACAATCCAGCGCGGCAGTCGGGATAAGTGGGGTCACTGATAGGTCTCTACCCAGCCTAAACTAAGTAGTTTAGGATATGCAGGTAATTATCAACAACAGGTTACAATAAACAGGCTATGCATCAGAATAGGTAAAGCAGTAGCAGCAGCAATTCTAATGCAAGCATGGGAAATTAGAATGTGCGATATCGGGATGATCAAAGGGGGGGGGGGCTTGCCTGGTTGCTCGGTGGCAAGGGCAAGGTTGTTAATGGTGTCTTCGGGCTCCGGAGCTGCGTCGGTGTCGGGGACGATGTCGGGGTCTAACGAGAGAGAAGAGGGGAAGGAAACAGTAAATACTAAGCAAACAAGTGCAGCACAAAGCATAACATGGCAATACGCGGTGACAGAGGTGATCTAACGCAGTGCCGGGTGATACTGGCGAAGGTGGGATTCATCCGGGAATGTTTTCCCGGTTCCGGACATTTGTCAGACAGATGACCGGAGGGGAACGGTTGCATGTTCGGATAGTTAGGGACGTGTGACGGACGAACGGACCGCGTGCTCGGATTCGTCTCGTCGTTCTGAGCAACTTTCATGTACAAAGTTTTTTCATCGGAGTTACTTTTTATTTAATATGATTTTCTAAAGTTTTTATTAATTTTTGGAATTTAATTAATTAATTAAATCAACATTATCCGAAACAGTGCTGCGATGACATCAGCATGACATCATGCTGACGTCAGCAGTCGTCTGACAGGGTGGGTCCCACCTGTCATAGACTGTTAGGCTAATTAGGGTTAACTAATTAAATTACTGTTTAATTAACACTAACTACTTAATTAGATTAACCTAATCAGGATTAATTAACTAATTAATTAATTAATTACTTATTTTTATTATTTTATTTTCCTAAACGTTTTTCGGGCGGGGCCCGTTTGTCAGTGGGCCAGGGGGGTTCGGGGCCCAGCAGCAGTGGCTCAGGGGCGCGGGGCCCCACCTGGCAGTGGATACACACTGATTCTAAAAATATTTTACCTTTGATGGTTGGAACAACATTACTACTAGAACAGATACTTGTTTCAAAATAGCTGGCTCAATTCATTCCTTGAATCACAATACAAAATATGTATGTTGTACAGACAATAATTTAAAAACCAACTAAATACATAATTCATTACCTTTTTCCAATACATGTTGCCTTATTTGACTTCGCAAGCAAGCATGGAGTCAAACCTCTTTCATTCAGTGCAACACATGCAAGTTTTCTTTAACAGTAAGAAGATTTTGTCTATAAATTTAGTATCTTCTCTAATTATACCATCCTTCTTCAAATTCCATTCATGAATTCTTTTAGCATGCCGCATTTCAATTCTTCTGTTAAACAATGTCACACACACCTTCAAAATAATTCATCATTAATGCACATATTAACACATAATTTATCTTTAAAATATATAAATTAAAATTTACCATCTGCGGATAAGTATCTCTTATATGATCACTGAATTATCTTTTTGATATAGCTTCTAGATTTGTTGAAGGTAAACAAAACTGCACTTCCTTCAAACAACTTCAGGCTTTTTGACTTTTGAGCTACTCTTCACTGATTCTTTTAGTCAAATAATGACAAACGTATCCAAGTGAGTGTGATTTCTGTGAAACCATACCCTTTTAGAATTTTTTCAGAAATAAAGTCTGGTTTCCTCTCATTGATGCTCCTCACATAACATACAAGTTTAGCCTTTCAATCTACAAATCAGTAAAAACAGAGTATTTCTTGTTAGTTACAAAAAATGTGCTGAGCCAGTTATTGAAAAATGCACTACATACCATGCATATCATACACCCTGTGATTCTGTTTCTTGTTTTCTTACAAGAAGAAGTGTGTTGGGAAAATCAATAGAAAAAATGTGTTGCGCCTATGCCACACCCAAGATATATATGAATGATCATAATGGGTTGGGATCAACGATTGTTATGTCACTGGAAAATTGCCACGACCAACGACAATTTTCCATGTTCAATTTCCTCATTCGCCAACGATACCATGTGATTTTTACCATCATTGGAAAATTGCCATGACCAATGACAATTTTCCATGTGTCATTTCCTCATTCGCCAAAGATACCACACGTCACCTCTGTGTTGCGACCCTGTTGTGCCATCCATGGAGAGACATGCCTATGGAAACATTGACACATGGCACATGGCACAACATTGGCCAATTTAGGTTTAAAAGGTCGTCCGAGTGAAAGTTCGCGAGCCAGCCCATTTACGACCTACTTGCGTCTGGCCCATTTACAACAACACCATATGAGTGTTGCCGAATTTGGCCCGTCAACGGCCCGTTATCGATTTGACACTAGTTACAAGTCTATCGTCATTTCCAGCCCGTTAACAGCCTGTCACGTCTTTGGGCTCATTTTGTGGCCTGATGTTCTTTGGGGTGGCCCGTTAGAGGCCCATTACAGAGATGGGCAATTTCCAAGTGGTACGTCTTTTGGCCTTTTTAGAGCGCTCATTCTGGAGTTGGGCCAACTTCCAGCCTGGTGTGTCTTTCGGCCTGTTAACAGGCCCACACCACAGTTGAGCCATTTGAAACGGTCCGACCTGACTTGGTGGCCTATTAATGGCCCATGTTCTCCATGGCCAATCCTAAGCCCGGTCTAAACTTTCTCAGACTGTTTAAGGCCCTGTTTATATCTGCGCACATTATGGCCGATTGGCTTTCGCCTGTTAATGACCCGACATGGAAATGGGCCAAACATGAACTGGAGATGCATAACGGGTTGGGATCACGATTGTTTACCAACACGAGTTGTAGCGAAGAAGAAGGTGGTCGGTGTAGATCGTACTTGGAGTCCCTCAACCATCGATGAATGATCCCCAAACCACCCACGAACAGTCCCTTGACCGAAGACCGAAACACGATCACTCTATTGGTGTTTTAAAGCGTGCAACCTTCACGATTCGAAGCGCTTCATCATCCAGAGCTAATTGTCGCCAGAGAATTAGAGTGAGGAGATTAAAACCACACATGGTTTCTAATTATGAAAGGATAAAATGATTAGCCTAGCTCTAATTATCAACTAGGACCAACTATAAGAACTAGAGGAGGCTCCAATTTTGCCGTGTCTCAAACGGACAAATCCTCTATTATATATGGTTGTAGGGAGGGAGAGGGGCAAGCCACCAAGGAGGAAAGTCCCTTCTTGGGGCGCCAGCCAAAGGGCCTCCTCCCCTAGTTCAATTTGAACCCCCCTCCATAAGAGGGGGTGGGGGGGTGGGGGCACCTCTGATGACCCACAAGTATAGGGGATCAATCGTAGTCCTTTCGATAAGTAAGAGTGTCGAACCCAACGAGAGCAAAGGAATACAAGAAAGCGGTTTTCAGGCAAGGTATTTTCTGCAAGCATTGAAATTAATCAGTAACAGATAGTTTTGTGAAAGATAATAATTCGTAATGGGTAACAAGTAACAAGTGTAGCAAAGGTGCAGCAAGATGGCCCAATCCTTTTTGTAGCAAAGGATAGCCTGGACGAACTCTTATATAAAGCAGTGTTCCCTGATACTTTTCATTTTGCCTCATGCTTTTAATGTTGATATTTATTGCATTATGGGCTTTATTACACATTAGGTACATACTTATGCCTTTTTCTCTCTTATTTACAAGATTTATATGAGAGGGAGAATGCCGGCAGCTGGAATTCTGGACCGGAAAGGAGCAAATCTGAGAGACCTATTCTGCACAACTCCAAAAGTCTTAAAAATTTACGAAGAATTATTTTGGAATATAATAAAAAATATTGGGCAAGAAATACCAAAGGGGGACCCACTAGGTGGCCACAAGCCTGGGGCGCGCCCTACCCCCTGGGCGCACCCCTAGGCTTGTGGGCCCCCTGGCAGGTCTCTCTGGTGTCCATCTTCTGCTATATAAGGGTTTTTTACCCTGAAAAAATCATAAGGAAGCTTTCGGGACGAAGCGCCGCCGTCTCGAGCGGAACCGCTAGCAAGCAATCTAGGGCTCCGGCGGAGCTATTCTGCCAGGGAAACTTCCCTCCGGGAGGGGAAATCGAAGGCCATGTCAGTCACTCACCAATGATCCTCTCATCGAGAGGGGTCAATCTCCATCACCATCTTCACCACCAGACCAGTGGTCAATCTCCATCACATCTTCACCAGCACCATCTCCTCTCAAACCCTAGTTCATCTCTTGTATTCAATCTTTGTCTCAAAAACCTCAGATTGGTACCTGTGGGTTGCTAGTAGTGTTGATTACTCCTTGTAATTGATGCTAGTTGGTTTATTTGGTGGAAGATCATATGTTTCCGATCCTTAATGATATTCATACCCCCTCTGATCTTAAACTGAATATGCTGTTAGTAGTTTGTTTTGTTCCTGAGGACGTGGGAGAAGTCTTGTTATAAGTAATCATGTTGGTATTCGTTCGTATTTTTGATGAGATGTATATTGTCTTTCCCTCTAGTGGTGTTTATGTGAACATCGACTACATGACACTTCACCCATGATTTGGGCCTAGGGGAAGGCATTGGGAGTAATAAGTAGATGATGGGTTGCTAGAGTGACATAAGGCTAAACCATAGTTTATGCGTTGCTTCGTAAGGGGCTGATTTGGATCCACATGTTTCATGCTATGGTTAGATTTATCTTAATTCTTCTTTTGTAGTTGAGGATTGCTTTGCGAGAGGGTTAATCATAATGGGAGGCTTGTCCAAGTATATATCCACCCAGCACCAGTCCACCCACATATCAAATTATCAAGTACACGAACGCGAATCATATGAGCATGATGAAAACTAACTTGACAATAATTCCCATGTGTCCTCGGGAGCGCTTTGCTTTATATAAGAGTTTCGTCCAGGCTTATCCTTTGCTACAAAAGGATTGGGCCACCTTGATGCCACTTTGTTACACTTGTTTACTTGTTACCCGTTACGAATTATCTTATCATAAACTATTTGTTACTGATTAATTTCAATGCTTGCAGAAAATGACCTTGCTGAAAACCGCTTGTCATTTCCTTCTGCTCCTCGTTGGGTTCGACACTCTTACTTATCGAAAGGACTACGATTGATCCCCTATACTTGTGGTCATCAGACTCTTTTCTGGCGCCGTTGCCGGGTAGGGAAGCGCCTTTGGTAAGGAAACATTTTATTACGTGCTAAATTTACTGTCATTGTCACCATGGAAAATCATCCTTTGAGGGGTTTGTTCGGTGGTATCTTCACCCCGACGGAAGAGCAAAGAGTTGCTCCTCAACCTACTGCACCTACTAAAAATATTTATTATGAAATTCCTTTGGGTATGATAGAGAAATTGCTAGCTAATCCTTATGAAGGAGATGGAACACTACGTCTCATTGCATCTAATCTATGTGGATGAGTTTGTGGATTAATTTAAGCTTGCAGGTTTTGCCTGAGGATGAGTCAAAGAAGGTCCTTCCCTTTATCTTTGAAGGAGAAGGCATTGAAATGGTATAGGCTATGCGATGAGATATGGGACTTGGATATACATACAAACCGATTGAAATTGGAATTTCATCAGAATTTATCCTATGCCTAGTTCACATTGATCGGAATTAATATATAAATTTTTGGCCTCGTGAAGGAGAAAGTTTGCTCAAGCTTGGGGGGGGCTTAGTCAATGTTATATCATGCCCCAATCATGACTCTCAAGAGAAATTTATTATTAATTTTTATGCTCGGCTTTCTCGTAATGATCAATCCATGCTCGTACTTCTTGTACTAGTTCTTTTATGAAGAAGACTATGAATTCAAATGTGATCTCTTGAAAGAATTAACGCAACTCTGAGATTGGGAACTCGATGAAGGTAGGAGTCAGGTATAAAACTTAAGTTTGATTGTGTAAATCTTTTATGGATGATGCTTTTGTGAATTTAGCACTAATATAACTTGACTCTGAGATAGTAGCTTATTTCTGTGATCATTTGCTACTCATGTTGATATCCCCTAAGGAGAAAGTGGTTTAAATACATCCTCCCATAGAAGTAAAATAGTAGAACCTATTAAAGCTGAAGAAAACTATTATTATGGTGATCATGTTTATTCCTACTTGCTTATATTGAGAAACACCCTTTCCCTATTAGGATAAAAGAACATGCTAAAGCTTTCAGCTTGGTTCGTAAGAGTTATACTAGAACACCTACCCCCCCTGAACAAATTAAAGTTGAACCTAGTATTTCTATGGTTAAAGATCTCTTGGTCGATAATATTGATGGGCATGTTATTTATTTCTTGATGAAGCTGGTTAAATTGCTAAGCCCATATAAGATAAACATAGACCTATTGTTGGCATGCCTGTTGTTTCTGTTAAATAGGAGATCATTGTTATCATGGCTTATGTGATTGGGTGCTATTGGTGAGTGCAATTCCTTTTACTTTATATCAAGAAATTATGACTGATATTGCACCTACTGAAATAGAAGATATTGATGTCACTATTAAGCTTGCCAATAGAGAATTAGAGATACTATATCCCACAATTGGGATTGTTAGGATGTTGAAGTCTTGTGTGGGAAAATAAAATACCCTACTGATTTCCTAGTTCTTGTTCCCCACAAGATGATTTTGTCCCATTATATTTGGTAGACCTTTCTTGAACACTGTTAATGCTAAACAAGATTGTGAGAAAGCCTGTTAGTGTAAGTTTTGGGGATGGTTCTCATGAGTTTAATTTGCCAAATTCGTAGACGACCCCATGATAAAGAATTGCCTAGTAAATATGAAATTATTGGTCTTGCTTCTAGTGCCGTGCCTACCTACTGATCCTTTACATATTTGCTAGACATAAAATGATATGTTCATGAATGAAAGAAGGAATTAGACGAGATTTTCTTTAAACAAATGCCTGTTTTGAAACACAACTTGCATGTTGAAAACTCTTGGAGATCCTCTACCACCCAAGAGTGATCCGGTTTCGATTTACACATTACCTGATACCAGAAATAAGCTTATCTTGATGAAAAGAAGATATATCCTGTTATTATTAGTGCTAACCTTCAAGAGCATAGGAAAGAAATTATTGAAACTCTGAAGAAGCACTGTGCATCTATTGGATATACTTAGGATGATCTTAAGGGTATTAGTCCCACTCTATGTCAGCACAAATAATATGGAACCTGATGCTAAAACCGGTCTTTGATCCACTGATACGTCCATTTTGCATCATGTTTCTCCTACTATTATTATGATGTTTCTGATCATAATAATGCTTTTTGGAGTAATTCTAATGCCTCTTCTCTCATATATGCAGTATACACAAAAGAGGAGAATTCCCAGCCTGGAAATCTGGACCTGAAAAGCAGTACGTCAGGCTACCTATTCTGCACAACTCCAAATGAGCTGAAACTTCACAGGTTTTTTTTATGGAATAAATAAAATATTGGAGGCAAATAACTACCGGAGGGGGCTACTTGGTGGCACAAGACACCCAGGGCACGCCAGGCCCCCCAGGCGCGCCCTGGTGGGTTGTTCTCAGCCCAGCCCACCTTCGGTGCCTCACTTCTGGTAATATAAGTCATTTTGACCTAGAAAAATCAAGAGAGGACTTTCGGGACGAAGCGCCGCCGCTCGAGGCAGAACTTGGGGCAGGAGCACTTTTCGCCCTCCCGGCGGAGCGATTCCGCCGGGGGAACCTCCCTCCCAGGGGGAAATCATCGTCCTCATCATCACCAACAACTCCCCATCTTGGAGAGGGCATCTCCATCACATCTTCACAACACCATCTCCTCTCAACCCGTTCATCTCTTGTGTTCAATCTTGTACCGACTAAGATGGTGCTTGTGGGTGACTAGAGTGTGTTGATTTACATCTTGTAGTTTGATTAGTATATGGTTTATTTGGTGGAGATTATATGTTCAGATCCAATATGCGATTTAATACCCCTCTGATCTTGACATGATTATCATTTGTAATAGTTACTTTTTGTTCTTTGAGGTCACGGGAGAAATCATGTTGCAATAATCATGTGAACTTGATATGTGTTCGATATTTTGGATGATAGGTTTTTGTGATTCCCTTAGTTGGTGTCATGTGAAACGTCGACTACATGACACTTCACCATATTTCGCCTAAGGGAATGCATTGTGAGTAGTTTTTTAGAGTGATGGTTGTGAGAGTGACAGAAGCTTAAAACCCTAGTTTATGCGCTATTTCGTAGGGACCGATGTGATCCAAAAGTTTAATGCTATGGTTAGTTTATTCTTAATACTTTTCCGTAGTTGCGGATGCTTGCGAGGGGGTTAATCATAAGTAGGAGGTTTGTTCAAGTAGAACAACACCTAAGCACCGTCCCCCACATACCAAATTATCAAAGTAGCGACACAAATCGAACCAACATGATTAAGTGACTAATGAAATTCCCGGTGACCCTCAGAACACTTTGTTTATCATAGAACCATTTTGGCCTGTCCTTTGCCTCAAAAGGATTGGGCTGCCTTGCTGCACTTTTTTTACTACTATTGTTACTTGCTCGTTATAATTATCTGGCTATCAAAACCTACTCTATTACTTACCATTTCAGCACTTGCAGACATTACCTTGCTGAAACCACTTGTCATTTCCTCTGCTCCTCGTTGGTTCGACACTCTTACTTATCGAAAAGGCTACAATTGATCCCATATAACTTGTGGGTCATCAAGGCTCTTTTCTAGCGCCGTTGTCGGGGAGTGAGAGCGCTCATGGTAAGTGGAAATTGGTAACGAAAATTATTACTACGTCTGAATTTATTGTCACTTGTTACTAGGAAAACAATCCTTTGAGGGTTTGTTCGGGGTATCTTCACCTCGACCGGAACCACAATTAGTTACCCCTCAACCTACTTGCACCCTACTGAAATATTGAATATGAATTCCTTCTGTGTATGGTAGAACACTGCTAGCTAACCTTATGCAGGCGATGGAACCGAACACCCTGATAAGCACTTGATATATGTGGATGAAATTGTGGTATTGTTTAAGCTTGCAGGTTTACCCAAAGATGAAGCTAGAAGAAGGTTTCCCTTTATCTTGAAGGAAAAGCATTGACATGGTATAGGCTATGCGATGATATTGGATCTTGGAATTGGAATCGGTTGAAATTGGAATTCCATCAAAAAATTCTACCCTATTGCCTAGTTCATCGTTGATCGGAATTATTATATAATTTTTGGCCTCATGAAGGAGAAGTATCGCTCCTGCTTGGGGGAGGCTTAAGTCAATGTTATATTCATGCCCCAATCATGAGCTCTCAGAGAAAATTAATTATTCAGAATTTTTATGCTCGGCTTTCTCTTAATGATCAATCCATGCTCGATACTCTTGTACTTTGGTCTTTTTGAAGAAGACTTGAATTCCGGTGGATCTTTTAGAAAGAATTAAACGCAACTCTAAAGATTGGGAACTCGATGAAGTAAAGAGTTAGTATTGAGCTTAAGTTTGATTGTGTTAAATCTTTTATGAATACCGATGTTTTTCAAAAGTTTAGCACTAAAGTATGGACTTGACTCTGAGTATAGCTCTTCCTTTGTGAATCTTTTCTACTCATGTTTATCTCCCTATGGAGAAGTGGTTCATATATCACCCACCTATTAAAGAAGAAATTAAGAACCGGTAAAAGCTAAAGATGAAACTATTATTATATAATGTTGATCCAGTTGTTCCTACTACTTATAAAACCACCTTTCCCTGTTAGGATGAAGAACATGCTAAGTTTAACTGTGGTCACCAAAAGCTCTATTAGAACACCTAAACCAGCTTGAATAAATCAAAGTAGAACCTAGTGTTGCTATGCGTTAAAGATCTCTTGGTCGATAATATTATGGGCATGTTATTTACTTCTGTGATGAAGCTCTAGAAATTGCCAACCCGATGAAAAAGATCAACATGACTGTTGTTGGCATGCCTGTTGTCTCAGTTAAAATAGGAGATCCACTGTTATCATGGTTTAGTGAATAGTGCTACATGAGTGCTATTCTTTTACCTTATATCAAAAAAATTATGAATGTATATCACCAGCTGAATAGAAGATATAGATGTTACTATTAAGCTTGCCAATAGAGATACCAATTCACCAATTGGTGATTATTAGGGATGTTAAGTCTTGTGGTGAAAATAAAATCCCTACTAATTTCTTGTTCTTGGTTCCCCACAAGATGACTTTGGTCCCTTATCTTCGGTAGACCTTTCTTAACACCGTTAATGCTAAAATAGTTATAGAAACAAACTGTCGGTGTTATTTTCGGTGATGATTCTCATGGTTAATTTTTTTCAAGTTTAGTAGAAAACCTCATAAGAAAAGTTTGCCTCGTAAAGTGAAATTATTGGTCTTGCTTCTATTGCTGTACCCCCTACTGATCCTTTAGAACAATATTTGCTAGACCATGAAAATGATTAGCCTATGCATGAAAGAAATGAATAGATAAGATTTTTCTTGAACAACGTCCTCTGCTTAAACACAATTTGCCTATTGAAACTCTAGGAGGTCCTCCTCCACCTAAAGGTGATCCTGTGTTTGAATTAAAACAATGCCAGATTCTTTGAAATAGGCTTATCTTGATGAGAAAAAGAATATATCCTGTTATTATTAGTGCTAACCTTTCAGAACATGAAGAAGAAAGCTTATTGAAAGCTCTAAGGAGCACCGAGCTGCTATTGGATATACTCTTGATGATCTTAAGGGCATTAGCCCACTCTATGTCAGCACAAATTAATATGAACCTGATGCTAACCCGTTGTTGATCACCAATCGGTTAAAACCGAAGATGAAAGAAGTGGTAAGAACGGAAATATTGAAACTCCTGAAGCAGGTATAATCTATCCTATAGCTGATAGTAGATGGGTGTCCTGTTATTGTGTCCTCCCGATTGGCTTTCGACCTGTTCACGTCCAGTACAGGGAAATGGGCGAAACTGAACCCCGAGGTCCTATTTCAATCCTCAATGGTCCCGTTTTCCATTTTGCGGTCCTAATGAGCTTGTCGGCCTGTTAACAGCCTGTCAACTAATTGGCCTACCATACATTTGGGCCTGCTAAAGTTCTTACATGGCTATAGGCCCATTTAAGGACTGGGGCAAAATATGGTCCTCAAGGTCCCACATCGAGTTTGGCCCAACTATTATTTTTAGCCCATTACGGGGGTCCATTTATGGACAGTAGCTAATCCGATCCATGAAAGGCCCGCGGCAATTTGTCGGCCAAGCTAGTACTACGAGTCCATTATGATGCCCATTTATGGACATGGGTCGTTCCCCTCGATGAAGGGCCCACGTCGCTTTGTTCTAGTTAATTTCACTGCATATTTTGGTTGTTTGCCGCCTGTTGTGCTTTTGACCCAGAAAGGTGAGGTGCGAACCGCGCTAAGTAAATCTAACGACATATAAGGATAAACGTACCACATCATCAATTATTTAGAGAAATTACATCCACTGGACAATCAAGATTGAGCCAGTGCAATAAATGGACAGAGCTTAATGATCTCCAACCTCACATTTGCAACCTCCAGCACGCGCGATGGCGCCCATAAGCATCGAGCACTGTTCTTTTTTATTTGCTATATACTATCACTGAAATCATCATCAGCTGTTGTTGCACGAAATGTACACCTCTGATTCCTTCATGATTTCCATCATTGCTTTATCCACTAATTGGTTCCAAACGTACACTTTTTCATTGGATCCGTAGACAACAAAACCGAGCAATTCATGGTGATTTGGTCAGGCTTGTATCACTGATCAGTGGGAGTGTCTCGATCAATGCATCATACTTAACTTAGGAGGGTAAGTGAACAGATTAATTAAGATTATTGGCATATTACCTGCCCTGGATTTATTGGAGAGAAACAATGGATTCGCCTTGTTTGTCTTGAGACTTTGTCTTCTTATCTTCAGTAGCCTACATCAAATTAACATAGTATAGCACTGCTATCATTGTCCAGGTCAATTAATAGGAAAGCAAAATTGACACAAAACGTTGGGCACAGACGACACCATATATTTTTATTATGTGCAATATATGAAATAGTACACACCATGCAGTTCTGTGTGCAAACTAACAAACTGCAATTTTCCTTATAAAATCTACATAAGCGCCTTAATTATACATTTTGCTACAAGTAAATTTAGGTTCTGACATTGGTGTAGGCTCCTAAAGGTAGGATTCGCGCTGATGCTACTTAATAAACTACGTACTGATGTAAAAATTAGTGATAACTCAACAGGCACTTACATCGGCACGGAGTGCACAACATTGTTGTGAGATATTTTCATTGAACAACGACCGCAATAGAGAACATTCTCTATCCTTTAAGAATATTTTCTACAAGGGAGATGCGTAAGACTGTAAAATACTAGATGATACTCCACACGCGTTGCTTCGGGAATCGGTTGCAACATATTTTTAATTTGATTGAGTGAAATATAAATATTTAAACTAATACACGTGAACCAAAATTGAAAATACATTGACTTATTATATTTTGATTACATTAGTTGAAAATTATATTAATATAATAAAGTATAAACATGAAACAAAATCCCATGCATGGTTGCATGTGGTGGCTGGGTCCATTTCTCATGCATGGTTGCATGTTAAGTGGTTTTATCTCATCCATAATTGTATGGTGATGTGGCAATGCTTGCATGTTGAGATAAATAAGTTAGTGGGGATGAATCTCTTAGGATATAGGATAAGGTCAAATTGATCTGACTGCTAAAAATTTATGATGAGGAGAATACGCACACGCTTCCCTAGGACGGAGTGGCGCACTATATTGCTGGACCTGGTAGACTGGTGCTTTGGCCATTGGAATTTGATTATTATTTGCGGGAGCTAGGTTTCTTTGTGCTGGAGCAGTTCCTATGAACACAGAGTTGGGTTACTATCCTCCTGGAGTTTGGATCTTATGCAAGATCTTGTTTGTACCCCTTCAGATTCTAACATAACCATCTTTCACTTACATGCCTTGTACAGAAGAAGGATGCTTCAATTATAAACATGCTATGGCAAGAGAATGGAATAGATACTTACAAACACCATGTTTGACATACGATGAATCAGAACTGCCATGATCATCTCAACCTTAGAATCTTGTTGAATCAGACTCTGTAATTCACGTTTCAGCATCTAAACCTCAACTCAACAATTACCCAACATAAGATAGTTTTGGAAAACCATGTATAATTATAGGAAAATACTTTACCATCTTTGACCCTTATTGTACTTTGCCATTCATTTGTTTGTTGTACTTTGGCTTCATATTTCTCATTAAATTCCCTCTTTCCACCAATTATAGTGTTACAAGTAGAACCTTCATCTGTATAGCCAGGCACTCATGAATCCTAATTTTATTACATAGACAATACACAACTGATTCTAAAAATATTTACCTTTGATGTTGGAACAACATTACTACTAGAACAGATACTTGTTTCAAAATAGCTGGCTCAATTTCATTCCTTAGACATCACTAAACAAAATATGTATGTGACAGACAATAATTTAAAAACCAACTAAATACATAACATATCTCATTACCTTTTTCCAATACATGTTGCCTTATTTGACTTCGCAAGCAAGCATGGAGTCAAACCTCTTTCATGTGCAACACTGCAAGTTTTCTTTAACAGTAAGAAGATTTTGTCTATAAATTTAGTATCTTCTCTAATTATACCATCCTTCTTCAAATTCCATTCATGAATTCTTTTAGCATGCTCTCATTTCAATTCTTCTGTTAAACAATGTCACACACACCTTCAAAATAATTCACATTAATGCACATCATTAACACATAATTTATCTTTGAAAATATATAAATTAAAATTTACCATCTGCGGATAAGTATCTCTTATATGATCACTGAATTATCTTTTTGATATAGCTTCTAGATTTGTTGAAGGTAAACAAAACTGCACATTCCTTCAAACAACTTCAGGCTTTTTGACTTTGAGCTACTCTTCACTGATCTTTTAGTCAAATAATGACAAACGTATCCAAGTGAGTGTGATTTCTGTGAAACCATTACCCTTTTAGAATTTTTTCAGAAATAAAGTCTGGTTTCCTCTCATTGATGCTCCTCACATAACATACAAGTTTAGCTCTTTCAATCTACAAATCAGTAAAAACAGAGTATTTCTTGTTAGTTACAAAAAATGTGCTGAGCAGTTATTGAAAAATGCACTACATACCATGCATGATCATACACTGTGATTCTGTTTCTTGTTTCTTACAAGAAGAAGTTGTTGGGAAAATCAATAGAAAAAATTGGCGCCTATGCCACACCCAAGATATATATGAAGATGCATAATGGGTTGGGATCACGATTGTTATGTCACTGGAAAATTGCCACGACCAACGACAATTTTCCATGTTCAATTTCTCATTCGCCAACGATACCATGTGATTTTTACCATCATTGGAAAATGCCATGACCAATGACAATTTTCCATGTGTCATTTCTCATTCGCCAAAGATACCACACGTCACCTCTGTGTTGCGACACTGTTGCCCATCCAATGGAGGAGACTGCCTATGAAACATTGACACATGGCACATGGCACAACATGGCCAATTTAGGTTTAAAAGGTCGTCCGAGTGAAAGTTGCGAGCCAGCCCATTTACGACCTCTTGCGTCTGGCCCATTTACAACAACACCATATGAGTGTTGCCAATTGGCCCGTCAACGGCCCGTTATCGATTTGACACTATACAGTCTATCGTCAGTTCCAGCCCGTTAACAGCCTGTCACGTCTTTGGGCTCATTGTGGCCTGATGTTCTTTCGGCCCGTTAGGAGGCCCTTACAGAGATGGGCAATTTCCAAGTGGTACGTCTTTTGGCCTTTTTAGAGCGCTCATTCTGGAGTTGGGCCAACTTCCAGCCTGGTGTGTCTTTCGGCCTGTTAACGGCCCACACCACAGTTGAGCCATTTACGGTCCGACCTGACTTGTGGCCTATTAATGGCCCATGTTCTCCATGGCCACATCCTAGCCCGGTCTAACTTTCCCTGTTTAAAGGCCCTGTTGTATATCTGCGCACTTATGGCCTGATTGGCTTTCGGCCTGTTAAGGACCCGACATGGAAATGGGCCAAACATGAACTGGAGTTGCATAACGGGTTGGGATCACGATTGTTACCACACGAGTTGTAGCGAAAGAAAAGGTGTCGGTGTAGATCGTACTTGGAGTCCCTCGAACCATCGATGAATGATCCCCAAACCACCCACGAACAGTCCCTTGAACCGAAGACCGAAACACGACATCTCTACTTGGTGTTTTAAGCGTGCAACCTTCACGATTCGGAAGCGCTTCATCATCCAGAGCTAATTGTCGCCAGAGAATTAGAGTGAGGAGATTAGAACCACACATGGTTTCTATTATGAAGGATAAAATGATTAGCCTGCTCTAATTAGTCAACTAGGACCAACTATAAGAACTAGAGGAGCCTCCAATTTTGCGTGTCTCAACGGACAAAATCCTCTAGTATATATAGGTTGAGGGAGGGAGAGGGCAGCCACCAAGGAGGAAAGTCCCTTCTTGGGGCGCCAGCCAAAGGGCCTCCTCCCCTAGTTCAATTCGACCCCCCTTCCATAAGAGGGGGTGGGGGGGTGGGGGCACCTCTGATGACCCACAAGTATAGGGGATCAATCGTAGTCCTTTCGATAAGTAAGAGTGTCGAACCCAACGAGAGCAGAAGAATAAAGAAAAGCGGTTTTCAGCAAGTATTTTCTGCAAGCATTGAAATTACAGACAGATAGTTTTGTGAAAGATAATTCGTAATGGGTAATGTACAAGTAACAAGTGTAGCAAAGGTGCAGCAAGATGGCCCAATCCTTTTTGTAGCAAAGTATAGCCTGGACGAACTCTTATATAAAGCAGTGTTCCCTGATACTTTTCATTTGCATCATGCTTTTATGTTGATATTTATTGCATTATGGGCTTTTATTACACATTAGGTACAATACTTATGCCTTTTTCTCTCTTATTTTACAAGATTTATATGAGAGGGAGAATGCCGGCAGCTGGAATTCTGGACCGGAAAGGAGCAAATCTGAGAGACCTATTCTGCACAACTCCAAAAGTCTTAAAATTTACGAAGAATTATTTTGGAATATATAAAAAATATTGGGCAAGAAATACCAAAGGGGGCCCCCACTAGGTGGCCACAAGCCTGGGGGCGCGCCCTACCCCCTGGGCGCACCCCTAGGGCTTGTGGGCCCCTGGCAGGTCTCTGGTGTCCCATTCTGCTATATAAGGGTTTTTTACCTGGAAAAAATCATAAGGAAGCTTCGGACGAAGCGCCGCCGTCTCGAGCGGAACCGACTAGCAAGCAATCTGGGCTCCGGCGGAGCTATTCGTGCCAGGGAAACTTCCCTCCGGGAGGGGGAAATCGAAGCCATGTCAGTCACACCAATGATCCTCTCATCGAGAGGGGGTCTCTCCATCACATCTTCACCACAGCCAGTGGTCAATCTCCATCACATCTTCACCAGCACCATCTCCTCTCAAACCCTATTTCATCTCTTGTATTCAATCTTTGTCTCAAAAACCTCAGATTGGTACCTGTGGGTTGCTAGTAGTGTTGATTACTCCTTGTAATTGATGCTAGTTGGTTTATTTGGTGGAAGATCATATGTTCAGATCCTTAATGATATTCAATACCCCTCTGATCTTAAACTGAATATGCTGTTAGTAGTTATGTTTGTTCCTGAGGACGTGGGAGAAGTCTTGTTATAAGTAATCATGTTGGTATTCGTTCGTATTTTTATGAGATGTATATTGTCTTTCCTCTAGTGGTGTTATGTGAACATCGACTACATGACACTTCACCCATGATTTGGGCCTAGGGGAAGGCATTGGGAAGTAATAAGTAGATGATGGGTTGCTAGAGTGACATAAGCTTAAACCATAGTTTATGCTTTGCTTCGTAAGGGGCTGATTTGGATCCACATGTTTCATGCTATGGTTGATTTATCTTAATTCTTCTTTTGTAGTTGAGGATGCTTCGAGAGGGTTAATCATAAGTGGGAGGCTTGTCCAAGTATATACCACCCAGCACCAGTCCACCCACATATCAAATTATCAAATAAACGAACGCGAATCATATGAGCATGATGAAAACTAACTTGACAATAATTCCCATGTGTCCTCGGGAGCGCTTTGCTTATATAAGAGTTCGTCCAGGCTTATCCTTTGCTACAAAAGGATTGGGCCACCTTGATGCCACTTTGTTACACTTGTTACTTGTTACCCGTTACGAATTATCTTATCATAAACTATTTGTTACTGATAATTTCAATGCTTGCAGAAAATACCTGCTGAAAACCGCTTGTCATTTCTTCTGCTCCTCGTTGGGTTCGACACTCTTACTTATCGAAAGGACTACGATGATCCCTATACTTGTGGGTCATCAAGACTCTTTTCTGGCGCCGTTGCCGGGTAGGAAGCGCCTTTGGTAAGGAAACATTTATATTACGTGCTGAAATTTACTGTCACTTGTCACCATGGAAAATCATCCTTTGAGGGGTTTGTTCGGGGTATCTTCACCCCGACCGGAAGAGCAAAGAGTTGCTCCTCAACCTACTGCACCTACTAAAAATATTTATTTGAAATTCCTTTGGGTATGATAGAGAAATTGCTAGCTAATCCTTATAAGGGGATGGAACACTACGTCCTCATTTGCATCTAATCTATGTGGATGAAGTTTGTGGATTATTAAGCTTGCAGGTTTGCCTGAGGATGAATCAAGAGAAGGTCTTCCCTTTATCTTTGAAGGAGAAGGCATTGAAATGGTATAGGCTATGCGATGATATGGGACTTGGATATACAAACAAACCGATTGAAATTGGAATTTCATCAGAAGTTTATCCTATGCTCTATTTCACATATCGGAATTATATATATAAATTTTTGGCCTCGTGAAGGAGAAAGTATTGCTCAAGCTTGGGGGGGGCTTTAAGTCAATGTTATATTCATGCCCCAATCATGAGCTCTCAAGAGAAATTTATTATAATTTTTATGCTCGGCTTTCTCGTAATGATCAATCCATGCTCGTACTTCTTGTACTAGTTCTTTTATGAAGAAGACTATTGAATTCAAATGTGATCTCTTGGAAAGAATTAAACGCAACTCTGAAGATTGGGAACTCGATGAAGGTAGGAGTCAGGTATAAACTTAAGTTTGATTGTGTTAAATCTTTTATGGATGATGCTTTTTGTGAATTTAGCACTAAATATAAACTTGACTCTGAGATAGTAGCTTATTTCTGTGAATCATTTGCTACTCATGTTGATACCCTAAGGAGAAAGTGGTTTAAATATCATCCTCCCATAGAAGTAAAATAGTAGAACCTATTAAAGCTGAAGAGGAAACTATTACTTA
Source organism: Thinopyrum elongatum (assembly GCA_011799875.1). Classification (NCBI taxonomy): domain Eukaryota; kingdom Viridiplantae; phylum Streptophyta; class Magnoliopsida; order Poales; family Poaceae; genus Thinopyrum; species Thinopyrum elongatum. Next base: position 529,907,595 of record CM022299.1, read on the forward strand.
TGTTGATCATGTTTATTCCTACTCTTATATTGAGAAACACCTTTCCCTATTAGGATAAAAGAACATGCTAAAGCTTCAGCTGTGGTTCGTAAGAGTTATACTAAAACACCTACACCCCCTGAACAAATTAAAGTTGAACCTAGTATTTCTATGGTTAAAGATCTCTTGGTCGATAATATTGATGGGCATGTTATTTATTTCTGTGATGAAGCTGGTAGAATTGCTAGACCCTATAAAGATAAACATAGACCTATTGTTGGCATGCCTGTTGTTTCTGTTAAATAGGAGATCATTGTTATCATGGCTTATGTGATTTGGGTGCTATGGTGAGTGCAATTCCTTTTACTTTATTATCAAGAAATTATGATGATATTGCACCTACTGAAATAGAAGATATTGATGTCACTATTAAGCTTGCCAATAGAGAATTAGAGATACTATATCACATTGGGATTGTTAGAGATGTTGAAGTCTTGTGTGGGAAAATAAAATACCCTACTGATTTCCTAGTTCTTGGTTCCCCACAAGATGATTTTGTCCCATTATATTTGGTAGACCTTTCTTGAACACTTGTTAATGCTAAACAAGATTGTGAGAAAGAAACTGTTAGTGTAAGTTTTGGGGATGGTTCTCATGAGTTTAATTTGTCCAAATTTCGTAGACGACCCCATGATAAAGAATTGCCTAGTAAATATGAAATTATTGGTCTTGCTTCTAGTGCCGTGCCTCCTACTGATCCTTTACATATTTGCTAGACCATAAAATGATATGTTCATGAATGAAAGAAGGGAATTAGACGAGATTTTCTTTAAACAAATGCCTGTTTTGAAACACAACTTGCATGTTGAAACTCTTGGAGATCCTCTACCACCCAAGAGTGATCCGGTATTCGATTTACACATTACCTGATACTCAGAAATAAGCTTATCTTGATGAAAAGAAGATATATCCTGTTATTATTAGTGCTAACCTTTCAAGAGCATGAGGAAAGAAATTATTGAAAACTCTGAAGAAGCACTGTGCACTATTGGATATACTTAGGATGATCTTAAGGGTATTAGTCCCACTCTATGTCAGCACAAATAATATGGAACCTGATGCTAAAACCGGTCTTTGATCCCTGATACGTCCATTTTGCATCATGTTTTCCTACTATTATTTATGATGTTTTATGCATAAAATGCTTTTTGGAGTAATTCTAATGCCTCTTCTCTCATAATATGCAGTATACACAAAGAGGGAGAATTCCGCAGCTGGAAATCTGGACCTGAAAACAGTACGTCAGGCTACCTATTCTGCACAACTCCAAATGAGCTGAAACTTCACAGGTTTTTTTTATGGAATAATAAGAATATTGGAGCAATAACTACCGGAGGGGCTACTTGGTGGCACAAGACACCAGGGCACGCCAGGCCCCCCAGGCGCGCCCTGGTGGGTTGTTCTCAGCCCAGCCCACCTTCGGTGCCCTCATTCTGGTAATATAGTCATTTTGACCTAGAAAAAATCAAGAGAGGACTTTCGGGACGAAGCGCCGCCGCCTCGAGGCAGAACTTGGGCAGGAGCACTTTTTTGCCCTCCGCGGAGCGATTCCGCCGGGGGAACCTCCCTCCCAGGGGGAAATCATCGTCATCATCATCACCAACAACTCCCCATCTTGGAGAGGGCAATCTCCATCACATCTTCAACAACACCATCTCCTCTCAAACCCAGTTCATCTCTGTGTTCAATCTTTGTACCGACTATAGATGGTGCTTGTGGGTGACTAGTAGTGTGTGATTACATCTTGTAGTTGATTAGTATATGGTTTATTTGGTGGAAGATTATATGTTCAGATCCAATATGCATTTAATACCCCTCTGATCTTGAGCATGATTATCATTGTAGTAGTTACTTTTTGTTCTTGAGGTCACGGGAGAAATCATGTTGCAAGTAATCATGTGAACTTGATATGTGTTCGATATTTTGATGATAGTTTGTTGTGATTCCCTTAGTGGTGTCATGTGAACGTCGACTACATGACACTTCACCATATTTCGGCCTAAGGGAATGCATTGTGAGTAGTTTTTAGATGATGGGTTTGAGAGTGACAGAAGCTTAAACCCTAGTTTATGCGCTATTTCCGTAAGGGACCGATTGATCCAAAAGTTTAATGCTATGGTTAGATTTATTCTTAATACTTTTCCGTAGTTGCGGATGCTTGCGAGGGGGTTAATCATAAGTAGGAGGTTTGTTCAAGTAGAACAACACCTAAGCACCGGTCCACCCACATACCAAATTATCAAAGTAGCGACACAAATCGAACCAACATGATAGTGACTAATGAAATTCCCGGTGTACCCTCAAGAACACTTTGTTTATCATAGAGACCATTTTGGCCTGTCCTTTGCCTCAAAAGGATTGGGCTGCCTTGCTGCACTTTTTTACTACTATTGTTACTTGCTGCTTTATAATTATCTGGCTATCAAACTACTCTATACTTACATTTCAGCACTTGCAGACATTACCTTGCTGAAAACCACTTGTCATTTCCTTCTGCTCCTCGTTGGGTTCGACACTCTTACTTATCGAAAAGGCTACAATTGATCCCATATACTTGTGGGTCATCAAGGCTCTTTTCTAGCGCCGTTGTCGGGGAGTGAAGCGCTCATGGTAAGTGGAAATTGGTAACGAAAATTATTACTACGTCTGAATTTATTGTCACTTGTTACTATGGAAAACAATCCTTTGAGGGGTTTGTTCGGGGTATCTTCACCTCGACCGGAACCACAATTAGTTACCCCTCAACCTACTGCACCTACTGAAATATTGAATATGAATTCCTTCTGTGTATGTAACAACTGCTAGCTAACCTTATGCAGGGATGGAACCGAACACCCTGATAAGCCATTGATATATGTGGATGAAATTTGTGGATTTGTTTAAGCTTGCAGGTTTACCCAAAGATGAAGCTAAGAAGAAGGTTTTCCCTTTATCTTTGAAGGAAAAGCATTGCATGGTATAGGCTATGCGATGATATTGGATCTTGGAATTGGAATCGGTTGAAATTGGAATTCCATCAAAAATTCTACCCTATTCCTAGTTCATCGTGATCGGAATTATATATAATTTTTGGCCTCATGAAGGAGAAAGTATCGCTCTAGCTTGGGGGAGGCTTAAGTCAATGTTATATTCATGCCCCAATCATGAGCTCTCAGAGAAAATTATTATTCAGAATTTTTATGTCGGCTTTCTCATGTAATGATCATCCATGCCGATACTTCTTGTACTGTGTCTTTTTGAAGAAGACTTGAATTCCGGTGGGATCTTTTAGAAAGAATTAAACGCAACTCTAAAGATTGGGAACTCGATGAAGGTAAAGAGTTAGGTATTGAGCTTAAGTTTGATTGTGTTAAATCTTTTATGAATACCGATGTTTTTCAAAAGTTTAGCACTAAAGTATGGACTTGACTCTGAGATAGTAGCTCTCCTTTTGTGAATCTTTTCTACTCATGTTATCTCCCTATGGAGAAGTGGTTCATAATATCACCCACCTATTAAAGAGAAATTAAAGAACCGGTAAAAGCTAAAGATGAAACTATTATTTAATGTTGATCCAGTTGTTCCTACTACTTATTTAAAAACCACCTTTCCCTGTTAGGATGAAGAACATGCTAAAGTTTCAACTGTGGTCACCAAAAGCTTATTAGAACACCTAAACACTTAATAATCAAAGTAGAACCTAGTGTTGCTATGGTTAAAGATCTCTTGGTCGTAATATTGATGGGCATGTTATTTACTTCTGTGATGAAGCTGCTAGAATTGCCAAACCCGATGAAAAAGATAACATAGACCTGTTTGTTGGCATGCCTGTTGTCTCAGTTAAAATAGGAGATCACTGTTATCATGGTTTAGTGCAATAGGTGCTAGCATGAGTGCTATTCTTTTACCTTAATCAAAAAATTATGAATGTATATCACCAGCTGAATAGAAGATATAGATGTTACTATTAAGCTTGCCAATAGAGATCCAATTCACCAATTGGATTATTAGGATGTTAAGTCTTGTGTGGAAAATAAAATACCCTACTAATTTCTTGTTCTTGGTTCCCCACAAGATGACTTTGTCCCTTATCTTCGGTAGACCTTTCTTAACACCGTTAATGCTAAAATAGATTATGAGAAACAAACGTCGGTGTTAGTTTTCGGTGATGATGTCTCATGAGTTTAATTTTTTCAAGTTTAGTAGAAAACCTCATAAGAAAATTTGCCTAGTAAGATGAAATTATTGGTCTTGCTTCTATTGCTGTACCCCCCTACTGATCCTTTAGAACAATATTTGCTAGACCATGAAAATGATTAGCTGCATGAAAGAATGAATAGATAAGATTTTCTTGAACAACGTCCTCTGCTTAAACACAATTTGCCTATTGAAACTCTAGGAGGTCCTCCTCCACCTAAAGGTGATCCTGTGTTTGAATTAAAACAATGCCAGATCCTTTGAAATAGCTTATCTTGATGAGAAAAAGATATATCCTGTTATTATTAGTGCTAACCTTTCAGAACATGAAAAGAAAGCTTATTGAAGCTCTAAGGAAGCACCGAGCTGCTATTGGATATACTCTTGATGATCTTAAGGGCATTAGCCCCACTCTATGTCAGCACAAAATTAATATGGAACCTGATGCTACCCGTTGTTGATCACCAATCGGTTAAAACCGAAGATGAAAGAAGTGGTAAGAACGGAAATATTGAAACTCCTGGAAGCAGGTATAATCTATCCTATAGCTGATAGTAGATGGGTGTCCTGTTCATTGTGTCCCTAAGAAGGAGGTATTACCGTTATTCCTAATGATAAGTTGAACTTTTTCCACAAAGAATTGTCATAGGCTATAGAATGGTAATTGATTTTAGAAAATTAAACAAAGCAACTAGAAAAGGTCATTATCCTCTGCCTTTTATTGATCAAATGCTAGAAAGATTATGTAAGCACACACATTTTTGCTTCCTTGATGGATATTCTGGCTTTTCACAAATACCTGTTTCTCAACCTGATCAAGAAAAGACCACTTTTATTTGTCCTTTTGGAACCTATGCTTATAGACATATGCCTTTTGTTTTATGCGTGCACCTGCTACCTTTCAACGATGTATGACTGCTATATTCTCTGACTTTTGTGAAAAGATTGTTGAGGTTTTCATGGATGACTTTCTCTGTTTATGGGAAGTCTTTTGATGATTGTTTAAGCAATCTTGATCGAGTTTTGCAGAGATGTGAGCAAACAAATCTTGTCTTGAATTGGGAGAAGTGCCACTTTATGGTTAATGAAGGTATTGTTTTGGGCATAAAATTTCTAAAAGAGGTATTGAGTGGACAAAGCTAAGGTTGATGCAATTGAGAAATGCCATGTCCTAAAGATATCAAAGGTATTCGTAGTTTCCTTGTCATGCTGGTTTCTATAGGTCATGCCCGGCCTCGGCCAAACGACCCATCGCAACCCTACCTACAGCTCAGTAGAGAGGTCCCCGCCGGTCTACATCCTAAGCGCAAGGGGTCTTGGCCATCGCCCCTCACCCCTCCGGGTCGTTCGCACATGGCTCAGATCCAAGCACCACCGAAATGGCGCCATCACTCCATGCTGCACTGCTGAATTGGACGTCTGACCAAGCTTTCGGCTGATGCATACGATGCAGAACGCCCATACTATGCCCACGTGCTATCAGGCCAAGACCGGCTCGGATCAAATATCCAATCGTTAATGGCTAGGGCTTGCGGTAACGAGCAGAGACTCACGAAAGATGTGACCCCGTCGCCCCGTCTCGAGGACTTGCTGCAAGGGTTAAGAATGCCGGCCGCGCCCGTATATCATCACTCGGGCACCACACTGGCACCCGTCTTCACAACACTCCGCTCTCAGGCGCACGCGGGTACCCCTCAGGTCGACCCCGCCTTTCCAAGTACACAGTGTAAAGTCCAAGTATCCGTGTGTCCATAACATCAAGGGAATCCGAGGTATCACCCTCGTTGGATTTCTACTCGATGTCTCCGTCAAGTGAACTCGGAGGAATCACCCTCGATGGGTTCACACTTGATGTGTTGCACGACAGCGTCGTCATCGGAAGCGGTGAGGAGGAATCACCCTCGATGACCACGACCAAATAGCTACTCTACAGAGTTACATCAGAAGTACATGAGGTTTCACCCTCGCCACTCGATAGTAACGCTGGCAGTGTCGTTACAACTAAGGGGGGGGTGATGTGTGCGGTGGTCGGGGCCTGGTCTTCAATCCCTTGATTGGGTCTTCTGACAATCCAGCGCGGCAGTCGGGATAAGTGGGGTCACTGATAGGTCTCTACCCAGCCTAAACTAATTAGTTTAGGATATGCGGTAATTATCAACAACAGGTTACCAATAAACAGGCTATGCATCAAATAGGTAAAGCTTAGCAGCAGCAATTCTAATGCAAGCATGGGAAATTAGAATGTGCGATATCGGGATGATCAAAGGGGGGGGGGGGCTTGCCTGGTTGCTCGGTGGCAAGGGCAAGGTTGTTAATGGTGTCTTCGGGCTCCGGAGCTGCGTCGGTGTCGGGACGATGTCGGGGTCTAACGAGAGAGAAGAGGGGAAGGAAACAGTAAATACTAAGCAAACAAGTGCAGCACAAGCATAACATGGCAATACGCGGTGACAGAGGTGATCTAACGCAGTGCCGGGTGATACTGGCGAAGGTGGGATTCATCCGGGAATGTTTTCCCGTTCCGGACATTTGTCAAGACAGATGACCGAGGGGAACGGTTGCATGTTCGGATAGTTAGGGACGTGTGACGGACGAACGGACCGCGTGCTCGATTCGTCTCGTCGTTCGAGCAACTTTCATGTACAAAGTTTTTTCATCGGAGTACTTTTTATTTAATATGATTTTCTAAAGTTTTTTTAATTTTTGGAATTTAATTAATTAATTAAATCAACATTATCCGAAACAGTGCTGCGATGACATCAGCATGACATCATGCTGACGTCAGCAGTCGTCTGACAGGGTGGGTCCCACCTGTCATAGACTGTTAGGCTAATTAGGGTTAACTAATAAATTACTGTTTAATTAACACTAACTACTTAATTAGATTAACCTAATCAGGATTAATTAACTAATTAATTAATTAATTACTACTTATTTTATTATTTTATTTTCCTAACACGTTTTTCGGGCGGGGCCCTTTGTCAGTGGGGCCAGGGGGTTCGGGCCCGCAGCATTGCTCAGGGGCGCGGGGCCCCACTGGCAGTGGCCCAGGCCACGGCGGCGCGGCGCGGCGCGCGGGCGCGGCGGGCGTGTGCGTTCGCGCGGTGGCGGCAGAGGCGCGGCGACGTGCGCGGGCGCGCGGCAGTGCGTGCGGGAGGGGGGGTGGTGCGCGGCAGCGCGGGGTGGCCGACCGGAGCGGGCAACGGCGGAGGAGGGGGAGCAGCAGCCGTAGCACGGGGAGGGCGGAGTGCGGCGCGGTCGCGCGCGACTTGCGCGAGCGCGAGCAGTGGGCGAGGCGAGCGGCGCAAGGGAACGCTGTCGGGCGCGCGGCTGCGGCGTGGGCGAGGCCAGCGCGAGACGCAGCGCGGCGCGGGCGTGCGGCGACGGCGACGACGGGCACGGACAGAGGGAAGACGAGAGGGGCGCGGCTCACGGCGGTTATAGGGCACGGGGCAGCGGTATCGAGGACGATGGCGGGGCAGCGCAGTCCGCGCGAGGGGCGGCGGTGACGACGGGGTCGAGGCGGCAGCGACGAGGCGGCGCGGGGCGGCGGTGCGGTCGGCGCGTCGGGGGCGAGCCGCGCGGGGCGTGGCGAGCGCGCGGGGGTCGCCCGATCCAGTTCTGGATCGGGTGGGGGGGGAGAAGCGAGGGGGGGGTGTGCGGTGGGCGAGGGGGGGGGGGATTTAGGGTTTGGGGTCTCCAGGGGAGGCCATATAGGGAGGGAGTGGGCCGGCCGGCTGGGCCGGTCCACTCGGGCCGGGGGGGGGGATTTCTCTTTTTTTTTCTGTTTTGTTTTTCTTTTATCTTTTTCTTTTATTATATCTCCTGTTTAGTAAATAGTTAGGCCTCAAAATGGTTTTTTGTGAAACATAGCAAACGTTCCAATAAATACTAGGCATTACCTAACACTACCAAAAATTAGTTTGGAGTCAATAGGAGCTCCCACAAACTTTACAATAATTAATATGCATTAATCCTTGCTGTTTTATTAATGTTAGTGCCACCTAATTAATTTATTAATTGTTGGTTTCGATTTTAGAATGGTCTCTGCAATATTTGCTATTTATTGAACACTTTAGTTTTTATGTTGCACAACTTTTATGTTTCACTTTCATTTTAATTTGAATTTTGACTTAGGAGTTGAAATGCAATATAATGCTAATGATGATCATGCACTGTTAAACACGATGACATGGCATAATCAAAAGGGTGATTACTGTAGTTAACCACTGGGGGTGTTACAGTTGAGGTTTTCATGGATGATTTCCCCGTTTACGAAACTTTCTTTGATTATTGCTTAAGCAACCTTGATCGAGTTTTGTAGAGATGTGAATAAACTAATCTTGTCTTGAATTGGGAATAGTGCCACTTTATGGTTAATGAAGGTATTGTCTTGGGGCATAAAATCTCTGAAAGAGGTATTGAAGTTGATAAAGCTAAAGTTGATGCTATTGAAAAAATGCCTTGTCCTAAAGATATCAAAGGTATTGATACGTCCATTTTGCATCATGTTTTCCTACTATTATTTATGATGTTTTTATGCATAATAATGCTTTTTGGAGTAATTCTAATGCCTTTTCTCTCATAATATGCAAGGTTCACACAAAGAGGGAGAATTCCGGCAGCTGGAAATCTGGACCTGAAAAAGCTAAGTCAGGCTACCTATTCTGCAAAACTCCAAATGAGCTGAAACTTCACGAGGAATTTTTATGGAATATATAAGAATTATTGGAGCCAATAAGTACCAGAGGGGCCCCACCAGGTGGGCACAACCCACCTGGGCGCGCCAGGGAGCCCAGGCATGCCCTGGTGGGTTGTGCCCTCCTCGGCCCACCTTCGGTGCCCCTCTTCTGGTATATAAGTCATTTTGACCTAGAAAAAAAATAAGGAGAGGACTTTTGGGATGAAGCGCCGCCGTGTCGAGGTGGAACTTGGGCAGGAGCACTTTTTCCCTCCGACGGAGCGATTCCGCCGGGGGAACTTCCCTCCCGGAGGGGGAAATCATCGTCATCATCATCACCAACAACTCTCCCATCTTGGGGAGGGAAATCTCCATCAACATCTTCAACAACACCATCTCCTCTCAAACCCTAGTTCATCTCTTGTGTTCAATCTTTGTACCGGAACTATAGATTGGTACTTGTGGGTGACTAGTAGTGTTGATAACATCTTGTAGTTGATTACTATATGGTTTATTTGGTGGAAGATTATATGTTCAGATCCAATATGCTATTTAATACCCCTCTGATCTTGAGCATGATTATCATTAGTGAGTAGTTACTTTTGTTCTTGAGGTCACGGGAGAAATCTTGTTGCAAGTAATCATGTGAACTTGATATGTGTTCGATATTTTGATGATATGTATGTTGTGATTCCCTTAGTGGTGTCATGTGAACGTCGACTACATGGCACTTCACCTTATTGGGGCCTAAGGGAATGCATTGTGGAGTAGTTATTAGATGATGGGTTACGAGAGTGACAGAAGCTTAAACCCTAGTTTATGCGCTATTCCGTAAGGGACTGATTTGAATCCAAAAGTTTAATGCTATGGTTAGATTTATTCTTAATACTTTTCTCGTAGTTGCGGATGCTTGCGAGGGGGTTAATCATAAGTAGGAGGTTTGTTCAAGTAAGAACAGCACCTAAGCACCGGTCCACCCACATATCAAATTATCAAAGTAGCGAACAGAAACCAAACCAACATGATGAAAGTGACTAGATGAAATTCCCGTGTACCCTCAAGAACGCTTTGCTTATCATAAGAGATCGTTTTGGCCTGTTCTTTGCCTCAAAAGGATTGGGCTATCTTGCTGCACTTTTATTACCATTACCGTTACTTGCTCGTTACAAATTATCTTGCTACCAAACTACTCGTTACTTACAATTTCAGTGCTTGCAGACATTACCTTGCTGAAAACCGCTTGTCATTTCCTTCTGCTCCTCGTTGGGTTCGACACTCTTACTTATCAAAAGGACTGCGATTGATCCCCTATACTTGTGGGTCATCAAGGCTCTTTTCTGGCGCCGTTGCCGGGGAGTGAAGTGCTCTTGGTAAGTGGAAATCGGTAAGGAAAAATTATTACTACGTGCTGAAATTTATTGTCACTTGTTACTATGGAGAACAATCCTTTGAGGGGTTTGTTAGGGGTATCTTCACCTCGACCGGAACTACAATTAGTTACCCCTCAACCTACTGCACCTACTGAAAACATTGGTTATGAAATTCCTTCGGGTATGATAGAATAACTGCTAGCTAATCCTTATGCAGGAGATGGAACCGAACATCCTGATATGCACTTGATATATGTGGATGAAATTTGTGGATTATTTAAGCTTGCAGGTTTACCCGGAGATGAAGCTAAGAAGAAGGTTTTCCCTTTATCTTTGAAGGGAAAAGCATTGGCATGGTATAGGCAATGCGATGATATTGGATCTTGGAATTGGAATCGATTGAAATTGGAATTTCACCAAAAATTTTATCATATGCATCTAGTTCATCGTGATCGGAATTACATATATAATTTTTGGCCTTGTGAAGGAGAAAGTATCGCTCTATCTTGGGGGAGGCTTAATAAATTTTATATTCATGCCCCAATCATGAGCTCTCAAGAGAAATTATTATTCAGAATTTTTATGCTCGGCTTTCTCATGATGATCGATCCATGCTTGATACTTCTTGTACTGGTTCCTTTATGAAGAAGACTATTGATTTCCGGTGGGATCTTTTAGAAAGAATTAAATGCAACTCTGAAGATTGGAAACTCGACAAAGGTAAAGAGTCAGGTATTAAGCTTAAGTATGATTGTGTTAAATCTTTTATGAATACCGATGCTTTTCAAAAGTTTAGCACTAAATATGGACTTGACTCTGAGATAGTAGCCTCCTTTTGTGAATCATTTGCTACTCATGTTGACCTCCCTAAGGAGAAGTGGTTTAAATATCACCCACCTATCAAAGAAGAAATTAAAGAACTAGCAGTAGCTAAAGAGGAAACTATTATTTACAATGTTGATCCAGTTGTGCCTACTGCTTATTTTGAAAAACCACCTTTCCCTGTTAGGATAAAGGAACATGCTAAAGTCTTAACTGTGGTCAACAAAAGTTATATTAGAACTTCCAAACCTGCTTAACAAATCAAAGTAGAACCTAGTGTTGCTATGGTTAAAGATCTCTTGGTTGAAAATATAGATGGGCATGTTATTTACTTCTGTGATGAAGCTGCTAGAATTGCCAAACCCGATGAAAAAGATAAACATAGACCCGTTGTTGGCATGCCTGTTGTCTCAGTTAAAATAGGAGATCACTGTTATCATGGTTTATGCGACATAGGTGCTAGCGTGAGTGCCATTCCTTTTATCTTATATCAAGAAATTATGAATGATATAGCACCCGCTGAAATAGAAGACATAGATGTTACTATTAAACTTGCTAATAGGGACACCATCACACCACTTGGGATTGTTAGAGATGTTGAAGTCTTGTGTGGGAAAATAAAATACCCTACTGATTTTCTTGTTCTTGGTTCCCCACAAGATGACTTTTGTCCCATTATCTTTGGTAGACCTTTCTTGAACACCGTCAATGCTAAAATAGATTGTGAGAAACAAACCATCGGTGTTAGTTTTGGTAATGAGTCTCATGAGTTTAATTTTTCCAAGTTTAGTAGAAAACATCATAAGGAAGAATTGTCTAGTAAGGATGAAATAATTGGTCTTGCTTCTATTGCTGTGCCTCCTACCGATCCCCTAGAACAATATTTGCTAGACCATGAAAATGACATGCATCTGCATGAAAGAAATGAAATAGATAAGATTTTCTTTGAACAATGTCCTCTGCTTAAACACAATTTGCCTATTGAAACTCTAGGAGGTCCTCCTCCACCTAAAGGTGATCCTGTTTTTGAATTAAAACAATTGCCAGACACTTTGAAATATGCTTATCTTGATGAGAAAAAGATTTATCCTGTTATTATTAGTGCTAACCTTTCAGAACATGAAGAAGAAAGATTATTGTAGGTTCTGAAGAAGGACCGAGCTGCCATTGGATATACTCTTGATGATTTAAAGGGCATTAGTCCCACTCTCTATCAGCATAAAATTAATACGGAGCCTGATGCTAAACCCGTTGTTGATCACCAACGACGTTTAAATCCTAAAATGAAAGAAGTGGTAAGAACAGAAATACTGAAGCTTCTGGAAGCAGGTATAATCTATCCCATAGCTGATAGTAGATGGATAAGTCCCGTTCATTGTGTCCCTAAAAAGGGAGGTATTACCGTTGTTCCTAATGATAAGAATGAACTTATTCCACAAATAATTGTTACTGGCTATAGAATGGTAATTGATTTTAGAAAACAAAATAAAGCTACTAGAAAAGATCATTACCCTCTGCCTTTTATTGATCAAATGTTAGAAAGACTATCAAAGCACACACATTTTTGCTTTCTTGATGGATATTCTGGTTTTTCTCAAATACCTGTCTCACAGCCTGATCAAGAGAAAACCACCTTTACTTGCCCTTTTGGAACTTATGCTTATAGACGTATGCCTTTTGGTTTATGCAATGCACCTACTACTTTTCAAAGATGTATGACTGCTATATTCTCTGATTTTTGTGAAAAGATTGTTGAGGTTTTCATGGATGATTTCTCCGTTTACGGAACTTCTTTTGATGATTGCTTGAGCAACCTTGATCGAGTTTTGCAGAGATGCGAGCAAACTAATCTCGTCTTGAATTGGGAGAAGTGCCACTTTATGGTTAATGAAGGTATTGTCTTGGGACATAAAATTTCTGAACGAGGTATTGAGGTGGATAAAGCTAAAGTTGATGCAACTGAGAAAATGCCATGCCCTAAAGATATCAAAGGTATCCGTAGTTTCCTCGGTCATGCTGGTTTCTATAGGAGGTTTATTAAAGACTTCTCTAAAATTTCTAGGCCTCTTACAAATCTTTTATAAAAGGATGTTCCATTTGTTTTTGATGATGATTGTGTAGAAGCCTTTGAAACACTTAAGAAAGCCTTGATTTCTGCACCTATTTTTCAACCACCTGATTGGAACTTGCCTTTTGAAATTATGTGTGATGCTAGTGATTATGATGTTGGTGCTGTTCTAGGACAAAGAGTCGATAAGAAATTAAATGTTATTCATTATGCTAGTAAAACTCTGGACAGTGCTCAACGAAATTATGCTACTACTGAAAAAGAATTTTTAGCAGTTGTGTTTGCTTGTGATAAATTTAGATCTTACATTGTTGATTCTAAAGTGACTGTTCACACCGATCATGATGCTATAAAATATCTTATGGAAAAGAAGGATGCTAAACCTATACTCATTAGGTGGGTTCTTTTGTTACAAGAATTTGATTTACATATCACTGATAGAAAGGGAGCTGAGAACCCCATGGCTGATAACTTGTCTAGGTTAGAAAATATTCTTGATGACCCACAACCTATTAATGATAGCTTTCCTGATGAACAATTAGCTGCAATAAATGTTTCTCATAACACTCCTTGGTATGCTGACTATGCCAATTATATTGTTGCTAAATATATACCACCTAGCTTCACATACCAACAAAAGAAAAAATTCTTCTATGATTTAAGACATTACTTTTGGGATGACCCACATCTTTATAAAGAAGGAGTAGATGGTATTATTAGATGTTGTGTACCTGAGCATGAACAGGGACAAATCCTACGAAAATGTCACTCCGAGGCTTATGGAGGACATCATGCGGGAGATAGAACTGCTCACAAGGTATTGCAATCTGGTTTTTATTGGCCTACTCTCTTCAAAGATGCCCGTAAGTTTGTTTTATCTTGTGATGAATGTCAAAGGATTGGTAATATTGGTAAGCGCTAGGAAATGCCTATGAATTATTCTCTTGCTGTTGAACCATTTGATGTTTGGGGATTTGATTACATGGGACCTTTTCCTTCCTCTAATGGGTATACACATATTTTGGTTGCTATTGATTATGTTACTAAGTGGGTAGAAGCTATTCCAACTAGTAGTGCTGATCACAACACCTCTATTAAAATGCTTAAGGAAGTCATTTTCCCAAGGTTTGGAGTCCCTAGGTATTTAGTGACTGATGGTGGTTCTCATTTTATTCATGGTGCTTTCCGTAAAATGCTTGCTAAATATGATGTTAACCATAGAATTGCATCACTTTATCACCCTCAGTCTAATGGTCAAGTTGAACTTAGCAATAGAGAAATAAAATTAATATTACAAAAAACTGTCAATAGGTCCCGAAAGAATTGGTCTAAGAAGTTAGATGATGCACTTTGGGCTTATAGAACAGCTTATAAAAATCCTATGGGTATGCCTCCGTATAAAATGGTTTATGGAAAAGCTTGTCATTTGCCTCTTGAGTTAGAACATAAAGCATATTGGGCAATTAAAGAACTCAACTATGATTTCAAACTTGCCGGTGAAAAGAGGTTATTTGATATTAGCTCACTAGATGAATGGAGAACCCAAGCCTATGAAAATGCCAAGTTATTTAACGAAAAAGTTAAATGATGGCATGACTAAAGAATCCAAAAGCGTGAGTTCAAAGTTGGAGAATATGTTCTTTTGTACAACTCTCGTTTCAGATTCTTTGCAGGAAAACTCCTCTCCAAATGGGAAGGACCCTATGTTATCGAGGAGGTTTATCGATCCGGAGCCGTCAAGACAAATAATGCCAAAGGTACTAACCCGAAGGTTGTTAATGGGCAACGAATAAAACATTATATCTCAGGTACGCCCATTAATGTTGAAAGCAATATTATCCAAACTATGACACCAGAAGAACACATAAAGGAAACCTTCCGGCACACTCCAGAATTACTGAAAAAGGAGGAGGTACGTGATACGGTAAGTAAACGGACCCCGAAAAATCCGCAAAAATATTTTCTGTCAGTTTTGGAATATAACAAAAATTAGGAAAATAAGAAACAACCAGGAAGGCACCCCTGGTGGGCACAAGACACCTGGGCACGCCTGGCTGGCTTGCCAGGCGCGCCCAGGTGGGTTGTGCCCACCTCGGGTACCTTCCAAACTCTGTTTTTCTTCAGCTTGCTTGTTTCCCAAGATAAAAAAATCTTTATATATCCCCCGAACCTATTGACCACCGCATTGCAGAGAAATCCTCTGTTTTCTTTTCTCGCTGTTTTCCTGACAGATCTGAAAATATGTCATCCCAAGACTCGGAAGGTGAGAGCTATGTTGCTGATTATATCGCAAACCCCAAGGTTTATGCGGATGTGGAACACTATAGCTGGACTTCGGAGGAAGAAGAAGACTATGACCCTAAAAGGGAGGAGGAGACAAGCTCAGATGAAGCTGAAGTTCCATTGCCTCAACCTGGGGACATGCACATGGAATTCAAGAAATCAAGTCTCACCAGCAAAGCAAAGAAACCTAAGGTCCAGTTTATCCCTTTTTGTCTCTTGCAGGAAAACAAGAAAGAATTATGCAAAAGGATAGTAGAGCTCGAGCAGGAGATCGGTGATTTAAAAGAGGAAAATTCCGTCCTCAAGCGTAAGCTAAGGAAGAAAGATAAACCCTCTACTTCATCACCACCACCTCCTTCTTCATCACCAAAGGAAAATTGAGTATCGGGTATGGGCACTGCCCTTGGCTTGTGCCAAGCTTGGGGGAGGTGCCCCGGTATCGTATCACCTCCACTATCTTTTGCCTTTACTTATCTTAGTTCGATCCATAGTTATCTTTTGCTTTAGATGAATAAAAGTTTAGTTCGATCCTTTCTTTTCGAGTGTTTTCTTAGTGATCTATCTTTGTAATCGTGTGCAAGATATATATAATAAAGTTTAGTTTGAGTTTTGTTTTCTTTACTTTCATGTTCAATAAAAAGAAAGGAAATAAATGAAAAAGATCATATGCTAATTTTATGGTAAGTAATGACATCACATAAGGAAGAGTACAAGTAGAAAATTTTATTGGAGATTGACAAACATAGCATTGGTCAATGATGCAATTCATGAAAGAATTAATAAGGGAAGAGAAGATTCACATGCAAATATACTATCTTGGACATCTTTTGTGATTGTGAGCCCCCATCAAAATATTATATGCCAAAATTGTTGACGTTGGACAAGGAAGACAACGTAATGATTTATGTTTGTTCATATTCACATAGAAGTTATATTGTCATAGATCCTTTAACATGTGGTGCTTGCCCCATCTTTGCTAGCCAAAAATTCCGCACTAAGTAGAGATACTACTTGTGCATCCAAAAACCTTTAAACCCAAATCTTATTTTGAGAGTCCACCATACCTACCTATGGATTGAGTAAGATCCTTCAAGTAAGTTGTCATCGGTGCAAAAAGGGCAATAAAAATTGCTTCTAAAAGTGTTGGATCATTTAGTGTAAGAGAAAATTGAGCGTTGTACGAACTTGTGATGGCAAAGAATAAAAGCGACAGACTGCATAATAAAGGTTGTTATCACAAGGGGCAATATAACATGACATTCTTTTGCACTAAGAGATTGAGCATACAAACAAATAAGCGCATGGCAACCTCTGCTTCCCTCTGCGAAGGGCCTTTCTTTTACTTTTATGTATTTACTTTTATGCAAGAGTCAAAGTTCTTCTCTCTATTCCTTTTTATTTTTTTCTTTTGGCAAGCATCATGTGGTGAGGAAAGATCTAGGCACATATATCCAGTTGGAAATGAGTAGCAGGAGTTATTATTGTTGACATCTGTGACGCCCCCGGCCCGATCGTGCACTAATCATACACGCAAATGCACACGATCAAGCCTAAGGACTCACGGGAAGATATCACAACACAACTCTAAAACATAAATAAAGTCATACAAGCTTTATATTACAAGCCAGGGGCCTCGAGGGCTCGAATACATAAGCTTGCGAACAAGCGTCAGCGGAAGCATCAGATATCTGAGTACAGATATGAAAGAAAGTACAGAAAGGCCTTTAGAAAGGCGGGGCAAAAGAAAACACTACGATCGAAAGGCACAAGGCCTCCTGCCTGGGACCCTCCGATCCTACTCCTGGTCGTCAGTCAACTCGTAGTAGTATCCATCCTCTGGGTAGTAGTAGTAACGATCGTCGGGGCATCTGTCTCAGGGGGCTCCATCCTCTGGTCACGTCAAACTGATATGGGGAGAAAAAGGAAAACAAAGCAACCGTGAGTACTCTGAAGTACTCAGCAAGCAAGGATCTACACTACATATGCAACATTTTCAAGGGGAGGCTGTATAGGTGGACTGGGCTGCAGAAATGCCAGAATAGAGAGAAGGCCTAGTCCTATCGAAGACTAGCATCTTCAGCGGTCTTGCAGCAATAGGAGAGAGTAGAACAACATAGTATAATATAGTAGTAATACTATCAACCTCACCCAGAGATCCTTTCTCGACTCCCTGCGAGAAAGCAATCCCAGAGCCATACATTCATCAACCTCGTCCTGAGATCCCTTCTCGACTCCCTGCGAGAAGCAATCCCAGAGCCATATATACAGGTCTCATCACAGGTATCCAGTTCTAAATTGTATCAATCAGGATACAACTCCGAGTGTCCTTTACCGTAGGACCGGCTATCGATAGAAGTGTTCTTCCCTGCAGGGGTGCACCAACTTACCCAACACGCTCGATTAACTTCGGCCGGACACACTTTCCTGGGTCATGCCCGGCCTCGGCCAAACGACACATCGCAACCCTACCTACAGCTCAGCAGAGAGGTCCCCGTCGGTCTATATCCTAAGCGCTCAGGGGTCATGGGCCATCGCCCTGTGCACTCCGGGTCGGTGTGTGCAGGGTCGGGACGAGCACCACCTCAGTCCTGGATGGTACTGGCCCGGCCCGGCCACGAGGCTGAACTGGACGTCTGACAGAGCTTTCGGCTGATGCATACGATGCAGAACGCCCATACTATGCCCACGTGATGGTTAGTGCTATCAGACCAGAGGTCTGCTCGGATCAAATATCCAAATTGTTAGGACTCTGGCTTGCGGTAACGAGCAGAGACTCACGAAAGATGTGACCCCGTCGCCCCGTCTCGAGGACTTGCGGCAAGGGTTAAGAATGCCCGGCCGCGCCTCGTATTCACCACTCGGGCACCACACTGGCAACCCGCCTTCACATCACACGCGGGTACCCCTCAGGGTCGACCCGCCTTTCCAAGTAACATTGTAAAGTCCAAGTATCCGTGTGTCCATAACATCAGGGAATCCGAGGTATCACCCTCATTGAATTCCCACTCGATGTATCCGTCAAGATGAACTAGGAGGAATCACCCTCACTGGGTCCACACTTGAGGTGTTATACGACAGCGTCGTTATCGGAAGCGGTGAAGGAGGAATCACCCTCGATGACCACGACCGAATAACTACTCTACAGAGTTAACATCAGAAGTGCTACATGAGGTTTCACCCTCGACACTCGATAGTAACGCTGCAGTGTCGTTACAACTAAGGGGGGGGGTGATGTGCGGTGTCGGGGCCTGGTCTTCAATCCCGTTGATCGGGTCTTCTGACGATCCAGCGCGGCAGTCGGGATAAGTGGGGTCACTGATAGGTCTCTACCCAGCCTAGACTAAACAGTTTAGGATATGTAGGTAATTATCAACAGCAGGTTACAATGAACAGGCTATGCATCAGAATGGGTAAAGCAGCAGCAGCAGTAATTCTAATGCAAGCATGAGAAATTAGAATGGGCGATATCGGTATGCTCAAGGGAGGGGCTTGCCTGGTTGCTCTGGCAAGAGAGAGGGATCGTCAACGGTGGCGTCGGGCTCCTGAGTTGCGTCGGTCTCGGGGACGACGTCGGTGTCAGGGTCTACCGAGAGAGAAGAGGGGGAGGAAACAGTATAAATATAGAGCAAACTTGAGCAACACAAGGTACGACATGATAATACGCAGTGCCGGGTGTATCCTAACGTATGGTTGCACGTCACCGAGGAAGGAGGAATCCATCCGGGAATGTTTTCCCGGTTCCGGACATTTGTCAGACAGATGACCGGAGAGGGACGGTTGCATGTTCTGATAGTTAGGGACGTGTGACGGACGAACGGACCGTGTATTCGGATTCGTCTCGTCGTTCTGAGCGACTTTCATGTACAAAGTTTTTCGATCGGAGTTACGGATTATTTAAAATGATTTTCTAAAGTTTTTATTTAAATTGAAAAAGGATTGAATAGTGCTATGTTGCTGCTGTTTCTAGTTGTTCGAGTCCTTTTACAATTTCAACTAATGTTGCAATCATTTTTACAAATGCTATGGGAATATTTGCAACATGAGGCACATTTTGGTTTTCCAGTTTGAACAACTTTTATTTCCCACTTTAGTTTAAATCTGAATTTTGACATAGGAGTTGAAATGCAATATGATGCTACTGATGATCATGCACTGTTAAGCTTGCTGACATGTCATTATCAAAAGTGATTACTGTAGTTAACCACCAGGGGTGTTACAAATCTCCTCTACTAACAAGAATTCTCGTCCCGAGAATTAAGAAGTAGCAGGAAAAAGTTCGGGGTATTCCGCACGAAGATTATCCTCGCGTTCCCAAGTGGCTTCATTTTCAGTATGATTTGACCACTGCACTTTGAGGAACTTGGTAACCTTCTGACGGGTTCGACGTTCAGCTTCATCGAGAATGCGGATCGGATGCTCCTTATAAGATAGATCATCTTGCAATTCAAGCATCTCGTGATCCACAGATCGGTGCGGAGATTCCTTGAAGCATTTACGGAGTTGCGACACATGAAAGACGTCGTGGATATGAGAGAATTGCGGCGGCAATTCCAATTTATATGCCACTTGACCACGTCTTGCAACAATGCGGAAAGGACCAATGTAGCGGGGAGCTAACTTGCCCTTGATTCCAAAACGGTGAGTGCCCTTCATAGGAGTGACACGAAGATAAGCTTGATCACCAGGTTGATAAGTCAAACCCCATCGTTTGCGATCATAGTTGCTCTTCTGGCGGTCCTGAGCCGCCTTGAGATTTTCCCGGACAATTCGGACTTGTTCTTCGGCGTGTTGAATAATATCTGGACCCACGAGCGGTCGTTCCCCAGTTTCTGACCAATTCAGAGGGGTTCGACACTTACGTCCATAGAGAACTTCAAAGGGGGCCATTTTCAAGCTGGCTTGATAGCTGTTGTTATAGGAGAACTCGGCATATGGAAGAGATTCTTCCCACTTCTTGCCGAAAGAAACAACACAAGCTCGTAGCATGTCTTCAAGCACTTGATTAACTCATTCAACTTGGCCTTGGGATTGAGGATGATAAGCTGAACTCCAGGTAATATGAGTTCCCATAGCCTTTTGGAAACTTTCCCAGAAATGACCAGTGAATATGCTGCCACGGTCTGAACTGATCTCTTTCGGAATACCGTGGAGTGAAACAATTCTGGAGATATATAACTCTGCTAACTGACTAGCAGTGATCGTCTCCTTGACAGGCAGAAAGTGTGCAACTTTGGAGAGTTGGTCGACGACGACAAGAATAGCATCGTGACCCTTCTGTGACCTGGGAAGTCCTGTAACGAAATCCATCTGAACCTTATCCCATTTCCATAAAGGAATAGGAAGTGGTTGCAGAATTCCAGCAGGCTTCTGATGTTCTGCTTTAACGCGTCGACACACATCACATTCAGCAACATATCGAGCAATGTCTTGCTTCATTCTAGACCACCAGTACCTTTGACGGAGATCACGATACATCTTGGTGCTACCCGAATGAATAGACAGCGGGGTATCATGTGCCTCCTTCATGACTTTGTCAGTCATAAGCTCGAAGCGAGGTACGACAATGCGGTCTCTGAAATACAAGGTTCCATCTTCAGACAGCGAGAAATCCCTGTACTTTACAAGGTGAAGGTCTTTCTTCATCAGATCAATTTCAGCATCTTTAGCTTGCGCATTCTTAACAGCTTTCTCAAGGTCTGGTTCAACAACCAAGGTTTTTAGGTATCCTTGGGGAACTATCTCGAGATTTAGCTTTCGAAGCTCTTCATACAGAAGTGGTTGCTGTAGCTGAACCTCAAGTTCGCAGCAATAGGATTTGCGGCTCAACGCATCAGCCATCACATTAGCCTTGCCAGGGGTATAAGAAATACCCAAGTCATAGTCCGCAATGGTCTCCATCCATCTTTGCTGACGGAGATTCAGAGATGGCTGAGTGAACAAGTACTTCAGACTTTTATGATCCGTGTAGATCTCGCAACGATTACCGAGGAGGTAATGTCGCCACAACTGCAGTGCATAGATCACAGCAGCTAGTTCTAGATCATGTACCGGATAATTCTCTTCATGCGGTCGCAACTGACGAGAGCCATAGGCAATCACTTTACGCTCTTGCATTAGGATACAGCCTAATTCTTCACGGGATGCGTCACAATAGATCACAAAGTCTTTGCGAGAATCTGGAGGAGATAGTACTGGGGTATTGTAACGGATTGACATCTGCCCCAGTGGATAAAGAATGTACTCTGGATGTATCCCTGCTCGAACAGCTGGTAGCTGCGTCGCAGGGTGTGGTGGAAACAAACGATCCATCTGAAACAGAGGGAACTCATGGTTGTCAAAAGACAAGGAGAAGTATAACCGATCTCGGAGAGAAAGGTTAGACAAAACAATGGAAAGGAAAATGATTATCAGACTAATCAGATCAATGTTAGGGAAATCGCACAGATATCCAGCTCTCCGGGTGGACGAGAATTACGAGATCCTAAGTGTCGGCGTTAGTAAACTTTAGTTAACCCGAAAGGAAGAGAGGTCAGAGTCCCAGAGTAAAGATGAGGAATAAAAGATACTAATACCTCCCAATTGGCGACGTGGGCCCGTAAGCCACACAACCAAGTTAGTAAAACAGTTTTCCGGTTTCTAGACTCAACTTCGGCCAAAGAGTTGGAAAGGGGGTTCCTACAGGCAGTCGGCTCTGATACCAACTTGTGACGCCCCCGGCCCGATCGTGCACTAATCATACACGCAAATGCACACGATCAAGCCTAAGGACTCACGGGAAGATATCACAACACAACTCTAAAACATAAATAAAGTCATACAAGCTTTATATTACAAGCCAGGGGCCTCGAGGGCTCGAATACATAAGCTTGCGAACAAGCGTCAGCGGAAGCATCAGATATCTGAGTACAGATATGAAAGAAAGTACAGAAAGGCCTTTAGAAAGGCGGGGCAAAAGAAAACACTACGATCGAAAGGCACAAGGCCTCCTGCCTGGGACCCTCCGATCCTACTCCTGGTCGTCAGTCAACTCGTAGTAGTATCCATCCTCTGGGTAGTAGTAGTAACGATC